>JARQSW010000408.1:328779-497023 GCA_030142375.1 Calameuta pallipes
TGAAATAGTAGATTTCGATCGTAATTGAACACCTTGTTTTACCCAGTCCTGGAAAGAGAGGTTATTTTTTCCTTACATAATGTATATCAGCTCCAGCATTCTCTGGCAGGCGCCGTATGTATATTTGCCGTCTACGCTATACCTACGTAGGTTCTATAACCTATTGCAGCCACACAGATTGAAAGACCGAATAGCATTTTCCTTATTCACAGTAGCAACCAGTGACTATTTACGTGGTTAGAAGATGACGTAGGTAACATGGCGAACATGACGATTCGGATTATTTCTCATTTAGTTCTCAGCATCGCGCCCCAGCACGTCTATCTACACAGGCTACGTAATACGATTCGAGGCGCTTTCTCCTCCGGCTACACAGTCTGCAGCTCCGCGCTAAGGCTCCGTGCTCGACCGTACGAACGTGCGGATTGTTCGGCTAAAAGCTCGGGGGATTAATGGATTTAATCTACTTAATGAACGCTGAACGGACAGCGCGAACTAGCGGCGATCCGACGAAGCGGCTAAGTAGGTTTCCGTATACGACCTTCTAGATTATCACGCGATTATCGATCTATTATCTTGTGGTATTTGTCGATTTATCGATTTATCGATTTATCGTAAAACAATTTAGTCAGCTCCTATTACTATTGGGGCGCAATAGTTAACTGTTTGTTTAATCGAATTGGATTAGGAGTGAAACGTTATTAATGTTCCCAGTAATCGTGCCCAGGGATTTCTCTTTTTTTTTTTTTTCATTTTCGTGTCTGTCCTGCTTTCGTAGATATTCAAATTCTTTGTAGTACCCAGCAAACTTGACCCAGTTCAACGTAACCAAGTCAAATCATCATCTTCAGCGAGAAAATTCTCTCAGCGTTGGCGCAGCGCAGAGCGCGAGGTTGTCTCCCTCTTCGGCCTCTTCGGCTTCTTCGGCCTCACAGCATCCGTCTCCATTACCAGATTAATTTTTTTCTTTTTCCACTCGTTGTCTCTTCTCGGTGGCCTGATGCCAAGGATCGCGAAACGAGAGTAGACGCCATATCGAGTGTAAAAGGTGCTCCTGTGGTTGGGGCACGTGTTGCCAACCAGAGGCAACCGCCATATCGACGTGCTCCAACATCCAACGACGATTCCCCAGCAGGGCAACTAGCGGTTCAAAGGTCGCCCATCGGCAGGAGCCACCGGATAAGGGATGCTGCTGGCGTCCTTCTCCGTCCGCTGAACGATAACGAGGATCCCTAATGAAAATTAAGTAAATAGGGCAAACGAGGGAACCGGAGACGCGCGCCAGTTATCTCAAGCCTACGCGGTGCTGCTTACTGCTTGGGATCTTAAGTTTGAATTAGGGTTTGCAAAAGGGTCTGCTTGCTCGCTTCAATGATTCCAAGGAACGTCCCCTCCTCTTCCTCTCTCGCTCGCGCGTTTCTCTTCTTCGGGGAAAAATGGCCAGGAGAGAACCGATCGTTAATCGTTAGCCCGACGCTGGATTATTTCGAGCAATTAATTATCGGTGCCGGATGGGCAGAGAGGGATGAGAGGAGGGAGGATACCTTCAGGAACCTTGGGTCCTCTCGTACGACGCTTTGAGGTAGCCCTCTTGGTCCTTAACCCCGAAGAACTAACAAAAACCTCTCCAATCCTGCTCAATTTAGCACGGACACGAACCTTCGAAGGTTTTAGAAAGGTTTTCGATCGTGTGCGATTCCTGGAATCGGGGGTAAAATTCCTAGAATCAGATTTCGATTCGTGGAATTGGCGATCCTCGTGCCGTCGCTCCTCGATATCAGGGGAGTTTACGACGTCGATTTAGCATGGATGCGAACCTTCGAAGGCTCTCGAAGTGTCGGTAAATGTCGATGCAGAAATCTGTATCCAGAACTCCCCCTCCCGCCCCTTTATACTACTGAGAGGGTGGCTGGATAGCTGACTGGTCGCTCGGCCAATCGAATTATTTAAACGTCGAAGAGCCAACAAAGCAGACCGCGCACGCCGCGTTCGACCACTCTGCCAATGAATTTCCACGAGGATTTCAGCATCCATTGTTGAATCACTGGACAGAATTCATGTAGACTCCAGAGAATAGCAACGAAGGGAATGAACGTTTCAACAGTGGCGGCCAAATATTTTCTATTGGCACTGTACGGTCCTGGTGTCGATAGCCGCGTCGTTCGAATTTCCTATACGTCTATTTGGAGGTACGGCAATAATTAATTACCATTAGCGATTGGCTCTATGCAATCCGTAGGCCGAGGCCGCAACCGCGCACTCGATATGTTATGCACAGGCCTACACACGCACGCACGCACACATGCACACATGCACACACGCACACACGTCAACCCGGTCCATACGGCGCTCGAATCAAATCTACTCCGCCAGTCGACCGATCCGATTCTCACGTTATCGGCATCGATATCGAATGTACCGATGGGTCGAGCGGTTTCTTAATTTCCAATTTGTCAAAACTTTTTAGAATTGGTCGACGAATGTGGCCAGAAGAGTTTTCAGCTTTGGCTATATGGAGGCCAGCTGGCAGGTGCTGGCGCACCGAGTTCGGCAATAATTCGCATCCTGAGACTTTCATTTCGAAGGGCAATACTTTATCGAGCTAGCAAATAACGAGGAGCCTATAAATCTTGCGGTTCAGCGCGCGCGTAAACGGCCAACCGTTCGTCCGTCCTAGAACTATTGACACAGCGATTGCGCCACCGTTGCAAAGTCCGTAGCGACGATCGCGCGTTCGTCATCGTAACTACGCGTCATCTCTGTGAATCTCTGTGAATCTCTGTGAGTCTCTAGGCCAGTTCGTGTCCCGGGATTATATGTATCTATACCCTATTCCTGTCTCATCGGAAAATACGATTTCTCATCTACGAGATTCGAGCTTCGCGGCCTCCCTGTCGCGTGCTTAATCTTCACTTGCTTTTCGCTTCATTTATCGCCGCGCTTTTTCTTCCGTTTGGCTCCCCCTCTCCCCTCCCCTCCCCGCCACTCCCTGCCTTATTCTTCTACTCCCTTTTATCTCTCTCTCTCTCTCTCTCACTCTCTTTCTCACTCTCTCTCCATTCTTCTCCCGTTGACTCCAAGTTCCATGCAGACATCGACCGAAAGACGGACGACTCTCGGCGTAAGTCGCGTGTATCTGCCAACTCGTCTTTCCATGTTGGGGTCGCTTCAAGAAGTTTTACCTCGGAAGCTGAGCCTTTAGGGAATAACGAGTAATGACGAGGAAGGAGCGGAAGTCGGAAGCCGAAAGCCTATGGAGCAGCGATAGGAGCGGAAGATAGTAAATAAAGTATAGAGAATATTGTAGATATAGGCAATGTTATTCAGCGCGGATAGACGCGTCGCTTAATTACCGGGAGCGGTTGAATCAATGGCCGCGAACGTCATGGATGCCAAACGACAGGGAAGGCGCGATCGACTGGATTATTTGGAGGCACGATGCCAGGAAATGTCAACGACTCGACAGCCAGCGATGAGCGCGTGGAAGCTAATCGCGAGGGGAAGGAAGCCTCGTCACTCCAGCAGGTCTCCACGTATCGAATCGTTTGCAGCACCTGGATATGAATTTGAAACACCCTGTAGATCGAACGTTCGCATCTCCTGGCACAGGCGTGTCTGTGATGTGTGTCATGTGCGTCATGTGTGTCATGTGTGTGCAGGCCTATCGAAGGATTGGGGCTGAGTAACCCTGCATTATTAACACAAATTGCCCCCTGGAAATCAATATCACAATAATTTCAGTTCTGGCGCTGCTCATATCTATGGTTTGTGCTGCTACCTGTATTGGAGTGGGATACGTGCCTCCCCAGCACGTAGGTGCATACGCGGTAGCTACAGGTCTTTTCAAATTGACTCTGCATTCAAACCGAACGAATGGCGACCCAACGTGGACCTAAATTCCAACTCAAGTAACCAAAAGAGATTTGGATGCAGGAGATTTTGCGCAGGGTGGATTCCCTATACGACTGAATCCTCCGAAGGAGCTTCCGGAATCGGCTTCCCCTTCGCCAACTACTCGTTGGTTACTTCATCGCGAAGTATTTCCAAAGAAATAGCAAAAATTACTGTTAAATAAAACAGGTCCAAGAATCTTATCTCTTTTCCCTTTTTTAATTCTCCGCGTTTGGTTAACAGAATCGATCGGGTCGATCGTGTCGACCGCCGTCCTGCGACTCTACTGAAACGTCACCATCAGCCAGATCAGTCAGATCAGCCAGACAGGGGACGAACCCGAGAGTGACGACAGCCGATTGACGACATCCTGATTAGTGCTGGGCCAATCCGTAGTAACGGGTAAGTTCCTGATACGCTAGGTCGTAGGTATCTGTGTGCCTAAAGAAAACTTCCGTTCTGCGCTCCCGTGCTCCTTGAAACCTCGAGAGCAATTCTTTGACTTTTCCTACTTTCATGCGGAACCCGCGCAACAAGATCCTTTGTCGTTTTTAATTTTTCCTCTGGTCGGTCTGTCAGGACCATTGTGGAGTTTCCGGTTTCTCTTTATGCTCTACAGTGGGACGTTAAGGGATCCTGAAACGGTGCGAGTTTAATTAGAGGTCCGTTTTGCGGCCGACGGTGGGACCGCTGCAGCCACTGCAGCCACTGCAGCCACTGCACCCGCTGCACCCGCTGCTGCCACTGCTGCCACTGCTGCCACTGCACAAATTGGAGTCTAATTGGTCGGAGCAACTTTGGCTCTGCATTTTCATTGAATGTTTCCACTTTAGCTACCCTGGAGCGCGACTTTACTGTGAATTTTCACGATTTCAGATTTCCGACTCCGGAAGCTTCTATCTGTTTTTCTTCGAATATAAAACAGAAGAGGCTAGAAAGAGTTCCGGTACACAGGTTAGCGCTATTGAAGCTGGAATTGTTGGTAACGTTGTTAGGAATCCTGTACTTCGAAATGGGTAGAAGACGGAGCACCGAGATCTCTGGGAATAAAATCCCAACGATCTGCCGCTTCGAGATGCGCGTCCGACTCTCAACCTCCAACTGCTACTTGCTCCCCCCCCCCCCCCCCCCCACTGGACTTAATGTCGAGTTCATAACTTTTTACTAGTATCTACCCGAGCCCACATAAATGTACTTCAGCCGGAAATCAGGACATCTGCGAGACCATGCGAACCGGTTGGTCCTGCCGTCCCGACGCTGGCGCAGGCGTCGCGGGACTTTCCCTTCGACCATCCCCCTCGATTTCTCCCTGCCATAGATCTGCCCCCCCCTCCGCCCCCAACATTCCCGTTCCCTCGCCAATGTAGTCCGTTAACTTTTTCTACGATTCTCCCTGAGCTACAAGAGAAATGGCAGTTTTCTTTCTGGTTTCGACTATTTTCTTCGATATTGCTGTGTGTTGGTGACTATGCGAGTTTATGGTGCCAGGAGGACAGAGAAGGAATGGAAGGACGGGAGCGAAAAGGAGCCGTGGAATACGAGTGAGAGATGACTTTTTTTTTCTTTTTATGTAATATTCCGTAAAAGCTGCCCTTGTATATCGGTTTAATTAATTTCCTATCGCATTTCTACTTATTTCCAGTTCCCTACACGCACGGCGGCGCGTACCTCCATTTTTAAGCCTTTTTTCAGGAGTCTAGAGTTAAGCTCATTTTCTTCCATTTCTTCCAGTTGGCTGCTCGGCGCGAATTCTGCGAGATTCCTAAAGGACACGAAGGATACGTAACTCGACAGATACGCGCAGAGTTTGACACGTAAATCGCCGCGTAAGCACCTTCTTCTTGCGAGGGTGGTGAGGCCAGGGGCGGTAGTGCTGGTTCCTCGGTTCCTCGGTTCCTCGGTTCCTCTCGGTTCCATCCCTCGGCACGAGGCGACAGGTCACGAGTATGCACGAGTGTGCGTCGGATAGCTGCGTGTTCCGAGTTCACGCAACAAGACGCTTCGATTCCGCGCTACGTGAAAACAACAAGAAGCCAGAAAGGGTGGAAGGGAGGAAGGGAGGAAGGGAGGAAGGAATCTCCTGGTTCGTTAACAGAGGCGTCCGAGTCAGGATCGCACGAGCCACAGGAGCAGGAGGAGGCTGGCTGAGAATCGCGCAGACTAAGTAACTGGAGCGCTCGAAACTCCTAGGATTCCGGATTCTGGCTTCCAGTACAATTTCGATTCAGCCTGACTTCGGGCTGACTCGGCTTCCTAGACTAAACCATTCTGGTCTCGGGTTTCATGCTATCGTCTATCCAGTGGTCCAACCTTCCCCTGCCACTCTGGCAGCGTCTGGCAACTCCGGCCACCCCGGCCACCCCGGCCACCCCGGCCACCCGACCCTCTTCCTTCGAGAGAATCTACCCTCTCGTGTTTACCGGCCGACTAATCAGGATAGATCTGCTCTCGGTAGAGCGCCTCAGTTTCTTCGGCTCGAACGAGCTAACCTCCCCCTCCTCCGTCGCCCTTATCACTGGCGGCCTCCATCCTCCTCGTCGCGAGCTTTCTGCATTATTCTTCTTCCGCTCTTTCCTCGCTTCTTTTGAAAAAAAAAAATCCGGCGATTCTGGATTACGTGCGGCTGCTACGAATCTTATGCGAAGTGACAACGGAGCAGGTAGGTAATGTTTCATATATAAAAAAAGAAAAGAAAAAGTAACGAACCTACGACGCTGAGAAAACGCAGCCTGTAATTTCGCTCCGTCGCCATTTTCTCGCTGCGCTCTCTGTCTTCTGGAGGATTCCTCCGAATAATCGCGTATGCGTAAGGAGGGTAGCTGGGGGCTCGGAACGTGAACGTTTATTCATAGCCCGTTAAATCAGCGAGTCGCTTCGCGCGAGCGAATTTCTCCGGCGAGGTCGCAGTTAGTCGCCTTTACGGTGGTGAGTTTATGTCGAGGGAGGGGGAAGGGGATGAGATAAGGGGGATGGGGTGGCATGCCCGTGACGACCTTCAACCTCTCGAAATTCTCGAGAGGGAAGCGCGCCAAGAGGGATCGAGATATTTTCTTTCTTGTTATTGAGTAACGCGAGTACAGAAGGCAGCCCCGTCTCGTTGTGCTTTCGCGTTCATTGTTTATCGCTCGCCTGTGCTCTCTCTCTCCCTCTCTCTCCCTCTCTCTCCTCGCCATTGCTTCTTCTCTCGCTTCTCTTATTTGCCTTCGCAAATCACTTGATGGAGCACTGCGCGCGGTACAAGACTCTCGAGGAGCGTCCGCTCTCCCTCCGCCTCTTCCTCACCGAATAAATGAATGGAGCACTTTGTGCGGCTTTCGCGGTTCGCGTTATTAATCGGCCTGAGCCACGTTCTCCGAACCCTATAAAGAACTACTGGCAAAGGATGCAAACCCGTGAAAGTCGAAGTTTTCGACGTTCGTCAAAGGCCCTCCGGACGCTGCCCTCGAAGCGTGACAGTGACAGTGACAGTGACAGTGGCACTGGCAGTGGCAGTGGCAGTGCAGGCGCCGGTTGACAGGGTCCCTGGGTTCCAGGTGGTCCGGACGCAAGGCGCGGGAGCACCGCTCCTTTCTCGCAAGGAACTTTTTCCTCCTGCAGAGAGCATCGCCAAGGGTCCCGGTAATCTGCAGGGTGACGTGACGGAACTTCTGAGCCAAGTTACGTCGAACGCAAGATCCCCTCAGGAACGGTGCACCCTCTCGAGAATTTTAATTTCCCCCTGGCCGCCCCTGAATACGTACAACGATGAATTGCGGATTGTATTTCCATTTCGAGATCCTTTCTGACCTAGAGAATCCCATCAATCCGAGCAAGAGCAACTGCGCCCGTGTATAGGAACGCCGGTTTTTCTTTGAAGACGCAGAACGAAATGGAAGGACAGGCCGTAGCGTTGCGCTCACGGAAGTGGGGAAGAGGCTGCATCACGGTCCATCAGTCCACGTGTCCATCACTTTCGGAAAGAATTGAGAAATTTCGTGATTTTTGATATCTTGCAGGAGGATTTGACGATTTTCAGAAAAGACCCAGGGTCGTAGCAGAAGCTGCGGCACCCTGATGCCATCTAGTGTAATTTTTAATGACCTCGTGGAAAGAGTGTCGACGCCGATTGAATTTCTCCTCCTCTCTCTCTCCCCCCCTCGCGCCCCTTCCCGCCGCTTCCCGTCCTCCGGACGGCCGGGTGCCGCGCTTAAATGCAGGAAATTAGTTTGTGTACCGGGTGACGTCTATATATAGACACTTTCATTGGGTTCAATATCTGGTCTACCGAGCAAAAGGGGGACGAGTCGGCACGTCGCTAGTAAAAGGAAGACGTTTATTTTCAGGATTCGTTTCTCCGTTTGCCTAATTAGACGATTAGACTCGCACACACTCGCGCGGCATTATCGAGCGCTTCCGGATCCTGGTCGGCTCCTCCGGGGGAGCCTGTGCGCTGCTTGTCAATTTCAAGGAACGGATCAACCTGGAAGACGCTGCGCGACCTGCGAGATGCTCGGCACAAAGACACGTCCCGTTCGTTGCGCCCGCGAGTTCCGTCGGTTCGTTCGAGTCTCCGAAAATTCGGCGGCCGCGAACGAACGTCGACGAGCGGACGGGCGAATCGACCGAAAGGAAAACCTGCTCCGAGAGACTCGACTGCATTTGTGTCTAACAGCAGCAACAGATCATTGAGCACGACGTGGGCGGCAGGATGGTGCGCGAGGAGGCAAATCTACTCGGCTGGAAGTTCGAGTTTGGGGAAGTTTTGCGGGCAGTTTTGGATCTCGCGAATGAGCAGGAGAATTTCCAGGTCTACCGGATCGATGATTCCGCTTCTCCCTTATTCTCTTTCTCTCCCTCTTCTCGTGCTTTTCGCGCTTCCAGGTACACTCGTTTCCCCCCTGACCCTCTTTCTCATCCCGCTCCGCCCAGGGTGCATCGAGCCGCCCCGGAAAATACTGAGAGAATCCGGCAGGCATCGTGCATCCATTTAATAAAAAAACACCTTGCGTACGGTTTGTGGCACCCTGGCGTGCCTCTAGCACCTCCATGCGCCTCCCTCTCGGGCCAGACTTTGTCCCTCGGCAGACTCAGCAGCCTCTGCCGGCTTCCTAGGCTTCCCTTCGGCCGTCCAACCATCCAATCATCCAATCATCCAACCATCCATCCTCGCTCTGTTTTCGAACCTCCTGAGCTCCCGACTAGCAGTTCTTGGATCTCGTGCGAGTGAGTGTGCGGGTCGCACCGACGCGTTCCGCACCAGCACCCGTCTACGGCGAATGACATACCTACCCACGGGCAGGAACACGTGCGCGCGCGCGCGCTCGTTCGCCGCGGCCGCCGTGGAATACAGAGCGACCGAGCGAGCGAGAGCAAAGAGCTTGCGCAAGTTTCGACCCGACGATCGGACGGCAGCCACGCTGAGCTTTCGTCCCGCTTGAGAGCATCGGGGTTGCCAGTCGAGTCCACGAGGCCGAACGCAACTGGACGCCCGTGAAGTCGCGCTTCAGGTCGAGTCGGCAAGTAAACATCTGTGCGCACGTAGCGCGGCAGTTCGGTCGTCCGTCCGTTGTGAAGACGCGCGACGTCTCGGCATTGCGCAACGTTATTCCTACGAAGACGCGCGTCCACATTCTGCGAGTGATTTAATATTTTCAGGAGGGCCGCCGTTAACACTCGTGATCCGATCTCCTCGAGGATTCCTGCGCGCTCGCTTTTCCACTCTGCTCACCGAATCAGGTTGGACACCTTATCAGTTCTCCTTTGCGTTTCGTGGAACCAATTTACGTCCGAGGAAGTTCAGCTTCGATTAAGAAGAATTTTTTATTTTTTATTTTTCCTCTGTGTCGTCCAACGGATTATCGCGAATTAGCGAGTGAATTCACAAGATTTTCTTGCAGTTTTCGCGTTTTCATTTCCCCATATAAAATCTGCCTCTCTTTGTTCCGCATTGCACATTACAATCTATATTGATGCATGGCCAATCGCTAAAGGACCTTTCTCAATGAGAAACGACGATATTTGAGCGTTGCCCCACTCTTTATTAATTGATACATGCTTTTTCAATAAACTCAATTGCCAAATATTTTTTGACCAAATTTCATTGGTTGCTGCAATGAGATTCTGCCAGAAATTCTGTCCCAAAACATTTCTTCTCAGTGCTGGATATTGATTAAAGGGTTTCGGAGAAAAACTATACTTGTATTTATTTGAAAGACACGCGACATGGGGTGCAAAAGATCGCTGATCTTTCTCAAAATAAATAATACTGCTGAAAAGCACGAGTTGTGGAAAAGCTGTGAGGAGGCAAGAAGGATGCTTTTGTCATTTCAAATTGCACTGGATATAAATATAAAGTTTGATCGAACTTTGCACCTGGAAATGCTGGCCGCCTGGAGACTGAAAGATCAATTGACTTTCGATTTTTGTTTTCCGTCTGCCGAGCGACGCAATTCGCTGCCGCGGGAAGCGAATGGCGCCAGTTGCAGGTCGCAATGCTCGATGCGTCGATTCGTGTAAAAAATTACGTGAAGGCTAAGTGCTCGGAATTGCGACGTACCGTGAAATTTATTCTGTGCGGTTCGACGGCTGACAGGACGTTCGTCCTTCGAACGAAAAAGGAAGCAACGCGAGGTTCGTCATTCAATGACGAAAGTCGGCAGCAGTGACTTTTGGCAGATTTGACACTACTGGTTCCTCCCTGTAGCCTTTTCCACAGTTGCCATTTGTTCGTTCATCCGATTCAATTAAATTCAAGTAGCGCCAGTCCCCATTAATTAGTACCCGTTACGCGATCCGCCATTAATTGGAATCAATAGTTTGTGCCGTTTAAAAAGTTTGCACCCTCCGATCGAACCGAGTGGATTCGCTGGATTCGCTGGATTCCCTAACTGTTGTCCCAACGGTATCCCGTCTTTTGCCATTCGCGAAAATTTTCGAAAACCTGATATTTCAAAGGGTGACGAAAAACCGTGTCTCGGAGTGCTTCTCGTTGTTCGATAGAAGTTCCATTTGATTTTATAAATATGGTGTTGAATTTTACAAGTTCTTTCCTTACTTCTGCTTCGCTTTATTGTTTTAATTTTGAAAAATACAATTTAGAACAACGTCGAGACAACCTAAGAAATTCAACGGTGAACCGCGAATGTTGTCGAAATTTGAATGATGAACCAGAATTTTGTAAATGGAGACCATCAGAAAAAAAGAGTCGACCGACGCGTAATCATCGTTTGACAGGAACTCGACGCATACTCGTCCGGGATCAAACGAATTAAACGACGGGACAGAAAAAAAACCATGAAGCGACTAGTTTTTACATTTAATCCAGGGAAACTCTTTGAACAGTCAACGCGGTGAAATCCCATTGCTAAATTCGATGCTTTAAGGAATTTGAGAAATGCTCGTGAGGTTTTTCATTGTAACTGCAGATTCTCTGTGCGCGAGGATTTCTGCGCGACAATGAACAGTTTTAAATTTATCAGTTAAACGCGAAGCAAACAACGACTCTCTCTTTCCCTTTCTCCTTTCCCCTCTTTCTCTCTTTGCTTTTCTCGAACTCGGAACAAGAGACTGCAGGACGTTTCAAGGGAATGTAACCTCGACCCGAGTTTATCCAGCTTCCCTATGAATATGAAAAAGAGATCCTTTCTCTATAGCACAGAATAGACATCCCACGCGCGAACGAGTGTGCAGTTTGCACAGTCAGTTAGGTTAGGTTAGGCAAATATTAATGGGACAAATGACGGCGCAGAGACGCGAGAAAAATCAGATATGCGTTCACTCGAGAAGGAGCGAGAGAGGACGAAGGGAAAGAAGTGAGGTGTAAGAAAGAAAAAAGAAAATGCTCATCGCAGTGAACCCGGCAAGCCGCGAGACGTCCCTCGTTCGCCATCGCGTCACTCTCTTTTTTCTCCTCTTGTTCCTTTTCCTCCCTAACCCCCCCCCCCCCCCCCCGTTCATTAATTTACGCCCCTCTGCGCGCAACGAACGCGTGTCTGTTCGATCTTTCGAATATTCTCTCCAGCGATGCACAAAGCCCGAAAGAAGTTCCGCGAAAGTCTAGTATCTCGATCCGAGGAGAAATAATGAAAATAAAACGTGTGCTCTCGAAGATGAAAAATTGAGTTCGATATTGGACGTACAAGAATTGAAAATCAAAAATTTCAATCCCATGATTCGAGAGGACGTCGAAGGAAGATGGGGAAAAAGATATTTATCGATCGTGGGAATTTTTTCATTTTCCACGCAAATTACTGTGTCAAGAATCTCGAGATGTCGCGTCAGCCCATATTCTGTTAACTGTCATGCCACCGTGTCTCCGAGGGACTAAAGAGAAATTGTCGCGCAAGCAAAAACTCACCCTAACTCGAGCCACCCCCGTTGGTCCATGCTGTCGCTCAGACTCATCGGGCTAAGCAAGGAGCTTGTCGGATCGACCGGCCCGAACGAACCGACGAGTTTATCGCTCGAGTAAAACACGAGGATTCATTCTCAAAGGGTTGATAACGAGTAACGATCCCCCAAGTCACCCCTGTGTACGTGTAGCTCACGTAAAAAAAATGTTCTGATCAATTCACAAGCCTTTCTGTTCCAATACACGAATACGAACACGACCACAGCCATCCCCTGATCGTTTCAACTCGTGAAGTGGTGCGTGTGCGTGTGCGTGTGCGTGTGTGCGTGTATGCGTGCGCGCTCACCAGCCCGCCCCTCGCGTCTCCAGTAAAGACAAGACAGTCACTGTCAGCAAAGAGGCTCAGCCTCCGAGGTCCCGAATATTCGAATCCTCCTCGCCTTTGACCCAAAACAGCCGAAGCTGCACGGCACGGAGATGACTGTACGAAAAGATAATGATTATATTTTTGTCTTAGGTCGATCGGTGCAAATGCGGCTGCAAGGAAGGTCGTGGGATTGACGGTCCAGTGGGAGGGCGGGGGGTGGATGACGATGAGTGCTCTCCCGGCCGGGAATCGCGTCTGGGGGTGGATCTTACTCGGCCTCGCATTGCTCGTTCTGGCCACCCCCAGTCCTGCCGCCATTCGCAAAGGTAAGGATTTACTCGGATCGACGCGATTCCTTCCGATCGCAGCTCCTGCGACTTCACTGTCGAACGATCCGGCAGGCTTTACCGAAACTCGGCCTTATCCGGAAAGCTGCGATTATTCAGGCTGCTTCATCTCGAATTCCTCTTCGCTCCCTTCCCCTGTCCCGCCTATCCACGAATCTTCTTAACCTTTTCACACATTCTCTGCTTACTCGGTCATCTTATTACGTGTCAGTGAAAGATGAATTTTATTTGTCTTTTTATTTTGACCCCCCGCTTACCCATCCTCGCCCCCTGACCCTATTGATTCTCACGTAGCCCTATCATATATGTCTTGACAAAAGATTCAATTTTTCCATAACCAGAGACTTTACGAACGTCGGTGTCGCTGGGACTGTTTCAAAGTGTCAGCCACCGGAGTTCCGATACATTGGCCTGGCAATTTGGCGGCGAGCGCAACTCGCGCCTGAATTATTTAGCCAGCAGCCTGGAAATTCCAGCCCCCCTCGAGCTTCGCCTGTTCTCTTGGTGCAGCTGCACCCCTCGCATTCTACGTCCACGTCGCACAGGGAAATCCCATCGCAGATTCGCTTGTCCGATTATTTTCATCCCTCGGAATCTTTAAACTTGATCGAAAGTTTCGACGTCTGCATTTCTCTTTCTGCTTACCATCCTCGAGAAGACCTTTAAGTCCTTTTATACTTTCAGTTTTCCGCACTTCGTTCGGTCTCGTCTCTCCGTTCGTAACTGAGCTTCCTTTAACTTCCGATGCCGATATTTCTTTCTTCCCTCTTATTACGAAGGGTTGCGCAAGAAATGCAACTGCCGTCCGTAGCCGCTAGCTAGCTCACTGGATCGGTTCAGGCGAAAGTGGGGGCAGGTGGAGCGGCGACCTTAGCATCGACAGATTTTAAAGTTTAAGCGACTCGCGTCCTCGCGAACTTCATCTACGTCGAACTTCATCGTCTCTTTTCTGGATCCTATTTGCGTTCCAAACTGTTGGTCCGCTTTGTAATCCGCAGCGCGACTACTACTACTACTACTACTACTATTACTAGTACTACTACCACTACTATTACTGTTGCTACTGCTGCTACTACTAGCAAGGAGGAAGCACTTCTTCGGTGTCGGCTGCACCAACGCAGGGAGCCGGAAGCTCCGGCGCACTCGGCGTGTCGAGGGTGGCAGCCCTTGCTTCCCACGAGAACGCAGAACCTGACCCAGCTGACACAGTTGACGCGGAGCAAGTGGACTGTTTTCTTGGTCGCATTGGAAATATTCCTAGACCAGGCAGCCCGCAGGAGCGAGCGGAAGGAACGGATGGACGTAGGAAGGCTGCTTCGCAGTAAAACGGAAAGATCAAAGCTGAAGCCTTTAGGAATTAACGCGAGAATTCGGAAGGCGAGTGCAGCGAGTGTAGCTTGTTACGCGAGAAGAAATTTGAAGAGGTGGATGCTGGAATGGCGCCCGAGTCTCCAATAATATTAGGAAACGATGCGGTACGATGCGAAGCGACTTGTCTACTCTCTCTCTCTCTCTCTCTCTCTCTCTTTCTCTCTCTCGATTCGTCTCTTACGTACGCACTGGCATGTCGAAAGTTTCGGCCTGTTTCAGGCACGATAAGGCATTGGAATAATCCTGCGAGGGCGCAGAGAAATTTGAATTTAATCTCGACGAAGCTTAACAGTTGCGTAGAACGGGCCATTTGCATACAAGCCAATGCTTCGTCCCCAAAGCCACCTAGTGGAAACAATTTTATTTGGCTTGGCTGTAACGCGAGGGATTGGCGTCAGTGAGGGACGAGTCATGAAAAAATATAGGGGTGGAAAAAAAAGAAAAGGTGGTAAGTAAAGCAGGCCGAGACCTACTGGCCCACCGGGAATCATTAATGTCGACACGCCAGCCTGCATTCTCGCCTCTCTCTCTCTCTCTCTCTCTCTCTCTCTTGAGTAAGTAATTATGGCTTCTATGGTTTAGCAGTTCTGGCAACAGTACATAGCTATAGTACTATTATAGGCCGGGATACGCTGTGCGCTTAATGTTCTGAATGTAGGAATTGCGTGCGAGGGGTGCAAAGTCGAATCAAGTTATTCTTGCTCGCGATTAGGCTCACGGGTTCTCAACGCTGCAGTTTTCTCCTAATCTTCGACAATTTCCAGCGTCCGCTGTGTCCGTGTATAGAGGAGACACAGGCGTGGAAGCACTTTTTTCCGATATCGAACATCGTTCCGATAGATACTCGAGCGGGTTCGCACTTTTTCGTCGGGTGCAAAAAAAAGAAAACTTTGTGAAAGCAGATTAGCAGCGCTTTGGGATATAAAAGTCTAATCCATCTTAGGCTCCGATTTTTGAGGGTGGCAGCATCGACGGCGAATGGGGCGGCGGCTGCCACCGCAGTGACCGAGGCGAACACAGGGAAGGCGTTTTCCTAGTGTCCCTCAAACAAGCCCCGCAGGCTGACGCAATTACGTAGCTACCAACTTGTAATCCTTGTCCCGTAAATTAGGCCTCGGCGTGCGCTAAGCTCCGAGCTTAAGCGATCCTTTTAAGAAGGACTTAATCCACGCTTAATGCCCAACACGACGGCTGCAGCTTCCGAGTTAACAAACTGTAGGAATCCTTGAAAACTAGGAGTGACCGCTGCTCCCTTCCTGATCGTCCGGTCGGGCAGCAGTCGGAGCAGCAGGGGAGGGCGGGGGATTCCCATAAATCCACTATCACGTATCACGCGAATTGTGCACCGGAATCCACTGAAGTTGTAAAAGGAGCCAAAGAGGAGGAAATCAAAGGAGTGGGAGGTCTCTGAAGATATGGGAGAGGAAGGAGAAGCCATGAAAATCCAAAGTGGAAAGGACCACAAGGGAGGCTCGGAAAATTCTTAGAGAAAAATAAGATTTCTCGAGGATCGAAGGGATGCTGCGGTTAGATCCTCCGTCCTGGGTCGAGTCAATCGAATCACCGGCGTCGAGGATTCAATCGCGAATGGCTATACGATGCGCCAGGAAATCCCTCGCGACTTCGGGAGGGAGAACCAAAGGCTCGAGAAGGAGGAAGCAGGGAGGGAAGGGAGGGAAACGATCGCGAAGGACGCGCGCGATTTCGCGTCTTCGGCCGCTGCAAATGGAATTTTTCTAGGATGCGAAGCCTCGTCTTACTTCGTCCCGAAGGACCGGGGCTGCCAGCAGGTTCCCTTCGGAAATTCCCAAGATATCCGGCAATATGGAAATTCCTTGGAGGAACGTTAGCCGCGTCGAAAATTGAAAATCCGTCTCCATCTGTCTCGGATTTCGGTGAGCGCAGGACGCGTGGGCGTTCGCCTTTATTTACTCGCTCAATCTAACAGCTTCGAACGTTCCCACGACTTATCCGATTTCCGGGACACACTAGTCGCTGATCCTTCGCTCTTTTTTCTCTTCCGTTTGAAAGTCCTCGAGTTTTCCATAAGCAAATTCCGTAAGTACAGAAGTACCTTCGGGATTCCCTCCTCCCCTCCTCTTCATCCTAATTATTCGCTCGCTTCTGACTCCTGCCTCGCTCTTTCTCTCTTTCTCTCTTTCTCTCTTTCTCTCTTTCTCTCTTTCTCTCTTTCTCTCTTTCTCTCTTCTCTCTTCTCTCTTCTCTTCTCTCTTGCCCAGTTCTCGTAGTAACTGACCGCCCAAGGACGAGCAAATGACCAATTAAAAGGCCATATCTCACGGGTCGGCAAGCGCCAATTTTCTGGGGTAAAAAGAATAAGAGAGAAAAAGGGATGAGCAGAGTAGGAAGAGGCGAGTGACGATGCAGACAGATGCAGACAGAGAAGTGGAAATAGAAAATGGTCGCGATTACACGAGGGAGGCGTCGAGGGCAGAAATATAGCTCGGTCCAATGATATTTCTCACCCCTTGGTCAACGTAAAAATTCAACGAATTTCCAAGAGGATGTGCATTTTCCCACGGCTGATAACGCAATTTTCCAATGTCCACAGGTCGCAATTCAGACTCGACTGGACGACATTGTTTTCTAGGGAAATTGATCACCGTTTTCATCGGTTCGCCCGTCGCCAGTTTCTCATGAATTAATTAACTCTCGCTTCTTTTTCTCTCCAAGTCGAACTTTAATTTTGTTAAACAATTTTTATTTTCTCCGTCCCTTTTTCTGCCGACTGCTCTGCTTCGTGGCAGATCGCAGACCTGCCTACCACTCTCGGCATTTCCTGCCTTTTCCGGCTTTTGATGCGCGCACAATGCCATCCAGCCGAGGGTGGAAATCGTCTGGGAAGGAACAAAAGGGTTGCTCGTGAATAACCCCCCCTTTCCCCCCCCCCCCCCGCCCCAAATGCGATTGCCGAACTGCGTACAAATCGCGCTAGAAACTTGTAGATTTCCAATTAACGGATTCAGGTGAGTATCGTTGTTCGGGACTGGTTTCGCCGGATCGAAGTCCCGTGCGCGACTCCGCAGCCAGGCTGCGTCTCGGGAGGCTGTGGGAAGCCTTTCTCTCTCTCTAGAGATCCCAACGTCGTGCGGTCGATCCTTGCAATTCATATAATCTTCATCTTTCTCCTTGGCAATTCTCTCTCCCTCCCTCCTTCGGTTCGCTCAGCTCGGCTCGTATTTCCCCCGAGTTTTGTCCCTCCGTCCTGGAAATGCTTCCTACTTTGCAAACCGTCGGCGCTTTGGCTCCGCATTCCACCCGCAGCACCTTTCATTCCTCCCAGAGTCCTTTCCTTCTCCAAGTTCCCTTTAATCCGCAGTGTCCTCGTATTTTTGCACCGGCCGCGCAGGTTACAAACTCAGAGATGGGGGTTAGGTACGTGTGTCGGACTGACTGGGGAACGAGAGAAAATGGAGGCAAAGCAGCAGAGGAAAAAGTAACGAAGGGCTTCGAAACCACGTTCGATCGATCCGTCGAGTCTTGTTCATCGAACGTTCATTCGCGCTGCGTGTCTCCTCATTGTTTTCGAGTATCTCTTTTCCCCCTCGCGGGGGAGACACGGGGAAGGAGCATCCGCTCGAAAACTGTCAGCTTTATCACCGAGGATGGACTTTGGCGCTTCGCTCATCCTTCCAAGTAGACTTCCCTCGGGCTCGTTCGGCCGTCATCGGCTACACTCGGTAACCTTCGGCCGCTCCTCTGGTTTTGTCTTCGTTTACCAACGTATTCGAATATTCTGCGCGCTGCATTCAATTTTGCGTAGCTAAACTTGGGTTTTCCAACCTGCGTGACTTTAAGAAATAAAATTAGACAATTCAAGAGCTTCGAAGAAAGGAGAAGCTCGCGTTGCCACCCGAATGTAAATTAGCCTACATTTAGATTCGAATTTATAGCTGCTACTTATACACTGCGTATGAGAAAGTTTCGTTCGAAACGTTCTCGAAACTCGATTCGCCTTTCCTCGCGTCGAGTATCCCAAGGAGGATTCCTCGAGCAAAACTCAGGAGCCTTCGGGCTATCGACGATGCGTCCTCAGGTTCCTGTTCGAGATCATCAGAAAGAACGCGTAGTTAGAAGAGCAAAGTAAGATCGAACGTGGTCGGTCGCGCAGAGACGCAGGCAGGCACGCGGATCAGAAGAATTGCTTCCGCGAGACTAAAAAGCATCTTGTCTCTGTTTGAAATTGAAGCCGAGCGCGACCACTGCAACAGGACCGTCGACATCTACGAGGACGTCTCCAGTCCAGCCGTGACCGACGCCACCCGGGGGAAGCCGCTCACCTGCTCCTATCGTTTCCGGGCGTTTCGCGGGACGCCGCGCGAGTGGATACTCAGGGTGCGCTTCAAGAAGTTCAAGGTGGGCGTCCTGGAGAACGCGACCACGTGCACCGGAGGATACCTACAGGTGAATTCAATTTTACTATTTTCCTTTTATTCCTTCGACTCCCTTAGCCCCCCCCAGCCAGCCGCACCTCCTTTCTTTGTCTTTCGATCTCGCCAATACAATTTCACCGTTCTCTTTATTCTTATCGTGTTTCTCGAAAATTTTATTATCTATGTAACTGGGAATTACTTTGATGAGAAGCGATCCAATCTAGAGACATTACGATAGGGTGGAAAATGAACCGCTGCAGCCAGCAGTCACATACGGCAGGACCATCCACTGGGACGATGCGGGAGGTGGGACGGGGGGCGGGAGGGGGGGGCCTGGTTGAATTAAAGGTACAAAGGACGTCGTTTCAAAATGATGCCTGTGAACACGGAATACTGACAATAATTGCCATTATGCTGGGATAATAACGTTCTCGCTGCTCATTACGCTGCTTCCCTCGTGGCAACCTGGCGGAATGCCTTTTTACGGCTGGCCGTTTCGTTCGCAGCTGCTCCCTTTGGACCACGGCTAATTCTACTAATTAATTATTTAGCCAACCAAGATGCTCCTGATACTGAAAACGTATGATGATACTTATTAAAAGTGCATTATTGCACGTCGTGCCTGACTCGTGTCCAGTCGAATGGATACGCGAGTGGTGGGAGTGAGGAGGAAAAGAAGTGAGTAAATAAAAATCGATCGGGCAGACAGACTCGGGTGGGATTGCTCGTTCGTCTTTCTCAGCGAGCAGCCGAGTCGAGAGTGAAAAAGGAGGAAAACTCGAAAGTGGGAAACGCGAGAAATACCAAAGTCCGAGGAGACACGAGGAACGCTTGCAGGTTGACAGGTCGATGACTCTTGACGCGGCTGCACTTGCCGATGGATTTTAATTTAACCGTCTTCAACTTCTTTCGTGCCTCCGCTCTTTTTTTCAGCTTCCGAACATCGAGATGAATTTTACGTGCCCGTAAAAAATATACGGCGGAAAGAACGGCAGCGCCGTGACGCTTGGCGAGTGACGCGTCGAAGAGAAAATTCCGAGTGTGTTTTCACCGCGGTAATAGAATTTCAAGGGAAACGCAGGGTGGAGGGCAACGGAGACTAGCAGCCCTGTAGCACCGGAAGATCAGTAGGTGATAAGGAGCACGTGGGGGATTGATAAGAGAAAAGGCAAGGACAGTGTGTGGAAACGTGCACGGCTAACCGAATGCTTGAGAAATTATCCATTTGCAGCCGAGCGAAAGGAAATTCTGCTGGTCCTCCTCCCCCGCCCGCCCCCTCCTCTCTCCTACAAATTCTATCGAGCTCAAGTAGGTCATTCACGTATGTCCCAGTTACTTAGCTCCGCTGCTGCCTCCTGCTAGACAGAACGGAGCCAGCATCCGCGCCATCCGCGCGATCTGTCGGCTGCCCGGTTACGTACAAATATAGCTGCAGCTACGTTTTCAGTAGCTACGGAGAAGAGAATTGCGGTCTGGTTTGCAAAGGAACCCAATATCAATGGCGCGATAACATTTACCAGCAGGCGTCCTCGTAAGCGACATTCGACCGCGCCGCTATCGAGTATTGATCTCTGATGGTGAGGATGTGCTCCTCTCCTGCACGATGTGTTCACGTTCTCTCTTCGTATCCAGGCGGCCCTAGTTTTATTCTCCAGGAATCCCTAACACTCTTTAACTCTATTCTTCCTTTTTGCTTGACACTCGATTCACGTATTCCCACGTTCCCTCTGCCAGTTCACGAAAAATGTAAATCCACTTGCGGATCTCTCGTAACTTCTTTCTCGGTCGGCGAGACTCTTTCTCTCTTTGGGTGGAAAGGCGCATCGATAGCTCGTACGGCCATTCTCGTTTGATGACGAAAGAGAAGTCGATGGGCGAACGAGAGAGAAACCTTCGTAGGTAGAAAAGGGTCATCCGATTGATGCATTTGGGGGGCAGCACGCTGGCTACACTTTCATTCGGGGCGGCGCACGAAACGCGGCCCCCCGTTTCCTGCAGCCCAGCATCCAATTCAATTGGAGCCGCGGCCAACGTTGTGGGGGAAACGGGAGCTTCAGAGAATTAAAGGGAGAAGTTATGCTCCATATTGCGCATCCAATTTGACGTTCCAGTACGAAAGTCCCTGGGTTTTCACGTAAGGATCCTGTCGACCGCAGGTGCAGCGGCTAATCTTACGAGTAGACTCTGGAGACGCGAACGGGAAAGAGAGTAGGTGGCAAGCTGACTGCGTCTACCGATACCGCTGGCACATATCAGCAGCAGTACTGGCCTTCGGTAGCGTCACTCGAGTTTTTCCCATAATGAAATTGCGCTATTCGAGTCGACTTCGCTATCCAGCGACCGTACGAAATTCTCATATTCAATTCAATTTATCATTCTCAATAGGACTGTACCGACGCTCGATTAACCATGGACGGACGCCTCCCTGTTACCTAGTTATATTATTATTACTATATGCGTGCCACAGCGCAGGAACCCTCGAGGCTCCCTAATGGGCTCTAGTATCTTCCTACCCTGCGTTACGTCTCTGTGCGGCGAAGGTACCGCGTGGTATCAACTTGGCTGGTTTACCCATCCAAGGGTAGAGCCGATAGAGCCGGGAGAAACGGGAGAGACGGGAGAGACGGGAGAGACGGGAGAGACTTACTGGCGGAGGGTTTCGGAGGGGCAGGGTAGGGCGCGGGGTGGCTGGATGGGAGAGGCAGGTGATGGAGGTGATGGAGGTGATGGAGGTGGCGGAGGTGGCGGAGTATGAGGAGCATGAGGAGGCGGCCTGCCGAAGATTAATGACACCCTCTGACGGTGGCACAGTAGCGTGTTTCTATGCTGTAGCACGCATCCTATATCTTATATTCCGTTGCCGAATGAATAATTAATAACGATCGCTATTCCATAATGAAACGAGGCCGAAGGGCTCGATTTTCCTGCCTCTTCTCTCGCATCTCTTCTTCTCTCTCGCTCTCGCTCTCTCTCTCTCTCTCTCTCTCTCTCTCTCTCTCTCTCTCTCTATACCAAACTCAGCGAACCCAGGCCAGAATTCTCCAGCAGCGCAGACAGATAAAGGTTATGTCCATTCTTCCAGTTTATTAGCCAATTCCAGCCGGATGGGCTACTCCAGTGGCTATCGGAGGTTGATATCTGAGTCCTGGTCGTTGGAATTCCTGGAGCGAGAAGGTGACAAAGCCCCTTCGGGCTTCGAACTCGAGATACTCGGGCATAATATGGTAATCCTGGACGATCCCTATCGTGGATATTCGCTGGAGCTTTTCCGAATAATCTCCGAATGTGCGAGGGAGGGCGCGTCCCTATTGCCGCTTTCTCCTGTAGTCGCCTACGTGTGTGGGGCTACGTAGCTTTTCTGCGGGAAGATACGAGGGAGGCGCAATGGGCGACTTGGGCGACTTGGGCGACTTGGGTCGTCTCGTTACGTCTGATCGGTCTGCATTTCTGCAGCGAGATTCAATATGGTCGCTGCGGCGCGGAAGTTCGAACGATGAGCTGGTTAAAGGGCGTCAGGATGTCTTTGTGCCGTAATTGCATGTTAAGAGATGACGGTGGGGAAGTGCATAAGCGGACGGGGATAAGCGGAGCTGTGACGCAAGAGCTCGGCGGCTGACTTGTAGACCGCTGCCGATTGGGGGACTGCCGGGGGACTGCCGGGGGACTGGATGGTTGGTCGGTCTCAGGAAAGCTGGGGCCGCCGGCGAACGAGCTAGATTGAAAATCAATGAGCTAGGAAGTGTGAGCCCGTGAGTATTTATAGAGCCCCTGCTATTCCTGCTGGTAACTCACCCCCCAGTGACCTCACTGGTACACTACCACCAGCGGCACTACTTTACTGCCACTATTACTATTGGTTGACTCTTGCCCCTCGCCCCTGCGGAATAGAAACTTACACGTTCCCTCTCATGAATACTGCATGGATCCGTGCAGGGAAGTGAAAGGCACGTATTGCGAGCACCTGCGGCTCGTTCGAAGGTGCCCGATTATGGTATCACCCCCATCTCACCCCCATCTCACCCCCATCTCACCCCTAGTTTACACAACTAGCTCTCCTCCCTCTCTTATGGAGAAAGATGATGATCGAGGAAATTACTGTTGCCGAACCCCTCGGTCCTTTCTCATAAGATCCTCCTTACTTTTCCGAGGATTTCGCTAATGCGAAAGGATTTATTTTTGGCTTTCCTATTTACCTCTCTCTTTTATTCCTTCGTTACATCTTTCGAAAATTTTTCACGTGGACCGTCGATTTTTATTCGAAATTTCTACTGGATAATTAAGTTTCCCCTACCTAGGTAGGGGAACCTACCTGCCATGCGGAGAAATACTACACGCTGCCTCGTAGCTGCTTTTCCTGGGATTCTCTTGGCCCATATATCGCGTTAGATGTTATGGCTGAATAAAGAGAAGTACCCGCTGGGAAATGGAGGGTTCCCCGAATATCCTTCTGAAATCCCGTCTTCGAAAAGTTCCTTCGCTACGTGATTTAATCAAGCAGCGGAGGGTTTTGGGTTCGAGCTACGGATCCACGTACGTTGCTCGGTCTTTACAGAATTCGAGCATACATGGTGGCGTAAGGCTACGCGCCAGAGTGCGTGCGCCAGGGGTTAAAGGTGTCTTGGCCAGAGACGGTTTGGCCCTTCGAATTAATGGATGCAGGATGCAAGTCGAGAGACAGGACGAAGGGCAGGAGGGACCGGAGGAGAAGCTCAGCTGGAAACTTCGAAAGCCGCGATCTCAGTGAGCAAAGACTCCCTCGTCGAATGCTGCTCCTGAAGGCTGTCGAGGGTCGCGCACCATTATTAATTCGCATTTATGAATCCGCCCGCAGAGAGCAGCACCGTGCATGGAGGCCAAAAGGGAGGTTGACTTTGCAAATCGCTTCGAAGGATCATTTCGGGCCTGGGGCAGGTTAAAAATAACTCGGCGGCGCACACGAGCAATGGGAGCTGTGCGTTCGCAATTCCTATCCTTTTCGTGAAATCCTCCTCTAATCCAGCATCCAGCTTCTCCCGGGAGCAAAGGAAGAAGCGTCCTGCGAAACGGCCAATGAGAAAGTTTAGTCGCGTTCGATGGCCGACCTGGCGCCTGTTCTCTCTTTTCTTTCTCTCTTTTTCTTTCTCTTCGTTTCTCAGCCGTTTCGCTCGAATCTTCAATTTGTCGACCGTTCTTCTTTGCTTTTTCTGCGCCTCGCTTGCAGATTATTCTTCCTACGCGACTCCTTTCTTCGGGTATCCCGTCGTCAAAATGTCTGATGAAATTTTATAAAGAAGAAACGAAGATCCGCTCGATTGTCTCGAAGGAGTCTTGTTTCCCGTTAAATCAGCAGAAGCACCAAGAGGCCTTCTCGTTCTCTGGATCTTTCCGTTCGCTCGCGCATTGGCACCGCAGGATTGTTAGGAAGAGCGAAAGCGGCGCCGAGGGAGAGAAGAAAAAGGATTCCACGAGACGAGGGGAAAATCTATAAAAAGTTAGGAGAACCGACAGAAAGGCGGCGGCGGCGGCGACTGCAGCAAAGGCACAGCATTCTTATCTGTTTGCGAGCGCCAAGGGCGATTATAACTATTAACTAAACGCGCGATTAAGGATCTTTAAATCTGCCTTTTCCGTGCCGCTGTTAATGAGCGTCGTCCGTCCCGACTTCTTCCGTCCTCCGCCTCTTCCGTCTGCTGCCGTCTTCATTTAACATTAGACAATTAGACTTATCGGATTTCGCGAAAGTGGCGCGCTCTACTTATCGGCGATGCCTCGCAGAATCAAAATGCTATCAGTTCGCTGTCCAAGAGATGAAATAGGTTCTCTGATGTTTCTCGAAGTACGAGGGTGGCTCGATAAAGAAGCGAGGCTACCCGGCGGCGACAGTTCGTCTTATAACTCGAGATATAATAATAAATAGGGCGCACCGGAAGGGATCCAGAGCCTCGAAGAAAAAAACATCGGCCGAACCAGCCGGAGAAGAAGAAAAATCCCATCGAAAACCGCCTTAACGGCGAAACCCAGTAGTGCCCGTGTATCTGGGAAACTACCGCGTGCTTCATCATCCACGTTTGTTCGCTTTTTCCTTACGCAGCCCCAGCGGCATCATGCAGTTTATTATTAACCCACCGTAAGCAGTTTTCGCTGGATGCGCCTTTATCTCCGTGCGGTGCGCAGAGATGCACACGGAGACTGGGTAACCCTCGGCTGCTCGGTCGGCGCGAGCGAATATCAAATTTGCCGGCGGCTCGCCGCAGCGCCTAATTATCGGCCAACGAGAAAACTCCTTCTCGCTAACTAAACGTTAAACTTGCATCCCGGTTCTGCCGATCATCGCGCAACAGGCAGGCCTGGATTCGTCCAGCTGCGTCTCCTCAGTAAATCACGAATCACGAGTCACGAGTCACCGATCTTCCGCGTGCGATTCGACATGTGCCTGAATGCATCGATATTTCCGACAGCAAAAAAACTTTTCTCGATCGAGACTAGCAGAGTCCATAGAGTTCCTGTACCTCCTGTACTTCCTGTAGTTCCTGGAGTTGCTGGAGTGGCTGGAGTTCCTGGAGCTGAATTGCGTATCGCAGGCGGAGCTCTTACTACAAATAGTCTTTGAAGTCCCTTATGATGCATAGGGGATATTATATCTTGGAGCTATAGGCAGCGCAGCCAGTCGATAACTGTTGAGGGCTGCTCACTTTAACGGGATAGTTTAGCCAACGATGTGGTATAATAAAACTAAGCTGAATTTTGCTTGAGCTTTTATAACGGCAGATAAGGACTTTATAAGTGTATTTTATATATACACGCCGCGTTGCCTTTCTTCCCTTCTGCTTTTACTCGATTTATTCTGGTGCGCGTGATGGCTCGTAGCTTAATATCGTTATCGGCCATGAATTGCTATTTAGTGGGCTTTTTTATACATCTCTTTTTATACCTTATGTATGTCCTAATTATAGATGCATGACCGGGCGCAATTCATGACTCGATAGATAAGCTGCTTGAATTACGTTCGATGACGAAACGACTTATTAACTTTCCACAACGGTAGATTATTTGTTAATGAAATTTCCATATTAAACCTCTAGCGACGTAATAATTATTCCGTTTTTTTCTCCAACAACCATCACAATATTTTCGTGGCTACCAACCCCTGCCGGCCGCCTCCGAAACCTTTTTCGAATTCACCAGCCATGGCGCCTATATTCGGCAACAAGGGAATCCCATTAAAAGTACATTAAAAAACTATTAAAATCTTGAATGTGATTCGTGGAAATCCAACGGATTGCCGGTCCCTTTGTTCGCGTGGCTTTGGACGCCAAACGCCGCCGCAACCGCCGCCACCGCCACCGCCGCCGCCACCGCCGCTGCCCCAATCACAATCCCGTTCGCCACGAACAGCCAACTGCTACTTCTTTCTTAAGGGTGACTTTCTTCCATGGGTCCTGCGACCCCAGTGATCGCTGGACGGTAAGATTCGATATACCAATAGTCCCCGTTCGCCATCTGACATATTAAGCCCTAAAAACGGGACTTGTATCTAACGAATAAGGGCGAAGGTTCAATCTCCTAGTTGTAGACTCCAAAGTGTGCACTCCTGACCGATATAGCAATTTGCTGAAACTTTAGCTAATGAAACTCTGCTGGCACGCGTGCCGTGTATTCAAGGGCATCCGACCACATCCGACCACATCCGACCCAGCGTTCTGATCTTCCTCCTGTGTATGTCGACCATCCAAATTCTCGAGTTCAACCTGACGATATTAGTATCTCCGTGACGCGTGTCCACATTGCTTTGGTACAGAGTTCGTTATTGGCTGCGTAGCTGTAGACTGCACTGGATATACTATATTGGCCATTTCTGCACATTAGCCTCGGTGGCCGTGCCATTGCTGCCTCAGCGTCCTGCTAAAATGGGACATAAAATTTAATACGCTCCACAGTTATTCCCATGTGTGGTCTTTCCTGAGTACTCGGACACATTATGCAGAGCTAACTCAGCTCTCTCTCTCTCTCTCTCTCTCTCTCTCTCGTTCTCTTTCATACGAATACACACGGACACACACTATTGCACACGCGTACATTACCTCACTGCTACTTCACATGGACTCTGCCATGGGAATTAAACTCGCGAGGAATTAATGGCCAAGGTCTTGGGAGCCGAAATCATTTGGGACGGACCCAGGAGATCGCAGGAAGCAGCTTGACAAACCCTTGAGAGTTTTGGCCCCGGGTTCCTGGTTGCGACCTCGGAACTAACTTTGACGATGCTTCTTGTTTCAGATCATCGACGGAAACGCGAAAACCGCAGTCAGCAATAGGAAGGATCCTGGCGTCTTCTGCGGAGAATCCGAGCAACCTCAAACTTTCATCTCCGAGACGAGTTTCGTGCGAGTTCTTTTCCACGCGGACAACTTCACCGATCAGACCTACTTTAGCTTCGACTCCAGGGCCGAGCAGCAGTTCGAGGTCTACCTGAGATATGGTCAGCATCCGGAACTCTATCCTAACAGAAGGGGCGAAGTCGTTGCCGGTAGTTACTGCGAGAGAGTCTTCAAAGACTGCAAACTTCAGACCTGCTACGTGCAAAGTCCTGCTTACCCTGGGATCTATCCCAGGGCGCTCCACTGCAAGTACAGGCTGAACACGAGGCTGCCATTCATCAAGATCTACATAGAGAACGAGGAGTTCAATATAGACGGACAGCGTTGCGAGAACATAATGACGTGCCCGATGAGACCCATCAGTTCCGGTTCGGAGCACTGTCCCTATGACTACATAAGGGTCTACGATGGCAAGAACGAGACCACTCCGGTAATTGGAACGTTCTGCGGGATGGGAAAATTTCCCTACAGCATCATCGGTACCAGCGAGGATCTCTACGTCGAGTTTGTCTCCTCGCCGGCCGGTCCGTTGCTCAACACAGGATTTCACTTCAACGTGGGCAACTGGCCAGGACACGTCGAGACGGCCGGCGTAAAGAACGGCAGCTGCGATTGGCTGCTGAACAGCGAGTCCCTCGTTAGCGGCGAGGGCATCTTTCTCTCGGTGGCCCACTGGTATCCGCCGCACACAAGCTGCACCTACTTGCTAAGGGGAAAACCCGGCGAGATAGCCAGACTCTACTTTCCCAGCTTCCGAGTAAATCGCATAGAGTCTCCGATTCAGCCGTACGACGGCGACTGTGGCGAGAGCTTGACGCTCTACGACGCCGATTGGCCCGACGACGCCAGGATCATCAAGACCTTCTGCGACACCTTCAGCAGGCCAATGGAGAAGCATGATTTTGTTTCCACCTCGAACGCTCTCTTTGTCAGATTCGAAAGCAAGACCGGCAGTTACTCCGGAAGTTCTCTCTACTACTGGGCGCACTACGACTTCTTCAACGCGACCAAATTCGGCGACCCGGTGCCGAATACCGAGTGCGACGAGAGTTTCGTCTCCTGGAAGGCCCAGTCCGGTTACCTGAGGTCCCCATTGAATACTCTCGTCTATAAACGATCTGGGGATTCCCCGGCGGATCTCACTTGCAGCTACAGCTTCGTCACGGACAAGCGACTCTTTGCCAGGGTGATCGTCACTGTCGACGTGGTCTCCCTGAAGGAGCACTACGCTCAGTGTGGAAACTGCTGGGACAGCAGGGCGGATCGGATCATCCTGAAAGAGACCGGACCAGAGGCAGGAAAGGGACACTGCGTGTGCAAGCTTCCTAGTGGCGGTCCACCACTGAGGATGGTTTCGAGGGGGGAGAAGCTCGACCTGAAGCTGCTGGTGGACGGCGCTCACGCCGCGGGCTACTTCAAGCAATCCGCACCGCTCTTCGAGGCGAGATACGAATTCGTTCACAGTCCTTTGTGCGGACCCGCCCTGCTTCCAGCCACGACGGACGGCGAGATCGAATTTCCACACTACGAGGCTCTGGGTTACGTCACGCCACCCAGATCTATCAAGTGTATATGGGAATTGCGCGTCAACCAGGAGCGCGACCTCTGGCTGCACTTTGAGAAAATTAAATTTGCATCGCGCTCTTGCGAGGATGGAAAGCTGGAGATATTCTTGCCGGGGCAGGCTGAGCCTTATCGTGGAATCTGCGGCGAGAACGTCAGCTACGTCAGAGAGATGCCTATACTCGCAGCCGAGCAGCTGGTGCCACCCGATACCAACGGAGATGATCCACCGGCTGTTATCATACAGTTTACCGGTTCCATGGCGCCAGCCAGGGCGGCCTTCAAAATCGCCTGGACCGAACTGTACCATCTCCCGCGTGACGGATCGGGAGCTCTGAACACGCAGAAACTCGAGGATTGCGGCTTTCAGTGTCCTGGTGAATTTGGCTGCATTCCAGCCAGGCTCTTGTGTAACGGTGTTGTGAACTGTCCGACTCCAGCCATTCCTGCGGGAGCCTATAACCTCAGCATGCTCGAGCCCGACGACGAATCCGTCGAGACTTGCGGCGGCCCTGTGGGTGCTGGCAGCGGGAGCGTGGTGGGTCCTGCGGGCTGGGCCGGTGCCGGATTAGGCGCTGGACTCGCGATGCTTCTTGGACTCGCGTGTCTCATCGGAGTCTGCAGGATCTGCCGACGTCGGAATCGTTCGAGGGACATACACGTGCCATACTAAGGTCCTCTCGAAGAAGGAACTCTCTCGGAACGCCTTTGGCTTTCGGCCGAACTTTTAAGTTGGCATCCTGCAGGCTAAACTCACTTCGATAACTTTCTCTCCTAGTTCTAATCCTTTTTCTTTTTTTTCTTTTTTACTTTTTCTCCTGGAAGTAATCCGTTAGAGTGGGACGTGTTCCTTTGCCCTTATTAGGGGCAGAAAACTCAGACACCTGGACGAGAGGAGCGACTCTCGGAAGTACACAGGAATCCTCGGAGTCAGTCTTAGAGGACACGCGGCGTTTCTTGAAACTCGGTGAAAGAATGAGGAATTTCCGTCGAGAGAAAGAGAGAGATTCTCGAAATAAAGAAAGGACATCGACAGGATATAAAGGAGGATACCTTTAGGTGTTGTGCAATTCGCTTGAATCTTCCTCCTCTGCTGCAGCCAGTTTAACGTTCTTTCCAAAGAAGCGACCCGGTCGTTAGAACTTGTCGCCTCGAACTTTCTCGTCCGCTGCACACGCCTTTCATTTCGGCTTTGGACTAATTAATAATTAAATAATTAATTAGCCGAGTTTTGATCTCTCACTCCAGAGGCTCCTTTCACTTGAGAGGCACGGATCCTTCTCCTCCCCTCCCTCTCTCCCCTCCTTTGCTGCTCTTCGTTGTCCTTCCTCATTCCTACTTTACATCCACACTCGCATTCGAGTTACTTCGAGCTGACTTTGAAATTTCTCGATTCCCTAATTCCCAAATTTATTCCAATCCCACGCGTATCGGCCAATTTCACATCAATCTCAAAATTGAGCAAACCTGATGTTTCCTTCCATTATTGGTTATCGCAGCGCGGAAAACGTCGAGGCGCGAATGATAACGTTCTATCGATTAGCCGCGTCGTTTTTCCATTCGCACCGAGTATATTCTAACGTCTCGATATTCTTCGATGGAATAATCATTCGAGTGAATAATCATCTAGGTGCAGAAAGGAAGGAATGACATCCTCTGCAATTCCATTGAACAGCCGAAATGAAGCTTCCTTCCTTTTCTTAGAGAAGAAGAGTTTAATCACGACTCGAAATGTCTCTAACGCAGCTTCCGTGAAGAATCTCGTACGAGCAATTCTGCCACATAGAAGATCAAATCTACGCAAATAGATTTCACTTCTTTCGTTACGTTGAAAAGGGATTAAGCAAATTTCCGGTATAGCGAGAGTTCCGGCGCCCTCGGTGCTTCGATTCTCTGCTGCGTTACTGGTATCTGCTCGAGAGATAAATTTAGCGTAGCTAAGGTCCATTCACGAGGACCCTTCCGACCGGTAAGATGGAGGCTGTACACTTTCTTGCCCGTTATACAATCCCCTCCCCTCCCCTTAATGATGTTATATTGCGTTAATTAGTGACACGTTAATTAATACGCTTGGAGGGAACGAAGGGATACATGCGTGGATAATGTAGACACAATCTGTGAGACCCGAGAGAACAGCGTTGACGGATTATCCAATTTCTTCTCCGGAAAACAAAGCAGAACACACGAAACATCCCTTGTTTCTGTGACGTATCTTCGCACCTACGGATATTCCTTCGAGCGATGATTTTGATAATCCTCTAAAACTCAAAACTTTCGCACTGACCGTTTCGAAGGAAAAAATATCTTCCTTGGTGAAGATTTCAGATGAAAGTAGTGAAAGTGCAGTGCGAAGTGGAGACGTAAGAGAAGAAACGGGAGGGAAGAAGGAAAAGAGACGTGAGAGAATACTCGCTTGTAAATAGCCCGTGTTTATGTAGATGTAGAGGACAATCATAGACGTACACGTAAACCTCCCTCCCACCCTTCACACTCACAGACACACAAACACACACACACACACACACACACACACACACACACACACACACACACACACACACACACACACACACGCGCGCGCGCGCGCGCGCACACAAGGTATGAATAGTTAACGAATTGTCAACGTAAAATACATCGCATTATTGTGTAATTACTACTGTAACGATGATTATTATATTTTTTACAAATAAAGTGCGCGGCTGGATTTCTTGCGCGGCCATTAAAAGAAAAGCAACGTTAATTTTATCCATTAAAAAAAATCGACTATAAAAAATATTTGAGAACCTTTTATCAGGATAAGCCATTCGTTTAATGAACTTTTAAAAGGAGGATCAGTGTCCAGAGGTCCTAGCGTCGCGCTGAAGCTGTAACTCTGCATTTATTCTCTTTTACAGGAGCAACTTGACGTCCTGGCTGCATAATATTATACCCACGCACTAGGTGAATCTTACGTGCAAAAACTCCTGTTGCAAATCCAGATGCCAACGCGGCGACGGACACAGATCTCAGGATGCAAATTACCTCGTTGTCGCGAAATTTTTCGTTTCACATCCGGACGTCATTATTTTCAGGACTCATCCGGTCGGCCAGGCGTCGATCGGTCCCTCGTGGAATTTTTCCAGGATTCCCAGCCTCATCCGATTCCTATTACTTTATTCCATTGGAGGATTTTACAAAGTTCTCAACTTTCCATTCCACATATCGAATAACTAGAGCACAAAGGACGCTAATCCGAAGATCGATCACGTCAATGTCAACCGGATGCCTGATAGTCATTCTCCCTTCCGTTTCGTACCCTCCGACCGGGCACCCTTTCACCCTTTCACCCTTTCACCCTTTCACATGGCTGCCTACTCAACAGGAAGCTTTTCCTTCCCCCTTAGAGCAAAGTTAAACCATCGCCAATTCTACCACAGCGAACTTACCCTTCGCGTCGATGAAATTTCTCCTTGGAGGCTGCCTCGACCCCAAATCTTCTAAACTTTCCCGGTTAAGCCATTAAACCTCGTTCCAGTTTGTGACTTAAGACACAGGGAGACGCAGCATCTTCCGACGATCCTCATCGTCATCAACAGGGACCGGATTCACCGATCCAGCAAGGAACTCAGGAGAATAATTCAAATCCGACAGATTGTCAAGTTTTAACAGTTGGCCGTTGCAGCAGAAACTCGGACAATGGAACGACGCCAGTAACGAAGTCAGGCGTAGCGTTGCCAGCGGTAGCTGCTTCGATTGTCCCGAATTTTCGTGTATCTGGAATCCAGGCAGTTCTACCTTCTCTATCCACTCTTCCTGTATCTCGAACGATGTAACGCGGTCTGGTGGCGTCGAGTCGAGTTCTGCTCTTGTCGTCCCCCGCCGCCGCCGCCGCCGCCGCCGCCGCCGCCTGCTTTCAGGAGGTTTCGAGCAACAGTGCAAATTCTTGAGATTTCATGTAGAGAATGTTTGATCTATTCGCACCCGTGAAGTGCCTGCTGAAGGAGGAGCCCGTGCAAGTTGATGATTTAGTCTTCAGACTGCATTCCAAAGTAACTGTACTCTTCCTGGCAGTCTGTGCCATCCTGGTAACGGCCAAGCAGTTCGTCGGCGAGCCTATAACCTGCATCACGGATTCCAGTATAGGTAAGGGATAATGAGATATCCGCCGCCCTGTCCGTCCAGGACGCGAAGCCTCGATGCACCGAGCAACTTCCGGCCACTTCCTTTTCCTTCGCTTTTTCTTATTTTTCTTACCGCTTTGTTGTCTCGCGCAGAAATGACTACGATGCCTTTAAATTATATTCCAAGTCATTTCGTTGAGCGCGGGTTAAACGTTTTCCGATAGTCGGGAAATACCATTTCTCTCTGGTGCTGTGCGAGCTGCTCTTTTTTACTCTACCGGGGGTTCGGGACTGGCCAGGAGTCGAGGCTACTACGAGCTTTCGAATTACCGCGTGGTGGAGCATCCTTGGGAGCAGCCGGCTGGAGACCCTCTAGAGAGTCCTTGTGACAAGGAAAACACGAGCGACAAATAACCCGCTTTTTAATTCAAGTGTCATTCTTTCGGTCAGGTATTTGCTGTCGCTTGGAGGATGTGCAACCGGAAGAGAAGAGTCCCCGGGCTTCGATGTCTACTTCCTCTTCGACCCCCACGCCACTTACAATTAGTGTAGCGTAACAGGACAGTCGGGGTTCGGGCGACACTTACATTATCCAACTCCAGTGTCATATTAACGTTTCCCTGCATTTCCCCGCATTTCCCCGCATTCCCTTAACATTCCCTTTAACTCGCTCCATAGTATCATTACGTTTATTAATTCTACTCTCTACGTAAACTTACCGCAGACGGAATGCACGCCTCGTATCGGCCTGAAATGACAATTATATCGCCGATATTTAGTTTCTATTTCACGTGCCACGAGGTTAAGTGCATCCTGCGCTCTACCTACCTAAAAGTGACATAAACTCATCCAAAATTCAATTGACAATGACATCCCGCCACACCTCCCTTCCCAGTCTGACCAATTTTACCATCCAGATAAAGAACCCATAAACGCCTACTGCTGGATCTACAGCACCTTCACAGTCTCGAGACATCTAGCCGGTATTACCGGTCGTGAAGTTGCCAGTCCTGGCGTAGGGCAGGTTCTTCACGACGACGAGATACAGCATCACCGTTATTATCAGTGGGTCTGTTTCATTCAGTGCGCATAACCTTAATGGCCTCTTATGGTTTTCTCTGTTGGTAAAGTTACCGCTGCCGGTTAATACTGATTGTAAGATCGATTGGTTCGATGCAACAGGTCTGCTTCGTCCTGGCCCTTCAGGCCATCCTGTTCTACTTACCACGCGCCCTCTGGACCATCTGGGAGCGGAACACCGTGTGGTACCTTTCGAGGGATCTTTCCTCGCCCTTCCTCAGGGACGCCTGGACGACGGACAGGAAATCACAGCTCGTCGAGTACTTCGCCAGCAGTAATCTTCACTCCCACAACTTTTACGCCCTTCGCTACTTCACCTGCGAGTTCCTCAACTTCTTTAATGTAGTGAGTCCATTATCTTCTCTACCGTACGAGAGAAAAAGAAAAGATTCGGCCTTTTGATCCGAGTGACGGCGCACCGGTGAGTTTGTCCGACCGACTAGGCTCAATGACGAACCTACGGTTCCTACGGTTCCTTCTTCTGTTCTATTCTCCCTCTCCTTTTCTCCCGACCTTTTCTCCTCTTCCTCTTTATCTTCCGTAGGTTGTCCAGATATACCTTCTCGACCTCTTTCTCGAGGGACAGTTTACTAAGTACGGACCTGCCGTTGCTGCCTTCGCCATGGAGACGAATCCTTTTCAACGAGTAGACCCAATGGCCAGGCTTTTCCCCAAAGTCGCCAAATGCACGTTTCACACCTTCGGATCGTCTGGCTCGACGCAGACGCACGACGCCCTTTGTGTCCTCCCGCTGAACGTTGTCAACGAAAAGATCTTTGTGTTCATTTGGTTCTGGTTCTTTTTCTTGGCCGCTACTGGAGCCATTATGCTCATTTACAGGTACGAAGCTCGTTTCTGGTATTCATCGTGTCGAAGTTATCGACTTGGCATAATTGGAAATTTTATTTTATTAATGTTAAAACAACAGACGATTTGGAGACATTGCTCTTACGTTATGCATCTTGTTTGCACCAGGATAATAGTATTCTCACAGCCTTGGGCTCGCATATACTTGCTGCGAGCATCGGCCAGGGTTATGTCTCACACGATGGCAGAAACCGTAGTTCGGACACTTCAATTTGGTGACTGGTTCCTCCTGCAGCAGCTCGCTCAGAACCTCAATCCTATCATCTACAGAGAGCTCATCCGCGAATTGGCGAGAGAATTTGATAAAACAATTAATATAGTTTAACTATGTTAATATTATTGGATATTCGCACTAAGTTACTCTTTTAATTTGTATCAGTTAAACCCCATCAATAAATGGCCGTAATACTATAGCATTTATATTTATTGTATTTGATTATCGGTAAGCTTATGGTAACAGTAGATTACAACAGTATTCTACCGCTGAATAGGGTTATAATACTTTACAAAATTTATTTTTGTTGCAAACGTCATCCTTTTCCTTCCCCTCTGTACACTTTACTCAGGGTACTAGCGTAATCTTTCTTCCTTCCTTTCCTTATGGCTGACTCTGGCTGACTCCTCCAATGAGGAGATGTGCCAGACTAGCATAATCTAGTCCTTATTTTGCTATCTAGCGGTAAAATGATCGAACCAGAGGAGTGAGTCATGCTACGGTGTGGAATGATTTCGAGAATAGGATCCCTGTCAGTTTGCAGATGGCGCTAATGCCTTAATTCGTATTTTGCTCAGATAGAAGATAGCAGTGCCCTCTTGGTATGGTATATTTCAAAGCTGAAAACTGATCACAGCTCTCTTTGGGAAACTCGGGAACTTTGTGGTGCGATGAGTCCGACACGCTGTCAAGACTGGCACATCTCCGAATTGGAGGAGAAAAACAAGGAAAGACAAAAGGAGAGGAAGGTAGGAAGGACAAGCTGTCAAAACGCCGTAATTTCACGCAAACAGAAATAAATCAAAACACTACACTTCAATAGTTCTTAAAGAGTTCTATTATAGTTTGCGGCCTCGTTCTAAGGGTTGCTTTGGGAACCAGTGGTAAGATGCTGAGAACCTCTGCCTGCCAAGCTACACGTTCATGATCACGTTCAGCTCGGCTACGACGGGATACGCATTATCGACGCATTATCGACGCATTATCGACGGAGGCGATGATCACAAAATTCTACTTCCGGACTCGTCGCTACGATTTAGCGCCATGATTTTGGTATCGCCTAATAAAACCGTAGCATTTTGCATTTCCTTACTCATCTCTGCCTAAAATCGTAGCGCCGAGTATCTCACTATTCATGTCTGTCGCCTAGAATCTTAGCGTTGTGCATTTCCCTATTCATCTCTGGATGCACGAAGTGGAACGCAATCTGTGTATTTTTATTTCATGCTCCACTCTGCTTTAGTGTTTAGAGTTTTTGGTGATCACCATTTCGATTGGAACTTTTCCTTAAAAAAAATAAATCAGTTTCACGGCGAAGACGAATAAAATCATAGGTTAACATTTTTCAATATTGCGTGTTCGATTAGTGTTCGCGGTTAAGAGTAGGGAGCAGTGGGCACATTAGTGATTATCATAGCGAGCAGAGGCGCTGCTGTCAGTCATATTCAGTCATATTTCTATCGTATTTGTAGAAGGTGCGATTGAACTGAGGTACCATGTAACTGTTGCATTTTAATAGTCACTATCGCGTTAACTATCTGTACCTGGTGACAGTAGACGATATTAGGACCCATAGGGTTCGCACTCATTGTACAAGCTGAATAGACATAGGTACGATAATTGCAGAGGGTTGAATTTTCGTTGTCCCTGTGCCACCCTGTGCCACCCTATTCCTGGAACATGAAATTGAAATCTATCAAGTTTGATCGCTTCGCTCGCACCCTCAGGAATCATCACCTATCGCCACCTGGTGTCGCAGTGAATTGTGTCTAGGAAATGAAAACGAATAGCGCGGTCAACTCTAATCATTGGTGAGTGTTCTACGGCGGTGAGAACTGCATGCAGACCAGTCAGGCAGCGCAGGGCGGCTTGTCGCCATTTTGTTTATTTTCGCGTAAAAGTGGTTCGACCGTGCGAAGAAATCGGCTGTTTGCGAGCCCGAAGACGTAAAAGGGATCGTGAGGAGAACCAGTGAGAAATTCTGTAAGATTCGGGAAGAAATCTCGTGCCTAAGTCGATCGTCCGGAGAGATCGCAGTAAGTTCGAGATCCTCGAGACGCGTATACTCTCTAAAGAACCAGATACATAGGTACCGCAGTGTAACGCGCCGGTCTGACGATCGGAGAACCGTTTTCAAGTCGTATAGCGGAGTAACCGAAGACAGTGATTTAGGAAGGAGTCTTATAAATTTGTATTAGTCTGAAAGGCACGAAAAGAAAGTGCAAAGGTACAGGCTCTTTCAATAAGAAAGGGCTGACGTGAGAGATAGAGTTATAAGGGCTGGGTGAGGAAGAGAGAGAAAGAGTGTGTCCGTGTAGCGTGCGTGCGAGGGAGCGAGAGTGAGAGAGAGAAAGAGAGAGAGAGAGAAAGAGTCAGAGGAAGAAAGAAGAAAAGAAAGAGCAGCGAGAAAGAGAGAGAGAGAGAGAGAGAGAGAGAGAGAGAGAGAGAGTAGCAAGAAAAGCAACCCAAGAATTTCCTCTAGGGTGGAATATATGCTGTGGGCGTCCCCCGAGAAAGCGGGGGCATACGACGGCCGCAGAAATTGGGCGAATTGCAAGCAAGTACCAATCGTCCTCGTGCGGTAAAGCGACGTCGCCGTCGGGCCGCAGCAGTGACGTGGGTGGAGACTTTACGGCAGCTGGTACGGAACCGGCGAACAACGTCAAAGAGGTCAGGGATAATCAATTGCAAGGAGATCAGGAACAGCAAGAGCAACATCTTCAAAGGAGAAATACCCTCCAGCATCCGCTGTCGGTTCTGCCACGAGAGGCTTCTGTCTTGCCAATTCAAGTATCTGTAGAAGTGACCTCGTCGGCGCAAGCCGTCCGCGAGGTTTTCGGCGCAGACAAGACGACCATCAACATTGGCATCGCAATGAACCACGTTAACGACAAAGAGAACCTGAACCAGCTCAACGCCACGCCGGTCCAGGTGAACGAAGTTGAGGAAATGGATACGCAGGAGGGTATGTTGTAATAACATGATGGTTACGTACTTATTCATATTTTGGAGTACTCGTTAGTACATACTGAAAACTTATTTAAAGGAGTGATTGTTCTCGGTTAAGGGAACTCCTTGTCTCAAGATATTTTTATTTTGTTTTGTTACTTGATTCTGATAGTCCACAAATTTGGCCAGAGATGTCTCTTAATGTTATTTGTGAAACGGTAATGGGTAATTTTTGCTAGATCATTAATGGTTATAGTATGCAACAGTTAATTGAAGATGTCACAACATCATCCAACTTTATTTCCCATCAAATAAAAGAGAACATTAATAGAAATGCAATTTACTTGGAAGTATAGCTGCTAGATTGAAAAACCAATTCGCAAATATAGAAGTATATTTTTCATCTTATCGGATACTTTTTTCTATCTTCTGTTTTGTATGTATATATCAGACAGGGATTGCTTGGTAAGATTGAAATAACTTCATTATTTGTGTGTATACTATGAATAGGTAAATCCAATGCACCTTTGCAATGGATATATAATAAAAACATAGTCCAAAGCAAATCGTCTTAAAATACAAAAATCTGAACCATATATCTACCTAAGGATTGTTGTAACTTCGATACACATGAAATCTCTTAAAGAATTGCATAATGGGTGCTCTTCTCAAGCTCAATACTAGTAGTATTGTTTTAACGAACCACAAAAATTTTAGTCTTAGTAGTGGGAGGCTGTATGAAATAGTAATTGGACACTATTTATCGATAATCACAAATCTAGCTTGATTTCCTCTTCGAACGAACGTCAAAGCTTTCCTTTTGATATAACTCTTTCCTACGGTTACTCTGAATAATAAAAAAAGTATTTTTTTTCGTAAATAATGTCTCAATAGGTTTTTGCCGCGTAACTTTACATTGACCTATAGTTAAATCTGTAGAAACACCAAACGACGGAGGGGGCGACGGAAACGAGACACGAGCAATCAACGGGGAGCCCGAGCTGGCGTGTATCGTGCAAGATCAAGACATGGAGGAAGGTGCGAGATCATCATCCAGATAAACAACAAATCTAGACCCATTTCTTCTAATCTCTCCCTTTCAACTCTAATAATCCATTTGGTTGTCTTTTCATTTGACCTGGAGATGTTACACCTGCAACCCTGCATGGCCCGTCTACCTTTTTAACTTTAATTCAATTCATCGATTCAATGGACTCTGGGAAAGAAATAATCATCACGTACTATTTGATTCCGATATATATTATATATTATAGGAAAATTGGAACGATACAGTTTTAAGAACATATTACGCCGTGGATACGAGTCGCCAAGAACACAGACTAAGCAGTAGAGAGTACAGTGAACGCGTAAATGCACCCACTATAACCGAATTTCTAAAAATAACAAAAACCACGCGTCGATCTTGGCTCCTCACGCATTATAAGTAAATCTCTTGTGGTCGTTGCACAAAACTTATAATGTTTACATAGTAATTTAGATGATAAGGGTTTCCTGAATTGCATTTATTGATTTACTTTGAAGAATCTTTATGTCCTAATAGCCTCTTTCCAATGAGTCTTAAGAATTTTTCTACAATTTCCTGGGTGCACGCTCTGACATAACTAGCAGTAGATCCTCTTGATTCAGTTTGCAAAAGATTGATTTTTTTGTGTATTTTGTTTCAGACGAGGCTAGGTCCGAGGCGACCTTTCGGTACACAGTTGAGAATGTATCCAAGATGAAGGATTCTCAGCTATCACCACCTTGTTACGTTCGAAATCTACCATGGAAGATTATGGTGATGCCACGAATGAGTCAGGCTCAGGAGCGACAGTCACAGAGGTCTCTTGGATTCTTTCTCCAGTGCAACGGCGAGAGCGAATCGACTTCTTGGAGCTGTTACGCCATCGCCGAATTACGTTTATTGTCACGCAAGGAAGGACAGGAACCGTTCAGTAGAAGTGCGCTTGTCTTAAACTATATCAATTGATTAATTTTCTCTAAAAAATTTATATCGACACTTATCGTTTTCTTTTGACTCTTTCAGAAATACAACATCTCTTCTACAGCAAAGAAAATGATTGGGGTTTCAGTCATTTCATGACTTGGCAGGAAGTTTTGGATCCTGAGAAGGGATACATCAAAGATGATTCCATCACGCTGGAGGTAAGTAGGATATTCGTTGCGACTGAGGTGAATTTCATCTCGCGAATTTTAAATCTTACCTTATCGCTTTTCACATTGGGAAATGTATGTAATTTTTACATGTCAGGAATTGTAATTGAGATAAAATTCTGGGGCTTCCAAATCGATATCCTCAAAAGCTCTAGGTTAGCCAATAGAAACGGAGTTTTTCTAGACGACTTCATTGGGCTAGTTTCCATTTAAATCAAATTCAATTGAAACCCAATGTTCACTGTTGCCTACTTACTTCTCTATTACGCGTGAGTCTCCTTTGTTTGTTAATTTATGCAAAGCATGTCTTTTCCTAGTTTCGTTCAGTAATCGACTAAGATGTCGGACATAAAGAGCTCAGTCAAATACTCGTAGTGTCATCTTTCTCGAATTTTTGAAATATATCTGTAAATCTATTGTATCATAATATCACAAGACTTCCTGATATGGCTGTGCTTATAAGGTTCAACAGATGGGTGAAGTGGCTAAGAATCTACATATATCGTCTACTAAATTCTAAATTCAAGGTCTAAGATATTTTGAAAGTCATCGAAACTCAATGATATCTAATAATAACGTTCATTATTCTAATTATGTTCATTGCGCTCGTCTCAAATGTATTTGCGTAATAGAAACGAATTTACAAGTGTATTTGAACTCTCGCTAATTGCAATAATTTATAGGTTCACGTTGTGGCGGACGCACCACACGGTGTTAGTTGGGACAGCAAGAAACACACAGGGTATGTAGGACTGAAGAATCAGGGCGCCACGTGCTATATGAACTCTTTACTTCAAACACTTTATTTCACAAATCAGGTAAGCTTATCAAGATTTTTTAGTTTTAACAGTCGAAATTTACTTTTTATATCTTACCGAATATTGGGTAAGATTTGAATCGTGGGTGGACTTTGATTTCATTGAATTATACTTTCAGTTGCGGAAGGCGGTATATAAAATGCCGACAGAAAGCGACGACTCGAGTAAAAGTGTAGCCCTGGCGTTGCAGAGGGTCTTTCACGAGTTGCAGTTTAGCGACAAACCTGTCGGCACTAAAAAGTTAACCAAGAGTTTTGGCTGGGAAACATTGGACTCGTTTATGCAGCACGATGTTCAAGAGTTTCTGCGTGTGGTAAGAAGATATTTAACAGGAAAGAGAATCTACTCGATGGGAAAGGTGCTGATAATGATTGTCCGTAGCTCCTTGATAAATTGGAAAGTAAGATGAAGGGGACTTGTGTGGAGGGTACAGTGCCAAAGTTATTCGAAGGCAAAATGGTGTCTTTTATCAAGTGCAAAGACATTGACTACACGTCGACTAGAATCGAGACATTTTATGATATTCAGTTGAACATAAAGGGCAAGAAGAATAGTGAGTTACATTCGTGTCTTTCTTTTTCTACTTAAAGTTTAATATGTTTATTAATTATATTTTTGCCCTCAGTTGACGAGTCTTTCAGAGATTATGTGAGCACAGAAAATCTTGATGGCGATAACAAATACGATGCTGGGGAGCATGGCTTACAGGATGCCGAAAAGGGTGTGATTTTTTCTTCCTTTCCACCCGTTTTACATTTACACCTGATGCGCTTCCAGTACGATCCCGTCACGGATTGTTCTGTCAAATTTAACGACAGGTTCGTCACCCTGTGTCATGAGTATTTCAAGGTATGTTGAGATAACAAGGATGTTTTTCTGTTTTGCAGATTCGAATTCTATGAAAAAATAAGTCTCGAACCATATCTACAAGCTGAAGAAGCCACGAGAGCAGATTACACATTACACGCTGTTCTGGTGCACAGTGGTGACAATCATGGTGGACACTACGTTGTGTTTATTAATCCAGCTGGAGATGGAAAGGTGAGTGCGCAATTCTACCTTTCGACTAATTATTTTATCGCAATGTAATTATCGTTATCATTATCTGTCTACTTACGATATCAATTATAAATATATCTCCCTTTCTTGCACAACAGTGGTGTAAATTCGACGACGACGTTGTTTCACGGTGTACGAAGCAGGAAGCTATTGAGCACAACTATGGTGGCCAAGATGAGGACATGTCTATGGCTGTGAAGCATTGTACCAATGCGTACATGTTGGTCTACATAAGGGACTCTGAGCTGAAGAACGTCCTGCAAGAGGTTACAGAAGAGGACATCCCTCAAGAGGTCAGAAACGTCCTTCAAAGAGAGCTTTCCCAGGAGTTGAACGACTTAGACCGCGACAAAGACACGACTGACGCTAACAGAGAGACTCACACGGATAATACGAGTCTGCGTCCAACCACGCAGAATCCTCGGAATCCAAATCTTTATATTCACGATTTTTAAACGTTCGGGGCGGAATCCCAAAAACAGATCAAATACGCTCGGAGACAAACTTTTTAAATTGGCTATAATTTTTCCTTTCGAATTTACATCCTTTTTAAGGGCACATTGTCGAAATCACTCGCGGGATCTACACGTTTATTAATATTGTCGAGTCCAGATTTGATGAAGCAAAAGAATCATTGTAAAGGAAAGAAGAGTGAGAACATTTTTTAAGATCAAAACTGATTTTCTTGGATTTTGTCCCTATCAATGTAAAGAGGAGTAATATTGTCTTACTAGGAGCTGCCCTTAGGTTGCTGATAATTGATGGTGCTGTCGGATATCGATTTTTTCTTTGCACGATGTGCTTCATCTCGGGACGCGTTTTACCATAGGGACTGAATTTCTATATATCGACTTTTTGGGAACACTGATAAGGAAAGAGAATATCAAAAATAATTTTGAAATCTAATTGACAAGACATAGAATATTCTGTGTGCAGGATATTCGAACAGAAGATGTTAATTCCTTGTTAATCGCATAACGCGCGTGGACATTCGAAAATCGGTTTTGGAATGATTTTTGAAGATGCTTAGAGTAACTAAAAAAAAAATTGTATAATACGTTAAATGCTAATCGACATAATTGTATTATAGTTAATGGAGGACTCTCGAGTGAAGAGAATTTCGTGATGTCGCTTAATTATTTGAAAATCGAATGAATTATTATCATGGCGATCGTGGGTTTTCCTTTTTAATAGACGATCACTGACTGATTGGATCGATGAACGGCGATCCATAGGAATACATTAAGATTCCTCAAGCGTAATCAATTTGCAGGATTTACACGATGACGAAGATAATGGGAATAATTAAGTTAAAAAATATTAATTGTTGGCACACTCTACTAAGTCCAATATGTACGTCCCTATATAAGTTCATTGCACATCCAGAATACTTTTGAGGGATGAACAAAAAGAACATAGATAAATTTTAGAAACATCAGCTTCCTTGATATGTCTTCTATAATGTATTTGTTATTTAAATAGGATTGTTTAGCGAGCGGGTCCTAATGTCATTTATATAGATGAGATAAAATCGCGACTTCCAACGACGAGACGAACCGTTTATCATTGTTTTTACTGGCAAGTGAAACTGAGTCTCCCTGCCTTCGCTTCTTCGGAGCTGACAAAGACAGATGCAATCAGTAAAGAGCTAACAGAAAGAGAGAGAGAGAGAGACAAAGAAACACAAAATCGACCGAACGAACATAGATACGATCGAGCGCGTCGTTAAATCATAAAATTTGTTCAGTGTTGATAGTGATTACGAGTATTAACAGATGCTTACCTATTTATTTGTTGTTATCTATGAATAAACAAGAGAAAAGAGTACAGAGTATCATCGATGGAATAAAAATAATGTATAATGGCTGTAATCGTGAGATCCCTTTTAAATGCTCTACACCACTATAATATTATGTTTCGATTAAAAGCAGAAAACAACCGAGTGAAAGGCAGTGAAAGTAAAACAGGGGCTACAAAGAGATACTGTGACACGGAATAAAATATCGGGAATTTTGAGATGCTTATTAACGGTTGGAGCCCACTCTGTCCAGAGTATTAAATTATTTCTTTTTTTAAGTTTCCCTATAAGACTGCGTCTTCATCGAATCACTAAATTCATATGAACTTTATATTTCCTTACTGTTGATGTTACATGTTACTGTATATTAATTATTCAGCATAGTCGATCCCGCAATGATTGAATCGAATGAAACAATTAAGTGACTGAATAATAATATCGATATTGTAACCTGTAACATATCGTATCGTTTTAATAACGGCAGATAAACAAAATTAAAATTACTTGGATACACGAAGAAAAGAAATAGTTATATTTTTGTCCAAAGTATTAAAAAAAAAAAAGGAGAATGTGAAAACGGGCAGATATCAGAAATGTATTATGTGAAAGGAGTATTAGTTGGAAAAATGAAAGAAATGCATAGAGTAAAGAACGATAGAATGAAACTAGAAGTTTGTGACGATTCGAGTATTCTGTACACCTGGATAATTTTAATTTTGTCGGTCTAGCTGGGGGAGAGGCTGCAAGAGGAGAAGAGGCTGGAAGTGATAAGAAGAAAGGAAAGAAACGAAGCGTACTTGTACATGACAGTTAACGTCCTTCTCGAGGACAGCTTTGATGGTCACCAGGGCAACGATCTCTACGATCCAGAGCGCGCCCTGTATCGCGTATTCCGCGTCCGTAAGCAAGCTACTCTACACGAATTTCTTGAACTTCTCAGCGACAGTTTGGTGAGTTTATTTCTTTGTATTTTTCATCCTTATCGGCCATTTTTATTGATATCGATAGATCTCTTGTCCGTCACCTTAATTATATATCATTTGCTTATTTTGTTTAATTAATAATCATGTTTCTTCTCCTTATTCACAGAAATATCCAGTAGAACAGATACGCGTTTGGCCCTTTAGTCATCGTTCAAATCAAACCTGCAGACCCACCCTCATTGAACCGGAACCGGATCTTCAGAAAGCTGTTACCGAGTGTGCAGAAACTGCAAATCCCTGGACAGTATTCGTTGAGCTGGTCCCTCCGGATTCTGGCTTAACTGCACTTCCGCCTTTTGATAAGGACACTGACGTTTTATTGTTCTTCAAATTGTACGATCCGAAAAATAAGAAGATACACTATTGTGGCCATCACTATATGCCGGTTACGGCCAAAGTTCGTAAGTGGGGAAACGCATTATTTTCAATAGTCAATCTAATGAATTAGATCTTAGATGCACCTGACAACAGTCTAATTTTACTTGTCTTATTTCAATTGGAGGACGTAGTTAATATAGGAAGCAAATTACTTAAATATTAAATTTTTCAGTTTTCTTCCTAATCTATTCAAGCTCCTTGCCTCATTTTGTTGCTTATTTAGAAGAACGCTGATAATAGTTCGTAGGGGGTTCCGATAACCCAACTGATCTCTGACGTAAACTGATAAACCATTCCATCGTGGTTTTAAAACATATCCATCTTATTCTTGTGTACTCTACGGAAGTGTGATCTTTAGCTGAAAAAGAAAAACAGTAAATATGACAGAGTATCAATGTTATTTTGTGCAGAGGAACTGATACCAATTTTGAACGAAAGGGCTGGTTTCCCACTGGATACAGAACTCGCGCTATACGAGGAAATCAAACCGAACATGGTGGAAAAAATAGAAAACCTTACAGAGGCTCTAGAAAAGGTTCTTGAGGAGTTGATGGATGGCGATATAATTGTATTCCAGAAAGAGGAACGTGATATCGAAATGTATGAATTACCAACGTGTCGAGACTACTTTAAGTATGTACCATATGTCTTCTTCTATTATAGAGCAGGTCTTCTTGGTTTTATTAATACCGATTCCACTTAATGTGTGCTCTTCGTCCGATTTCAGGGACCTATTCTACAGGCTAGAAGTAACTTTCTGTGACAAAACAATACCGAACGATCCTGGCTTCACAATGGAACTTTCTCAGAGAATGACATACGATCAGATAGCAAAGGCAGTGGCACAGAGGCTGGGCACAGATCCATATCTTTTGCAATTTTTTAAATGTCAAAAGTACGTAAAGTGATATAAGCACGAGAAAGAATTTTTTTTCGAAATATCATTATCTGTAAATTCTTTCTGTCTAGCTATAAAGACTCGCCAGGTAACCCGTTAAAATGTACCTACGAAGGGACGCTGAAGGACGTGGTGACCTTTTGCAAACCAAAATCGAAGAAGATCTTCTATCAGCAATTGAGTATCCGCGTGAACGAGCTGGAAAATAAGAAGCAGTTCAAATGTACATGGGTTGGCCCATCGCTGAAGGAGGAGAAGGAAATAATTCTATATCCAAATAAAAATGGCACCGTTGCGACACTCCTAGAGGAAGCTAAGAAACAAGTAGAACTCTCGGAGAACGGATCGGGACAATTAAGGATATTAGAAATCAACTGCAATAAATTGTTACCGGGTCCTAAAGACGATGTACCCCTGGATAATCTTAATACATCTGGTACCAAGATATACAGGATAGAGGAGATTCCAAGAGATGAGTTGAATTTGGCAGAGGGTGAAATGTTAGTTCCTGTCGCTCATTTCCACAAAGATGTATACTCGACTTTCGGTATTCCCTTCCTCTTCAAAATCAAACACGTAAGCGTCTCTACGTAGTAAAGTATCAAATCTATTACGAGAACATTTCCAAAAAAAATGTCAAGATCCTCTACAAAGAGATTCTTTTTTAATGCTTTCAGGGTGAACCATTCACAAAGGTAAAAGACAGACTGCTAAAGAAACTAGGAGTTCAAGAGAAGGAATTCGAAAAGGTAATGAAACTCTGATAGCCCATGACGATTCCTAATAAGAAAACTCAATGACAATTATACAAAATTTAAAGTTTAAGTTCGCGGTAGTCTCGCCACCAAAGCCGCAGTTTATCAATGAGGAGGCGGACTACTTTATCAATCTCTCTGACTTCCAGTCTCAACCAAGCCGAGAGGGTAAGTTTAATCATTTCCATCAATGAATTGTATTATTCACGAGTAGCAAGTATTATCGTAGCTTACTACGATAACAGCATTGCTATAACGAGAGATAACAATAAGAACATATGTTCCATTGAGTGAAGCTGACTGAGAATAATCTTGTAGTTTTTTCACTTTCGAACACAGGTTCAGCGCCAAACAGGCCTTGGCTCGGTTTGGAACACGTCAACAAAGCGCCGAAACGCTCTCGAATCAACTACCTCGAAAAGGCCATTAAGATTTACAACTAAAATTCCATCGTACGAAGAAGAGTTGACTTAAGCAGCCAAGACACGCGCGTATCCACACATACCTATCCCCCCTCCCCTCCCCCACACACACATATATTCGAGACACATATGACACACAGAACACGTAATTTATACGACTCTTTGTAAAGTAAGCGAGAGATAGAGAGAGCGCGTATGAGAATGGAGCGAAGAAGAGAAAGTGAGAAACGTTGAAAAAAATGAAATAAATAAAAAGAAGAATGCGAGTAAGAGGAGAGAAGCGTCTGCCACAGACATGTGCGTGATAAGGATTCGGGGCTTCGTTTTAGAGCGTTCGATTTTTTCGGTAACATAAACGAGCAATTTTAAGTAATATAGTAATGATATTAATTGAATGAAATATTGAGAATGAAGAAAATGTAAATTCGGAGTTTCGTATACCAGATGGAATTTGAGACTATGAGGGAGGTTAAACACGCTAAGATGCTGAGGTTTGCCTGGAATTTGTATAGGATCCTCTCTATGGTTACCAATGGTGTTACGCGCTCGTTCCCAACCAGTGATCCTTCTCATTTCTCTTTGTTCCATCGATCATTGATAGATCCTACTACATTGATAGATCTTCTTATGCGTGTCTCACGAAAATCTTAGAATACGAGTACCAAACTAATATAACTGGCCTTAATTCAGCTTTGTTAAAAAATGAGATTACTTGCGCATTTAGTCAAGGGAAAAATATTGCCCAGTTCATCCGCAGGATCTAATCGATCTCTAATTCTATGCAATGTTCAGAATGTAGCGCATGATCGATAGATTTTTTGTAGTAAACGGATTTGTGATGTTCTGTGATGTCTGAGCTCTATTTTTTTGACGGATATTTTTTTTATCACACAATATATCACATCAGGCAAGGAACATGTGGCAGAGGTTGTTCTCCTGTGGCGTATTGTTACGTAATGCACTTGACGTCCGGTGGCTTGTACACGAGCTGTTATTTTCATCCAGTGAATTTGGTATTCGAAATCACGATTAAGCGATTTCCCGGTTTTTCTTTGGGAAAGTATTTCCTGCGTCGATGTGGAAGCTGGAATTTTATGTATCAACGTTTTCCAGGTTTCATGATGTCGGAAAATACCCGATGACTTGTTTTGCATTTTTTGTTCACGCGTGTTAAAAAAAAATCAATAAATAAGAACGTCTTTTAGATTTTATTCTATAGAAAAAAAAGAATATCGGCTATTATTTGAAAATGGGGATGATTCTGATGGCCCTGTTGGATTATTCGCAAGCATTCTATTATTTCGCTCCTTTTACTTAGATTGTTGCATTTTCTCTGGAAGTTATTGAATTATTTTTTTTATCTCGCGAATAAAGTCTTACGTCAAGCCCTGGATGCGATAATGCTCGACATATGTGGAAATGGCAGAGTGATGCTGCATGGAAATAATGAGGGTCGTGAAATTAAGAGAGGAGGAATGGATTTATTTAATGCGTAATAATGCCTTTTATATTATAATACAAGGAAATACGCGAGGCAAATTTCCAGAGCCTGTAATGATATATACGAAATGTCCCAAGCTGCCAGTGCGCGAGGATGAACCGAGGAGATTGTCAATGGATTTATTAATACCATTTTGTTATAATATATATATTTCGTTGCCAATAACTTCATTAAGCGATGCTGATGGTGAAAAAAAAAAAAAACGATGATTACGATGAGATGTCGATGATAAAATATAATGATTATTAATATTACAAAACGAAGCTGAATACGTTTCCTTTCTTTCATTGTGTTTTCGAAAAAACAAATTGCATAAATTTAATCAGAAAAAAATTGTTTAAATTATTGTATGATACTAACAAATAAAATAAGACGCGATAGCGCCTCTCGCGCGGTCTCGTCCAATTAGATAACGTTTAGCGATCATTGTAACGAAATTAAAGAAGAAAAAAGGATTAACAAACCGGAGCGTTCTATGTAATATTATTATAACGAATTTTTGTATTACTCTGAGCTAAGTGACGCAGCAGACGACGGCTTACTGTTTCTGACTGTAAATTTGAAATTTGCAGATCATGACTTTTTGAGCTTCGAGCAAACCGTATACACACATGCTCATGCGAGAGAGACAAACGAATACGATGCACACATACATGTGCGCGTGCGCGCTATGCAATATAAAAATGCATAAAAGAAAAGACGGAAGAGATGATCTTATAATAAAAGCAAAACTTAAGCGATACCAAGTAAATTGCTATAATGATTTTAAACTTGTAAAATCATCGTTGGCCATGGGTGTACAAAATGATAAGTTTCACGGTGATTTTGAAAATGAAAAATTCGCTATTAAAGCCAAATGCTCAACTGGAAAAAAAAGAAGAAAAAAAAACCGCATAAACTAATATAAATGCTATTAAAAGATTCTTTCTAACTGGTCTTGATCTTAAAGATGATATTTCCATAAAGAAGTCGTCATTGCGTTGGATGATAAAGAAAGTTCGATGCTACAATCCGTTTATCCCTTTAGAGTATATTTTGCATCGTGCATTTTTTCTTTTTTACTCTCAAAAGTTTTTTTTCTTGTGTACTCTCGATCAGTATCGGCCGGATGAGCAAATCTTAGCCACTGTAACGTGGCTTGTGCAAGAGAAACAATAAATTGCAATGTACGCTGGACATTGCAAAATTTTGAATAATTGATTGAGTTCATTCGGCTTTTACGCATACCTAGGGATGATTACGATTATGCTGTTGATGGTATGATAAATAAGAATGGTCATCCATTGTGGACCTTTGCACTCCTAGGTCGCAGTGCTTATTCTAGTGAACAAAGATCCAACAATAAAGTTCTGTCCTAAGCTCCGTCCAAGCTCAATTTGTGTGTCACCAGCCGAAACAAAACTGTTATTTTTTTGCTTTAAATTTTGCGCATTCTAGCTCTGCTTAATAATCAGTTGCCTATATATACTTATTACATAAATATATCACGTGTCAAAATTATATGTCAGTAAATTTTGACATTATTTTTTTTTCATATATATGCTGAATCATACGTGTACGATAGACACGTGTCGTTACGCGGTAAAGAGTACAGATATCAGCTATTGTAGCAAACTGCGCTTTGTTTCAAACCTAAATAACGAGATTTTATTTAAAATTCTTAAGGTTCATTCCTAAAAGTGGTAAACATCTCTGATTTCCATGCAGTTACTATACTGCATGCGACTCCATCAGGAAATAGAGAACAGTTTTGTTTGCTGTGTCTTGCGATATAACGAGTTTCGAAATAAAGATTTATTTTAATCATTGTTCAAAGTATTCGAACGAAAGTAACTGTAAAAAAAAATTTTTGTTTGCTTAGCGATTATATGGATCTTTGTAAATATTGTTTGCCGTCCATTACTGGCGAAGTCTGTGGAATCAACAATTTCGTAAACAAAATGCCAATACGAGATAAACTCTATAAACTCCCACTATTACGAGAGAGTTGCTTGTTGCCCTGGTAATATATTTTTATTAAAAGTAGATTTGTGTCTTACAAATTGCAAGATATTGATTAAGACTAAATTCGATGTTTTGAATGATTTATAAATATTCCTTTTAACTAAATTGAAACGAGGTAGGTACGATACGACTCCACTATATGTTGTAATCTCTAGGAATGTAGTAGATCTCGTGCAACTGCTACGAGGTCGCACGTGATAAGAGGATATTGCTTAGACCTTTTGATAAAAATTAAGTTAATTCGAATGGTTGTCGTTCAACAAGTACTCGGCATGGCGATTCGTGTAACGCGTAACGCGAGAAAGTCTATCGATCGATTCTACATTATTAGCCGTTGCTAGCACGTTCTCTTTCCTTTTATTTCATTGTAGAATCAACACGAGATTTCTTTAATGTACAAACGCCAGATTGGCCGTTTGAACAGCAAAATTTTCTAGTGCTCCAATAAAAGTTGAGATCCAGTAACATATGGTTTTTTGTGAGTTTGAAAATTCCGGACGTTCTCATTGGAAAATAATTCAACGAAATAAGGAATTTTATACGGTAAGTCCTGCTGCACATGCGCTCGTCTGATTTTAACCTTACACATGTACGGTACGTACTGGATTGACAAGAAACTACGAATTATGCAAGAGGAAGCTGTGCAGCTTGTTTATTTGTTCGTGAAACTCTGACGTTGGGAGAAAGGCCATTTTCTTGGCAGATTTGTCAAGAAGAATCACAACTAAATGGACAGAGTGAAAAGAGTTTATCAATTGTATAGTGAAGGGATTATAGGAATTTCTATTGAAAAGGCTGAAAAGCAGAGATCTCAACGCTATTTCTACGATATTATTAATGTTTTGACGGTGCGCTACAAGTATAATGATCATATTTTACTGCTTTGTTAAAAATTTTCAAGGGATTGCTCGAGAGTATAGGTTATCGTATGACTTTCGCAATTTGTATATCGATTTTAGCGAGTAGCTCGGATAAACTTTATATAATTATTTGAAACGGTGCACTTGCAGGCTCTTTCTTTGTGTCTTTTCAAAAGATAATTAAACATGCCTGGAAATTGGTCAAATTTGAATCGACGCGGCTTTCGAATGGTCGGTAACCTGTTAAGCAGACAAGCCCAGAGTATAAAAGGCATGGAGGCCCAAGGCCAACCAACAGACCGTTTGATTGTACGCAGAGAGGTTCATCTCTCGCTTAGCCGTTTTCATACAAAGGACGTGAGTATATAAACTATTTTCAAAAAACTAATTATTCTTTCGTCATTCGTGACCAATTGAAATTCTGCAAAAATCAATTCCGTGCAAAGTGTTAAGGAAGAAATAATCTATTGATATTTTATTTGTTATGGAAACTTGTTGATTCCTTGTCTACCATGTCCACTTAATGTTACTCCAATTGTTGAATGATTGATACATTTATTTTTGATACGTGAAAGCAGTACTTTCTTATTAAGAAGTAATGGAGGCATTCAAAGACTTGACTACATAAGTCGTGAGAAAATAATAAAAGTGGCTGGTACCAGTCGGGTAGATACGTACATGTCATTGCACCACGCGGTGGGTTATCGGCCGCGTGACTTTTTAACTCGACGATTGCAATCATTTGGGTTCACTGATGTCAGAAACCTGATAAATAGGCCTGTAAAGTTGAAATGAGTGTTACTCGCTAACGAACATTTCATTCCGAATGTCTACAAAGTCTCGTCCTTCGTTAATTATTGTATAAAACTTTTTGAAAAACAGAAGATGGCGTCAATAATTCATCAAAATATTTGGGATACGGATCCTGAGCTTTTTGAGGTGATGAAGAAGGAGAAGCACAGACAGGAATCCGGATTGGAAATGATTGCCAGTGAAAATTTCACGTCTCTCAGTGTACTTCAGTGTCTAAGCTCTTGTCTTCACAACAAATACAGTGAAGGACTGCCTGGTCAAAGGTATTGTAATTTATAATTTTGATGCTCATAATGTTTCTGATTTCAATGGGTCGTAATTATGTAATTCCGATACTGCGCTGATAAATTTGTTAATAATCATCGCAGATATTATGGTGGTAACGAGTTTATCGACGAGGTCGAAATACTTGCACAAAAACGTGCCCTGGAGGCATTTTGTTTGTGTCCCGAAGAATGGGGATGCAACGTGCAACCGTATTCAGGAAGTCCTGCAAATTTCGCCGTTTATACTGGACTCTTGGAGCCTCATGGACGTATTATGGGATTAGATTTACCTGACGGGGGCCATCTTACTCATGGTATATTTCACGTTTTTATACCAAAATCGGCAGTGGTTTCTTGAAACTATAACTTTCTTCTGTTTTCTAGGTTTTTTCACTGCGAACAAAAAAATATCGGCAACTTCAATCTTTTTTGAATCTATGCCTTACAAAGTTAATCCCAAAACCGGGCTTATTGATTATGATAAGCTGGCTGAGGAAGCCAGATTATTCAAGCCTAAAATAATTATAGCAGGAGTCTCCTGTTACAGTAGATGTTTGGATTATAAACGCTTTAGAGAAATTGCCGATGAGAATAATGCGTATCTCTTTAGCGACATGGCTCACATTTCCGGTTTAGTTGCTGCTGGAATTATTCCAAGTCCCTTTGAGTACAGCGATGTCGTTTCTACCACGACGCACAAAACTTTAAGGTTTGAGCCAAACGATACCTGTTTTTATTATTTCTTATGAGACTTTATATAAAGAAAATGTGCCATTCAGAGGTCCACGTGCTGGCGTCATCTTCTTCCGCAAGGGAGTCCGCAGTGTTGGAAAAAATGGCGAGAAGATACTTTATGATATCGAAAATAAAATCAATCAGGCTGTCTTCCCAGGACTACAGGGTGGTCCACATAATAATACAATTGCTGGAATTGCCACGACAATGAAGCAAGCAATCTTGCCTGAATTTATTGCCTACCAAAAACAAGTTGTTGCCAATGCAAAAAGACTCTGCGCCGGACTCCAAAAATGCGGCTATAAGATCAGTACCGACGGCACAGACGTCCACATGCTTCTGGTGGATCTGAGACCGAGCGGGATAACCGGAGCCAAGGCTGAGAGAATTCTGGAGGATATTGCTATTGCCTGTAACAAAAACACTGTGCCTGGTGATAAGAGTGCGTTAAATCCCAGTGGAATCAGATTGGGAACGCCGGCCCTGACTACCCGGGGACTTAAAGAAGAGGATATCGACAAGGTGGTCGATTTTATCCATAAAGGTAAATTTTCCTAACTCTATAATATTTAACGACCTTATCCCACAAAACATATTTCTGTTTAGGCTTGTGTCTTTCCAAGGAAGTATCTGCTATTTCCGGACCAAAACTCGTTGACTACAAAAAGGTTTTGGATACGGATGCTGGAATTAAGAAGAAAGTCGCTGAACTTAGGCGGCAAGTCCAGGAATTTTCAATGAAATTCTCGATCCCTGGTCTTGAAGAGTATTAAAATCGCATTTTTTGTCTATCAATTTATTGATCTATTGTTTCATAATATTTGTAACATTCACCTATCATGGATCATACAAAACAATCTCTTATTTTTCAATTTTTTATATTTTGCTCATTATATTTTTCATAAGTATGTATCAAGAAAAAGAATTGGGATACCTTATTATTTTAGCATAAGGTAAATAAGATTAAAAATCGAGTAAGCGACTCTTGTTCTCGAATATACAGATTATTAATGTTTCCAAAAAACAGAAAATAAAGACTACGTTTTGTATTGTTGTATATTGGACTGAGTGATTGAACAAAGAAGAGACGTACGTTTTCAAATACCATTTTAATCGATTAGTATATCGCATATTGTTACGTGCGGCGATAAAATTTTTCATATCTCATCAAACTTTCATCCTCTTTCTTTAATCCCAACTTTTGTTTTTTAAACAGATATTTCGACGAACTCTTACTGTTCCTAGAAACTCGTGCTCATCTTATAACGGCAAAATAATCGATATTTTGGGAGTTTTTTTTATTCCTTTTAAAGTTAACTTTGAAATTAATATTTTCTTGCAGATAAATATATGGTTAGTGCAGCGTGAAAAAATTTTATTAGTGTGGTACCGTGCGCACAAATACTAACCTGCAGATGAATATTCGAAGACGATTTATCGATCGGTGCTAAATGAGTCTTCGTGAATTTAAAATCAATTGTATTTGTACATTATTTTTCACTGTCGAGTCATCCATCAATCTCAACGCTTTAATTACAAATTCGGGATACCAATTAAATATTACCCATTTCAGCTACTTTTAGTACTTTGTTATAATATTATTTATCGTCCGTTATAATAACGATTGCAAACTATTTCATTACATGATTCCGATGACCTTATTTCGATAAATTGTCAGATACTTCAATTATTCTCGTATACGGAGCTTATTTTTATACGCGTCTCAGTATCGATCACCCCGGCCCGGCTCAATTTTCTCTAAACAAATGTATATTATTTATATATTTTTGATCGCTCATTGCTCAGAAGCACGATTTTATTGCACAAGTTATTTTTTGCAATAAGCGATTTCAATGAAGCACGCGCCATCGGTAGCTTGAAATATACGTTGTTCATTTTATTTGTCACACGATTCAGCTTATATAAAATATCGATCCAGTTGTTACACACGAATATACAATTTTTAAATTGTTCAAATGTACCATACAGAAAAGAATGGCTTCCCAGTAAAATACCAGTATTGTGTCACAGTCGATTTCTTCAATTCAATACAGTATCTTAACCTCAGTGTGACTCGATTAAAAATTTTTGTACAGAACGCATCATGTCATCCGCATATAAGTTAATGCTTTAAATTCGATTGTTACGTTATGTTATATATTATGTTCTGTGTCATCTAGGATGGTTTTAATAAAAATTTCTGCAAGTTTATTCGGTTGCTACGAAACTCCACCGTTGGTGTTAGACTGGAAGCTAGGGCAGCTATCTTAACCATGGAGTTAGGTGTATCTGATAATCATCAATCAATACGTTATTGAAAAACACGAATATCAGTATGAAAATCCGTTAGCCATGTTGAATTTAGCATATATACTCAGAATAAAGTTAAAGTTCTTTTTTCTAATATTCACGCTCACATACTCTCCGGACTTTGGTAACCGTGCTCGTATTTTACTACCCGATGAATTCAATGCAACATTCTTTCAACACAACCTATTACGAACAGTGCGTGTTGAAAGTATTCAGAGTTATTATACATATGTTGATGTTCTCTTTCAGTCGCTCACATCACACCGTGATGGGTATAATAGTGACTAACCGTCAATCAATCGAGTTCCTGAGCTGCGTGAGAAGTCGAGGCTGTGTTTCGCTGCTCTTCGTCAGAGTCTTCATCCTCTAAGCCATTGAAGAAGGACTGAAGAAGGGAACCAAAGAGACCCTGGCTACGTGGACGAGGTGGTGGCACATTGAAGAACAGTTGACCTATCTTGTCCAAGTATTGTCTGTAGCATGGATCACGATTAAGGCTCAATTTATACTGCTCACAAAGCACTGTAAAAATGGCTAACTTGCCACTGCAACAATAAGAAAATATGAAGATTCTTTTGGTAAAGGAAAATGGAGAACTGTATGAATATAGTGACTGCCACAATGTACAAGTGTACAGCCACAGTGCCACAGTGTACAATGGAGTTTACTCACGTTTCAATAGTCTTCAGCAAAAAGAATAAGAAATTTAATAAGGGAAAAAAATATGGAGGTCCATTATTTATTTTGGGATGTTGCGAGGTGTACGAATTGAATGCCTCTTCTGCTGTTGCTTTATTTTGTAAGCACAGATATCTGAAAGAAATGTATTGCTAAGTCGTCGAAACATATATATGTGTACATATAATGTTATATAGCATTTATGATCAAGACTTACTGTAAAACTGCTTGGGCAATGAAAAGGTCTATTTCACTGGAATAGCCACGTTGCTCATGAAGTTCAACCAACATAGCTGCGCAACCAGAGCCATCTTTACTATGCAGGAAATGTTGCCTAGCCATAATGTAATTTTTTTCTATTAAAAAAGAGAGAGAAAATTAAATCTAAGTAATTCAATAATGTTTGGGATAATAACGTGCTGATTATTTATTACCTTTCCAGAATATTTGTGCTATTCTTTGATGTAAATCAGGATGACCAGTTTTGTAGTCTGTGCCCTTTAAACTCCATCTTAGTGCATCTTGCAAAAAGGTTTCCCTCTCTGGAGACGTTGGACTCATTATACTAAATAAAGCCGTAATTTGTTCAAAATAACTTGATGATGGCTTGGTCTCGGATTGTGATAACACATCCACAAATAATATTCCTAGGTCAGCTCCACTGGCATACTGTAATCCATATTGAAATTTAAAATACAAAAATCAGTAATATATAAGATATGTGTACCTGATCATGTTGTAAAAGAAGTACTGATCCATTATAAAGTAATTCCAATAAATCAGAATATTTCTTCTGGGTGAGGTATCTATAAGGCAGAGGTTAAATGAGTACGACGATGATTATGAAAAAATTGGCGCAAGCTTAAACAACGATAATGTTAAGTCCTCTAACCTGAAATATAAAGTTCTGTACATTTGATGGGCTTCATAGTAATTTCCTGAATTTACAGACGCTTCTAATTTAGCTAAAACTCTTTGCACGCCGTGATTATGTCGTGAGGCCATGTTTATCCTACTAGAGACTTTTCATACTCCATAGTGTTTCACTCTCTAACATCTGTTTTGGCATCACTGGTCATCGTTAAATCAAGATTTCCATTTAAAAATTAAATAGGTAGTACGCCTTACCATAAGAATCATTTCTCAACTTCATATATTCATAATGACGAAGAAGGATATATCAAATATGAAAATTGTTAAAGATCCAAAATATCAGTGAAATTTAACGAAGGAAGTACAGAATATTTTCTTCGAATTGCTAAAGAAATAAAATAATGTTACAGGAAACAATAACAAAATACGTCTAAAATGTAAAGAATTCATTAATTAAAGTGGAATTCAACTAATGCAGCTGTTTGCTTTTTAAGACAGATAATATCTACAAACTCATAGAAGCTGAGATTTCTGTACCTCTGTACTGAACACAAAATTGCAAGAAGGCTATGTTATTTCTATATGTATCCACGTTTTATGGAACACCAACAATGCGATATGGTTGGTAACGCTGAGCGGATAGTTCTCGTGGCCACTGGTGGCGACTCCTGGTGATGGGCAACCAAAACGAGCGTCGCGGAAATAATTATCGCGATTTATGTTATTTGCAAATGCCGAGGTTGTTAATTAATTAAAGAATGACGGGCGACGGCAAATAGGGGTGCTTTTGGGGCTTGCGAGTTTCCCGTGAGTTTGTGAATGGGAAGCAAGCGGGCTGGGGGTGAGTACAGGAAAATCTTGGGAGAATTTGGAATCGGCCTCCGTGGCTAAGCTCTTTTTTAAGGGGGGCGGTGGCTCGCGCAAGTGTTTTTTTCTCCCTCCTGTCCCGCTGCTCTGCATCTCGAAAACAACAATGGCCGAAAGCGACGAATTTACGAATTTGTGCTGCCTAATGAACGCCCGGGAATCGAAATGCTCGAAATTTCCATGGGCAGAGGATCCCTTTGGGTCTGTCGTTACACGGAAACTCATTTTATGCACCTATCCAAATGCATACGGTACTATGGAAATTGCTACACGATTTTCGGAAAAAATCGCATCGCTCAGACGCCTTGTCGTTTATTCCCTTTTTACATTTTTGCATGATCTTATTGTTTAACATTTGCTCTCATTTATGATAAATTTAATTTTATACTCCTAATCATTATGCTGTGACTGAGTAAAACAAAGATTATTGAGCAGTATTAGCAGTACTGATTTATAATATTGTTTAAGTTATTTTAATTAAATTATATATTTTGTATATTAGACTGTTTAGAATATTTACTTGATTCTGTTGCAGAATGGACTTGGCAGAAACTATGAAAAATATTGTTGCTAAAGGTATGCAGACTGAGATGGGTCCACCAGGAGGAGGTTCAGGTTATCCTGGTAGTGCAAGTGGTGCAGGATACGTCACAGAAAAGATGTACATGCTTCTGCAGCTATATCTTCAAAATAAAGGATGGAATCCGAGTATAGAATTGTTACAGTGTTTCTCTGAACTCAAGGAGGCCTCCATGATGCCAAGTGCAGCGTATTTACAGTAAGCTATAAATTATATGCAGAGCAGTATCGGTAAACTCTTAATACAATATTGATATTTATAATTGTATACTAATAAAGAAAATCCTGTCTACAGAATGATGGCATCCAGAGTAGCATTGGACTCCCAAGGAAGGCTGGTCCTTAGGGAAAACGGTAAGATAATACTTCCTTATGAACATTTCGCCAACGCCGTCATGTTAAAGCACATGAATGGGCCGCACGGTTTGCATTTGGGCCTGGAGGGTACAGTGCGCGCCGTCATGGAATCGTATACGATCGGCCGCGAGTGCTTCGGAATGGAAAAGGAATTCATCATTGAAGTGGTGCAGAACTGTCCAAATCCCGCGTGTCGTTATTACAAAAATCAGCTGGAACTGACCCAGAAAATGGGCCATATGGCTCCCACGTACATACAAGACAACGAGACCACCGCTTCGCTTTTGCGTTCCAGCTTCCCACATAGTACAGACTTCCAAGCGGTAGGTAGGAACATTCATCAGATTCTCTTGAACACTCGGTTTGCGTGAAATATTTTGGGAAACAAAAAGCAAAAAGACAATCCATACGCACTGCCACGCACACAAATCCATACCGACACGCACATCCACAAACACGAAATGCTCATGATTTCAGGCTCTAAGCGGAGCTGCTCAAAACACACATATGGGTGGTTCGACTGCGGATTTAACGGAAATGCGTGGTGCTGGAAATCAAGTAAATCTTCAACGTCCGCCGAGTCGTCCGTCCTTGAATATACCCCATCGGCCGGGACCCCAAGATAAGAAGCCTAATGTAAAGCAACACTATGAGTCACTGATACCCACCGTCCCAATTTCTGATCACAAGTTGACAGATTTTTTACGCACGAATTTGGACAACTTGGATGGTCTCAGTGGATTGGGATTAGGAAATCTTCAAGGTTTAGGAAATGCTAATAAGGATCTTCTGGCGTTACATAATGGTGCTTGGTCGATGGACGGTGATAAAAGTTCACGATCATCCTCTTCCAATTCGGAAGGTAAGAATGCATCTTCTAATAATTGGCAACAAAGATACAGATGCATTATCTGATTATTATTTTTGATACAGGCGGACAGGAGAAGATAGTGAGAGCTTTCGCCGAAGTCATGAAAAACATGGCGAGGATGAAGGCCTGTGTGCGTCCAGCGATGTGCAAACCTTATGGCAAACAGTCGGAGGCCTTACAAAAAAGTAATGATTTTATCTAAAAGCCCAATTAACATGCAGTCTCCATAAAACAACTATTTGTAGGATTAATAATATCGTGAATAAGAGATTCATTTTGGGAGTATAAAGTTACAAAACGATTACATGAGTTTTATTGAAGAATCTGTAAAATATTTTATAAAGGGTAGAAATATGTAAGAAAGGAAAAACGAAAAAGAAAATGTTTCGTCCATAGAGTATATATAAACACTACGAAGCATTTCATTGATAAATTCTAATTTATAAATGATATACATGGAAGCAACGGAGAATTCGCCTTAGTAACTGTATTAAGTTTTCTGATGATTTAACGAAGTTCCCACGACAGTCAGTTTCTATTCAATTAACGGAATAGTTCTTTATTATTGTCTGCTGCAGCATTGGTTGACACTATACAGCTTGTACAGTCATTGAGGAGTTTCTTGCCACCGCCACATATTCCAGTTTCCAGCTGGAAGAATGAAGACAAACATCGGTTAGATCATACTGGGTCTTCGTATCTTCCTACATTGTGAGTATCTTATCTTTGAGTAAAAAAAATGCCTTAAGTTTTATAAATGTTCTAACGACCTGATGGGACATGAAACATCTTATGCGTAGGAAGGCAGGGGGACTTGAAGATATGTGTGAGCAGCGAAAACTGGACTAAGTAAGACAGTTAGTCCTGTCTTTGTATTCTGCGGTGTATCTAGTCAAAAAAGAAAAACTATCAGAGGAGATGACGTGTTGGGCCCATTTCAAGAAAGGAGAACAAATAAACAAGAAGTGGGTCTGAATGGTTTGCTCAAAAAAGATGTTGGCGTTTAGGACTTGAGAATAGTGGGAGGTAAAACGAGTCATGCGTGGACTGTGATAAACGTGGGTAGTGACAACAAAAGAGGGGAAAAACTACTTTTACACACATACATACATACACACACACACACGCACACACACACACACACAAATGTAGGTTCGAACTCACGTCGTAGTTCTGTCTTTCTCTTTATTATTTTCTTCTCGTCGGGAATTTCACTCCGAATCCTACACGCGGAGACTATTAGGATTTTTCAGTGATTGTCATTTTTTTGCCAATGGTGCTCGTCGCGACATTTTCTAATAACGAATTATACTTTTTCGTATTTTTATATGCGCTCAGATTGGCGTAGAATCTCAATCGAAGAAGTACTATTACGTGCTTTAGAAACTTTCACGTAAATCCTAGGTGAAGTTTTTCATCGATTTGTGTTTAATATTAAGGAATCAGCGAAGAGAAGAAGAATGAATAGGAAGAAAAAAAAACAAGGATATCGAGGCTATTATCGTTATGCGTTAATTTTCCCTTGGTGAATTCATCGACTAGCTGAGTACTCTGGTCAAATATTTTCAATTTGTTGCAACGGGATTCGTAGTGCAGTTTACAATTGCGTAACGTATAAAACCAAATCAAACTCAAAATTAAACCTGCACAAATAATGAAATTTCCAGACAGTTTTGAGTAATTGTAATCTCATCTGAGTTGCATTTATCAGAGGCGACTTTACGCAGCGAATGTCCATAAAACTTAGATAAATAAACTGTAATTGCATTTCTGACCATCCGATGTACACGTGTATCTATTGGTCTTGGCAGTATTTGAATTATGCTATTATATTGACATTGTTTAAAACGTGCATACGTTTTTTTCGGAATTCGCAAGTTTTTGAGCTATTTAATAGCCAAATTCCGAATGACTGAATGTGAATGTACGTTACTATTTCTATATATACATACATATATATATATATATATATATATTTATTGCGTCTTGCGAGAACGAATCGCCATGTGCTCTTTTTTTACAACGTTTTTTGTTTTCTCTTCGCATTATGTCTTTTTCGTTGGTATTTCTAATTGCGTGACTGCTGCAATATTATCCTATCTATTACTTGTTATCCAGTATGGCATATTACCGTATCTTCTCTAGGTGGACTCACATTCTCGTAATAGTTGTATCAAATAAACATGACCGTACCGTTCTTTGTCTTGCTATCAAGGTTTTAAAGCGACTTTAAGCATATCCATGACAGAATGAAAAAGGACATGATAATAGATATTCATTGGAGTAGAAGGAAAATGAAAGATCGGAGGATAAGAAAAATTGGTGAACGACTTTGTGACGTGGGTATTGAATATTGTGATAAGATTTAGAGGTTCCATATCAGAATACAGATAATAGATGTAAATTTGTAAAATGATCTTTTTTGTAAAGTCAGGGCGAGGTTTATCATATAAAGATATGAATGGCTGTAACGCGAATGGTATTGCCAATGGTGTTGCCAATGGTGTTGCCAATGGCCGGCTTTGGGAGTAAGACAGGATTTATGCACTCCGTTGTTGATTCCAGAATCCTTACACGATAAATAATACATATTCTAGGTACACAAACGCTACAGCTGTGTCTGCACGCTAAACTTGTCGTCGCTTCTCAGTATTGCTCTTTCGATTTCTCTTCCTATATTCCTGCGTAATTCATTCACCGTAAATAATTATTAAACTTTTTACAAATGTGACTCGCCTCTGTATTCGACGTAATTCTCCTATATCCTTCGTCCCGACATCATCCTCATGATTCATCAGTCTCGTTACTCGACGTCCCAACTGTAATTTCTGTCGAGGGACAATAAGGTTCTTCCTAAAAATAAATTTGAGGAAGATACGAATCGTATATTATTTGACTTCGGTATAAGGCTGATAAAGTTTCCATACCTTGTGCGCTTCCAGGATAAAGATAACGTCATCGAGGAAGTAAAATGCCTGTCCAAGATCTCCTTCGCAAAGATAAGGCAACTTACTCCAAACGAGACACCTCAGACCAAGAGGACCGAAAACTCGGTCGATCAAACTGGCAATTTGACCCTCGAGACCGTTTCCTTTTACAGGAAGATATTCGGACGGCTTGTGATCTCCTCTCTCGCCGACCTCGACGTAGGGACTAAATGGTAGCACCAGGGCGACCACCAGTCGACCACCAGGTGCCAGAGTGTCTTTCAGTCTTCTGAGGAGAGTGTTGGGTCTGTCGCAACGGTCAAGAAGATTCAAGCAGAGTATCACGTCGAAGGGTCCAGCATCCGTGTGCCAATTGTTGACGTCAAGTAATCTGCGAAAGGAGATGCAGCGTCATATTTCGATAATCCATTGGCAGCTTCTCTGACGATAAGTTTGAGTTGTGCGCATCGCATTTGGACTAACTGCAATTGAGAAGTAGCTTAGTTTATCCATTTGATTAACCGTGATTGGCTCAGGGAAGCTGATAGGATCAATTTAATTTGGTAGAGGAGCAGTGACCGATAGTAAAGGAGGTGGATCATTCGAAGAGGGTGTTGAGGGCGACTGCTAGTCTCGAGTTACGCTTGAGAATCCTAGGGGTCGGATTAAGTCCTTGCGAAAGGTTGGGTTCCTTATTTAAAATTCGAGTGACTCCCTCTCGGCATCCCGAGTAGAGCCAAGTCCAGAGTGATACTATCGGTTAAAGTACCATAAACTCCTACTTCAATAAAATCTAAGAGTATTAAAAGTACAGCCCGTGCGTCCTGGAGAGAATTCATAGAAATCCATTAAGTAATTGGGAGCTAGACTCAATTAAGATGACCAGGATCAGGACCGACCTTACAGTCACCTAATACTTACGTGAAGCCTCGTTTGGCGAGGGTCCATCTCATAGGTGGTGAAATTTCAGTGGCGTAGACCTTGTCGAAGAGGTGCGCTACGTGGGCCGTTGTTGCTCCATCGCCAGCACCAAGATCAACCAAGGAATTCCAGGCTCCCTTGTATTTACTGGCACTCATCAATTTCTTGAATTGTTCCGTGGAGAAGACGTGCATGGATCCTCGCCCTAGGAGTCTGAAAAATTAAAAGATCTTTCGCTGACACGGGACGTCGTTAGTTAAGACAAATGTTTTATTTATTCTAGGAAGAGGTCTAAATTTAATTTCTTTTTACAAAAATGGCTCTTTGTATTCTAATATTCTATTTTCTTGGGCTACCAAACTATGGATAAGGTAGCGCGATCCAAAGAGTATAGAGATCGAGAGGATCGGCGATCCATCAATGCCGCTGCACGCGGGATTTTGATCGTGAATTCAGTTAGCCGCGATATAAATAAGGCAAGGATCTCCGCTCAGGCATGGCCGGTGCCATCAATTAACGAGCACCTACCCGGCCCATTGAATAATAAATAAAAATAAGAAGAGGGCGTGCGCAGACGAGCGCGACCGGGATGCTGCATTGTCCGACTCTGCTTCGCCGCTCGCCGCGTTACCTTCTTCTTCTTCTTCTTCTTCTTTTACTTTCCTTTCCTTGCCTCCCCTTCGCGTCTCTTTCACTGGATCTTTATTTCTCCTAGCGACGTTGGTCGTCGCCGTCGCCTTCGCCTCCTTCGCCTCCTTCGCGGACTCTCCTTCCCCCCTTGCCGATCCTCAGGTATAAAAGTGTGCGGCAACCCTCCGCTCTCCTTAGCAGATTCTCTCTCACTATTTCCTTTCTTCTTTTTTGTATTATTGTCAGCCCCAAGCGCGTCTCTAGTCGCGAGGCTCCGCGCATCGAGCCAAGACTGGAGACACACACGTGCGGCCCACAAATCAGGGCCCGCAGGTCGTAGGGCCCAGGCTAGTCCCGGTCCCAGCAGCAGCAGCAGCGGCGGCGACGGCGGCGACGGCGCGAGCGACAATTAATTCACCGTTTCTGCTCCTCGATTCCTTCGGATTTCTCTCTTTCCGCGGGTCCATTGTGTGTAGCTACCAACGCGATCTCTGCCTCCTCATTCTGTCCTCAGGAGCAGCAGACTTTACCCTCAGCCCCTCGGCCAACGTTATCCGTTCCTCTCGAGGAAATAAAGGTAATGGTATAACCCCTTTCCTCCTTCTCCTTTCCATATATATATATAGAAAGATATGTATGTATCTACAAACACACTCCAGCACCTAACCAATTCGATTTGGCCGTTTTATCTTGTTCTTGAGGTGCGCGTCGTCTCTTGCAGTAGGACCCTTTTCAGAGGAGGCTGTGCGAGCCTTTAATTTGGATCGTGGCGGCATGCGGTCTAGCAGTACCAGCCAAGGTTTTATCCCCGCTGGAATTCTTTTTCCTGTGAGTCTTTGGCGCTGAGGGTAGTATGGCTATAACGATAAGATGTTCCAAGAGGAGAGGACACAGAAGTTGGTACCTATCTCAGGATGCTGGGACGACTGTCTTCGGATGGTAGTTATATATAGTATATGTATACAACTATCGTGTGCTACTCAGGCGGATGAAATGGATATCAATCTTTTTTCCGATATTTACGATTATTCATTATTGTCGCTTTGGTTAAAATCTTTTGTTTTTTTATTCCTTTGAGACAGAATGATGCGCACGTGCATGGATCCACGAAGTGCAGCCTCGGAGAGCAGCGTCTGCTCCCCCCCCCCTCCCGCCCCTCTAGATCTGCAGAAGATTCTCCTGATCGCACTGCTCGTAAAATACCTGGAAGGGCGAGTTCGTAGTGTTAAAGAGGCGCTCGGAGGACCGTTTACCTAATAATAGCAATAATATGTAAATGCGATGCGTATCAGCCGCCATCTAAAGAATCCACCCTGGTTCGAGCCTATTGTTTGCAAATCCCGTTGAACCGTGTGCCGTTCTGGCTGCCGAGGTAACCTCCGCTGCTCGCGATATATATATATACACACACATATAGTAGACGTACTACACACAGACTGGTAGCTACGTATGCAGGAGTCAGGTACAAGGATCCGGAGGAAGATCCTCGCTAATGCCGAGAGAAGTCGAAGGCGAGCGCGCCGATCGCGAGTCCTGATCGAATTTGCCGTTATTAAATATATATCGGTAGAAGCAGGGATCTGGTACCGTACACCCGTTAATGTGGTCCCAAGTTGACCTGGGCTTTCGTGAGTAACTCGAAGAAGAAGTCTTTTATCTTTTTTATGTATATAGCTACGCCGTGGGATGCCGGGAGATAGACGTCGAGACGCCACCGACGTCTCCGGTTCATCCCGGGAACACCTGGCTGCACCTATGCAGCCTCGAGCTGGCTTAATGAACCGAGTGACACGGGATCTGATTGGGCCACCATCCTCGAGGAATTCGTCTAGTCACCCTTGACTCCTTCGCCTCTGTATTCTACGAGCTCCCTCGGAGATCAGACTTTATCCAAATCTCTCTCCTCTCTCTCTCTCTCTCTCTCTCTCTTCCTTCGACGTGCTTCTCGTGAACTCGGAACTCTTCGTAGATGGAATCGCTAAATAATATGACAATGTATTTTCGAGGAATTTACAGGGCACAGATGATTTTGAAAATATTAGATGTTTCTATTCGGCGACTCAATGGACTATATATCACAGGGTGCAGATAACAGTGGGACTTCCTTGGACAAAGTCAGCCACTCACCCTGGGTCCGTTCGCCGCTGAGGGTAAAGAATACCTCGAACGCGTTGTACACGCCGGGGTGTGAATGAACCTACGGTGAAAATCGTGGAGAATCCGCGAGGGTCGCCAAGTCGAGTTTGAGGGTGAGAGTGAAGAGGAGGAGAAGGAGGAAGAAGGGAAGAAAAAAAAGGTAAAAAAGAAGTAGGGAAAAGAAAAGAATCGAGTCAAGGGTCTTTTATTCTGATATCATCGCGGCGTTCCATTCTCTCTTTCTCTCGCGCTCTCCTCCTCCTCCTCCTCTCCTCTCCTCGCCCAGCCGTCTCTCTCAGCCGCGATTATACAATCGACGTTGTGCGCCGCGTCGAGCGACGTGTGTGCGACCGTCCGTGTGTGTGCTCGCCCGGAGCGACAATGTAAGAGCCCGGTGCCCTCCGCGCTCGAATCACCCTCCCCCCGCCCGCCCCCGCGCGCGGGGGGCGCAGTGGGGGTGGCTGACAGGAGGCGTCTGGAGGGGGTTACTTATTTCGCGAGTGCGACGAAGAGGAACGGCCTGGCTGGCTGAATGTGCAAGTGGGGGTGCCGGCACTACGAGGGCAGAAAGAGGAACTCACGAGAGGTTAGGTTAGCTATCCGTAGCGGAGAGGAGAGACGTCGTGTATTTAGCATTCCCCCTGGCGGTCGACGGCGTCTCGTTAGCCGCTCTCCCAGTTTCATCTCGCGAGAGCCTCTCGGCGCCTGGGGTGGTGGTGGTGGTGGTGGTGGTGGTGCTGCTGCTGCTGCTGCTGGTGACTATCGAGTGGGAGAGATCGAGCGAGCAAGGTGGGACAGATAGAACCAGAGGGATGTTGAGAGGCGTGGCCAATGGACCACCCCGACCGAGAGACAGTGGGGAGAGATCCGCCTCGCGGGTCCATGGTGGGGCTGCGATAGGGGAGATTCCAGAGGACAATTATACACGCGAGTCTGCAAATGCTAACGCCGTTGCCGTCTTTGTCGTCGTAGTCGTCGTCACCGCCGCCGCCGCCGCTGCTGCTGCTGCTGCCGTCACCACCGCCGCCAGCTTCGTTGTCGGGGCGCTGATGCTGAGGGGCTGAACGTGGACACCCTGTTATTTCGCTTGGCCGAGACGAGGGTGGCAAGGGAGGGGGGGGGAGTCGTGGGGAAAGGAGACGATTCTTAAACGGGATCGTTATGCGAGTCCTTCGCGTACTCTCTCTCTCTCTCTCTCTCTCTCTCTCTCTCTCTTTCTCGGATACTCTAGTTGAACCGAAGCCTTTTGCCCCACCATGTCTATCCGTCCGTCTATCGCTCGCAGCTCCTATCCGCAAAGACGATCCCGGCGCGCGCGCTGCCAGAGACACCTCACCTAGAACCTCACCCTGATGCCGGCGATGATGAGTTCCTGTATACCCGGTGCCACGTCGACTCGATGCCAGAACGCGAGAGCGACGCACGTCGACCAGTCGATGCCTCCTGCGCTCTCGAGGGATCGGCTTCTAAATGGAAGCAGCAACCGGTAGAAAGTGAAGCTCCGCGCCAAGAATCGCACCTCTTGCGAAACACGCGTCATTAATGGGCCACCTCATTGAAATGGGTAGCGCTCGTCCTTTATTCAAAAGACCAAAAGACCAAAAGACCAAAAGACCAAAAGACCAAAAGAAGGCTGTCCTAGAGGATTCTCACAATGAGAGCATCGTCTGCCGATTGTGTGACAGAAGTAAAGTAAAGAAGGTACGCTTATGTACGTATCGGGATATACATATGTGTATTCACATATGTACATACAGGTAGGTCTCTACCCGATGCTGGTCTGCTGTAGGTACTACCTACTACCTACTAGTCGCTAGTTAGGCGAGGAGCGGGCGTTCGTTGCGGAGGGGATTCCTAGCAAGTTTTTATCGTCCACTAAAAGCCCTTCCGATTGGCTCGGTCCGACTCATATTGTTCGATTTATGTGTTCACGATGTGGATTCGCTGCATTCGGCCGCGACGCGCATATATAATTCACGGGGTGTTCCCGGAGACACTGGAACGGGAGAAGATACATGGAGAGACGAACACGTGGACGCACGTATGGCTGCGTATTTGCTAGCGAGCAGCGCGGCTCCAGATTATCTTTGGTCCTTCCAGTATGAGACATACGTGAGTTGCGTATGCCTGCATCTAGCCTGATTCGTAGAAGGACGTAAAGGGGATATTCGGAGAATCGTTAAACCGCCCCCGTAAAGACACGTACCGCCATCCCCGAATGTTGGACTGACGTTAAGGCTGACCTCTCACCGATATCCTTCGAAGCATCGAATAAAGAAAAGAAAGAAAGGGACGACAGACTCCTCGAGGAAACCAACCCCGAAGAGGAGGCGGTCGCTTTAGATCCGGTCGCGGATTCACGCTAGAAAGGGTTAATGAGTAATTAGCAGAGCGCAGAAGCTTCGGCGGCGCAGGCTAAGACATTGCGCATTGCCAGCCCTTGGCAACGCCTCTCCCTTATAATTACTGGTCACCGGTATATAGTCTTGAGCCAGGAGTCCCACCACCCTGAGCGTCCCGGGCGAATTCCAACGGGGACGACGATGTCTATAGCACAGGAAGGCTTTTCCACGGCGAGAATTGGCGCCTGCGCTGGCTGGGTTAATTACGGCGGGTTTGCCAATTGGGGAAACTCGTCGAGACGCCCGAGAGAATAGCCCCTTTGCCCCCAAGACCTGCGCAAAACGAGCTTAATGATAATTACTGACCAACGAGCCAATCGAGACGTCGATGCCACCCCAGGAAAATCTTCCTCGGGTAGACCCTCGTTCGCACCCCGGCCCTCAATTTCCTGGAACAGCCAAAGGAAATGGAGGACGCACTATCTGGAGTAGTTAGAGGCCATTAGTATCGAGTCTCCGTAATAATCATTATATTTAGCTCGTAGCTGAATTTTATGAAATTGATTACGGATACTTTTCTGGTGTTGCGTGTTAAGTAAATTGAATATAGATAGTGTTTCCGGGAGTCTACGGATGTTGATGAGTGTCGGTCGGTCTGTTAATATCACCTGCGTCCAACCCGTACCTCCAATTATTGTCACTTCTGGCGGCATGTGTTTCCGTAATTTTCAAAAAAAAAAAGATCATTAGCAGGAAAGCACGGGAATAGTGTTGGTATTCTAAGTGACTTTTGTTCTCATTAAAATCGTATTTTGTTTTTTGACCACACTCGCTCGTATTCCACCGTACCGGCTATTAGCCTTTATGGAGGAGCAAGGCTAGAAATGGATTCTTCGAGAGTTTCTACGTTCTCCGTTCCAACTGAATCCTCCGAGTCATTCGAATGTCCATAAGTACCTGCAAGTACGCTGCACTAAAGTTCCAGGATAAAAATATGGAAATATTGAAAATCCAAGGGACACCCGACAGAAGGTAAGGCTGAACTTGTTCGGACTGACGGGTACTCGGGTACGTCACTGAAGCAGCAGGTCGTTTGTAGATCGAGGAACGAACCTGGGGGTCCGATCACCCTTGGCAAGTCACAGTGGCGCAGTGCATTTTGCTACGGGCAGGAGAAGACGGGGAGAATAAAGGGAGGTAACAGGTGGCGCGCGGAACTAAACAGCCCCTTCCTCTCTCTCTCTCTCAAGAGGGCGAGGAGGAGGAGAGAGAGAGAGAGAGAGAGAGAGAGAGAGAGAGCGTCGACGCCGCCGTCCCGGGGCCCTCGACAAAAACTGGCTACTGGGTTCCGTCTGCTACTTCGGGGCCTCCGATGCCCTTCTCCTTCTTCTGACTTTGCCTCCACCGTTCGTATCATTCTTCCTCTTGGATGCTCATCAACTTCTTCTTCTCTATCTGGCTCCGCTACTGGTTTATTCTTGAGGCTCATTTTCTACCCCTTTTGAGAATTCTCTAGGAGTCATTCCCGGCGCTTGGGGCTCCTACCGTAGTAGCACAGAGTGGAACACCAAGGTAATTGCAACACCTACTTGCTGGATACAAGAAATTCTTGTATAATAAATTAAGAAATGCTAAGCGACTCCATACCGAGACACCACCGAGAGGAGCCGTGCACTATAAACAGATGAGTCTCCACGTGGCAATTAATAACAATCACAATTCCGAGATAGCAATCAATTTTAATTGACGCCGGTGAGCGTGAATGGATTCTCGTGGGGACTATGGTTGCCACCTGCGTGCCAATCTGGCGAAATTACGCGTCATTTCAAGGGAATAAAAGCAAATGGAGTCCAACCTACTGAGTATACTAAGCGTGAGTTAAAGATGGAGATTGAAGTTGGACTCCAAAGAGGACAGAAACCTAAGAAGAATCGCACATTTCGCGCGGACATTTGTTTGCACTCTTTTCTTCTCCCTCTCTCTCCCTCCCTCCCTCATTCTTATTGTCATCCTCTTAATCTCTCCTCTCTCTCTCTCTCTCTCTCTCCCCATCTCATTCTCGAGTGTGTAGATCACTTTGATGGAGGACATCTTGCCGCTAATTATGATTAATTTGAGAGTAGTAGTACGGAGGTCTCAAACTGCGAGCAGGCCCCTACCTTGGCTACCAGGTTGGCCAATGGGATGATGAAACGAAGGGAACGTAATTAATATTCTCAGTAGGACAGTGTCGGCTCGTCGCAAGATCTACGTCATCCCTCCAGCATCTTACAGGGCCTACAGTACCGCACGTAGAAGAAGAGACGAGCACTCGAAAACAAGCCCAGCAGCACATAATCGTACCCTGCCCAGCATCCTTATATTTCCTCTCCAGGGAATCCAAAGATATCTTGTAGTCATCCTAATCCTCAAGATGGTAGCAGCATCTCTATGTACCATGGAACGGGGGGTTGAGGTTAATCACCCGCATTGGTTTTTAATAAACGGTTCAGAGGGCCAAACAAAGTCGGCCATCAATAACCACACTGGTCTCGTGTGTCTGTGCGCCCGTGTGGCCACGCCGGGCCTTTGCCACCAGGTTCTCTCGAGCTCCAGAGAAAAGATAGGCGGAGATCGTATCTTCGTGGTTATTAATTAACCGCTGAGAAGGGAAGGCCCCCTTTCATCACCTCGGAAACGATCCCTGCCATAGAGGCCACGCGGACTCTTTCTTACTTTCGAACGGCCGATTTGACTTCTGAACTCTTCTTACTTTTCGACTGTCAGACTCCTCTTGATTCTTTGGACGATCTACGTAAGCGCGAGACGTCTTACTTTATCTGTGCCAGGGCAGTGGACGGGAGGACGGGACGTTATTCATTTATTTATTAGGACAAGATAATCAAGAATCCTTGGAGGTTAACTCACCCGTTTATCGAAGTTCTGCTCATGAACCAGGAAAGTGCGGACCTCGCCAAAGAGTGCCACGCTTGTAGCGGAAGCGAGTCCGATCTTTCTATCGACTGGTCCAGGAAGGCCTCGGCAGCAGCATCCGGCTGGTCCTGATGAGGACCGACTCCAAGTGGCAGCCAGAGTTTCAGTAGATCCTCGCGAATCCTGCTCTCGTCTATACGATACCACTGAAAGTAAAGGTAAATCAAATAAGAATGCGGATCCGGAGGATTTTTATTAATTTTTTGCATCGATTCTTTTGAGTATTCCCAGGGATATTATTCGCTGGCTGACAAATGCCATTTGTTCTCTCGCGGTATCGAACAATGAAAAACAAAAAGAAAATAAAAAAAGAGAATAACTTCTAGTGTACATAAAGGTGGTGCGTTGATCCCTATTTCGAGCGGTACCCGCGATTCCAAGAATAATAACCAATTACGGGCAGTAGATTGAGGAATCAATCCGATTCGAAAGTGGGCTAATCGCGGTTCGAGCGATGAAATTATACGAAAATGTAATCAAGCAGCTTTTTGTCTCGTTTCGTTCGTTTCGTTCTGAAGGCAGGAGGGTAATTAGGAATCCTTTTGCGCTTCGCAACGGGAGACACTTGTTGCTTTTCTCCTTTTCTCTTTTTTTTAATCGTCCTATCTCCCTCCCTCCCTCCACTAGTCTCCCTCGCTCGTAATTTCCTTTGGTTCCTCAGTGTAGCAGGAGAGCAACGACGGGGCCTCGCCGTCCCATAAAGGGGGATGCCGAGCTGTCCAGGAGATCTCGGAGATTCGGAATCCGAGTAATTAAGACTAGACTCCAGGTGTCCCGTACTAACAATAAGAACTCATTTATGGAGGCCGCGATCCTCCGGAGAGAAGCTACCGTCTCGACTTTTTAAAGATTAAATAGTCGCGCCATTCCTTTCTTTACGCACGTCGATGCTCTCAGCTCTGCTCCCAATAAATCGACTCTCGCTCGAAGCGTCTCGATGCACGAAGCTTGGAGTTTAAGGTATCAGGAAGAATCTTCGAGTGACGTCACGAGCCGCCCTCGAAGTCTCCTTGTCGAAGAGTGACGAAAGTAGAGAGAACTCGAGTGGAGAAGGACATAAAAAGAGAAAAAAAAAAGAAAAATAAAGTAACGAGGAGGCAAGACTCGATGAGTTTCTCGTAGTGCGAGCGAAGAGAAGATTTCTCGTAGAATTGGTCCAGCGACGACTTGATGACCGTGATGCTGGTTCCCGAGTCTCCGAGTGCGAGCGAGTGAGAAAGGACGCAGAAGCGAGTCCAGGCCGAGCGTACAATTTTAATTATGGCTGGCAGCGTGTGTCACTAATTGCGGGTACCCGGTGCCCATCATCACACTTTGATTCCACTTTTTGTAAACTTTTTCAACGGGAATTACAAATGGCTACCGGCGGGGTCGCGCGCGCGCGCGCGCCTGGACAGCGCGTTGCCGGACAGCATTCCTCTTTGTGTCATTAGTGGGGACTTCTGTGTCGCTGGGCGATGGGCGATGGGCGATGGGCGCTGGGCGCTGGGCGCTGGGCGCTGGGCGCTGGGCGCTGGGGTTACCTGCACTGGCCACGTTGCTACACTCTTGCTCGGCTTCTCCACCGCCGAGACAAGAGATGCACGTCGAGGCGATCCTCTCGCGACAGGTAGACCTCCACTCGGAAATCGCAGCCATCTAAATCAACGTCCTGCAGCTGAGCCACGAGCAAAAGAAACCAGCTGCAGCGTGGATTCGAATTTCGAACGAGAAGATCAGGACTCTTAACCATTCCTTCGCAGCAGCTTCTTCTAATGTTTCGAGTAATGGACCATCGGGAGGCATAAGTATGCATATTTATACGTGGACGTATCCAAGGACGCGTGTCAATTAGGAAAAGATTAGAAAGTTTCCGTCCTAGGATTTTGACATCGTGACAGAAGTGGCGCTTTTGGATTTCGGATGATTTTGCGGCTGATAAAAGTTTTCTGCTTTTTCGATTCCGTCACTTTTGTGCCTTTAATCTCCGAAGAAAAGCAGCCGCTTCCCAAGGGCAAACGAACGAGTGTAGATATAAATTGGTCTTGGAAGCCTTATGCTTTCCGCGAGGAATACTGGGGATGTTTGCCCGGCCATACCGGCCGAGCTCTTTGGATTCCTAAGGCGTGTTGGATCGCGAGTCAAACGCATTCTCTTCCTGTGCTATTATCTTATTGCCACCGTCCTGCAGGATGCTTATTAGCCAAGTTATCTTAGCTATTTTTATATCACTTTCGAGAGTCTTAATCATTCGAGTTTAGTACCTTTGCAGAAAAAAAAAAGAAAAATGTCTGACGGACAATATACTAAGCCAGTTATCGGTATTCACCAATTAATTCTCTTATCGGGCGTGACGCGTATCTTTGACTCGTATAGATTTTTTGATAAAATTTATTTATAAGCAACGGGTACACCTGCTCTCGCCGATATACTCGGAAATTATATAATAAATTTTTAAAACAGCGATGAAACTGGATGCGCGCGAAAAATCTTTTCTTTATTTCTTCCTCGATGCAATTCGAAAACGGAAGACTGGCGATGCTTGTGTGTCTGTTGCCACGTTGCCGCATCAGGGATCGTAGGAGTGGTGCAGTTCACGTTGGGGTTATATCCTGATTGGAAAAAGCAACGGTGTAACTAACCGTGTGGACTTTTTATCCATTTACTTTGTATCTGGACTAACGAAGCTGCTCGCGCCTAGAATATCAGTTCGTTTGCCGATTCTCTTGGAATCCTTGAAATGCCGGAACGAGCCGATGTCTGGCCGAAGGGCTCTTTCTTCGTTATAGAAACTTTGTGCTAATACGCTGATAAGGATATTAAAGGATCCCGGAGATTCAAACGTGGAAATTTATTGATTCCTATCAGGTTTCTTGCGAGCGAGTCGATGATGCGTGGAGACCTTGAGTAGCTTATTGTTAGAGTTTCAAGATCTTTTAAGAAAGAACCGGCGAGAGAGAGAGAGAGAGAGAGAGAGAGAGAGAGAGAGAGAGAGAGAGAGAGAGAGGGAGAGAGAGAACACGTTGAATGACTGATAACCGATGAACCACAGGATACAACGATACTCGATAAGATAAGCTTTATCAGTAGTTTCGCGAAACGTAGGGAAAAAACTGAATATTTTTTATAGCTGATTTTTATTCATGATATTTTAATAAAGATTTCCATCCGTTTGGAGAAGGATGTCAAAATGTTACTCAATATGTACCAAGCATATCGATGGGCCGAGAGGGTTAATTCTATATAATAATTTGAATAAATGAGACTCGTCGTTTGTTTTTTCTTTTTCCATCTAGTTTTACTTTTTTTTTTCTTCCTTTCTCGTTCTCCTGCTCCGCTACTCCCTATTTTTTTTTCACCCCTCAGGAGTCTCATCCATCAGTCACTTAATATTTCAAGGCATCCCCTTTCCGTTGAGCCCACGATACTGCTCTTCCTATCCCCTTTCCCGTAGGAAAGAAACGAGTAGGAAAAGCCGTGTCGGGCGGCCCTTTTTAAAAGCTTAAAACAGGCCGGCATCCAGCACTCACTCGGCCCGGGCGGCCGAGCAGCCGGGAGTAAACTTCTCAGACTTTGCTTAGGGATATTAGAGGCTGGGGAGGGTTGACATCGACTTGCATCGATTTTACGAGAGTCCGTGGGGCTGCTGCTCGAATTCCTAATTTGCGAGGTAAATAGGGGAGCTACCCGACCCGGGAGTCAGAGATTTTGAAGAACCAGGCAAGAGTGCGGTCAAGGGGATGAAGTGGATAAAGCTTCGAAAAGTCAGGCTTATGGGGTAAACACACCTTGCCGAGATTTTACATCTTCGAGTGAAAGTCGAGACGAGGGGCAGGTTGTGCGAGGATTTTTTAATTATTTTCTCTATCGACTCTCTACTGTATCCTTTGCGAATGTTTTCTCTTTAAAAAAATGAGAGAGAGAAGAGAAGAAAATTACGTGTATCGTGCGAACTCAGCTCCATTCGATACAGCACTTTTCGTAAAGAAGTGAAAACGTGGATGCTTTAAGTCAATTAGAAATTAAATAGAAATTGATAATCGAGGAGCATTCCCGTTGGATTCCCATTGATCTCCTCTTATTCCCGGTTCGGTTAGTTCCCGTGTCAGGGCACAACTCCTCGAAAGCCGGAGCCGCCCGAAGCGGCGAGATGTTTCAGGAATATCGAGGACGTAATTATCCGTAATTACCGAGCACGGGCTTGACTCTTGAGTAGCATCTGAGAGTAGTGGGGGTAGCCAGTGGTTGGCCTTGTGCCGTAATTGTACTAATTATTACTGACTTGCTCTCCTCCCCGTGGCCCGTGCCGAGCTCTGGGGCCTTACGAACCAACGAACGAACGAACCAACGAACCAACGAACCAACGAATCGACGAAGAACCAACGGACAGAGGCCTGAACGCCTGACTGCTCGCCCGATTTCAGAACCTGTCTCCTCGAAAGTATTATCGTCCCTGACCAAGTACTCCTCCTAGCTTTTCATATTACATTGTCTCGACCACCTGAGGGAAAATCAGAAAGAAGGTCTATCGCGTAGCCCGTGCGACGATCATTAATTAAAAGTCCTTACCCAATGTACCGTAGCAAAGGTGCGTTTTCACTTTAAAAATCATCAAACTATATTGTATTGGCACGACGAGTCGACGTAAAATCTCAAGAAAAACCATTGATGCTTCCTCGAAGATATTATGAAAATAAATTGGTACGGCCCTGAGGGTTACCCAGAGTGACCCCAAACGGCACTGCCTGGAAGGGTGGTCGTAGGGAGAGGCAAAAGCGGCCAGGAAGGCGAACGGGCAAGGAGGCAGATACAGTAGGTTAACCTTATTCAAATACTCCAGAAGGCTTACCTGCGTCTTGTCGTAAGCTTCGAGCCTCTCATCGGCCTTCTTTTTCTCGTAGATGATACGTGCGAGGTTTCCGTGAGGTCTGTAGCCTTTAACCGAGTAAGACGTCGGCGGATCGTTCCGGGAAGAATTCTCACTCTTTGCAGATGGTCTGGAGCAAGTGCAGGAAGTAGTGCCTACGGCAGAGCCTGCCATGCTCGCCAGCAGCACCACGAGCACTGACATTCACCGTGAGCTCATAGTTTAGATTATGATGCGGCAATTTATGTGCCTATCATTGTACCGCCGGGATTACGTTATCGGTTCTTTTCCCACGGAAAACACGGAGGACACCGCTCACTTTTACTCACGAAAACAACCAGCACGTGGCCATGTTGGCGAATGTGGTGCCTTCTGGCGACGGAATTACAGACTTTCGACTGCACAGGCTACCGCTGGTAAGGAAGACACCTGCATTACCTAACAATGGCGGATACCTTCCAGTAAACGTGTCGGATTACCAGCGGACTGTTTGACTGACTAGCCGACTAGTCTATGGGATATGCGGACGAGTTTAAATAATGCGTCTTTAACAATTGATGTCATGCGTTGTGTAAATGTTATTAGAAACGAAGTGGGAGAGTGAATATTCATGGGAAATCCAGCCTCGCAGGTGACGCCGACGTATGCGGATGCTGTGTTCAGTGGGGTGAGAAAAGAAATTTAAAAAATTATCACTTTTGGAATAAGGCGTCGTTCTTGCTAGAGTACAAAGAATATTTGTGCGAGATCCTTGTTTAGGCTGACTCTGAGAAAAAATAAAAGATTGATATAGTGCCTTGGTGGCTGGGGATGGTGGACAGGTCCCGTCAGAGTAATTAACGGCTCGGTCCGCGTGAAATTGGCCAAGAATGGCGCCGCGGACCCGTCTACTGTTTCAGGGAGTGAGAAGGTGGGGGCCCGAGGGGCCCGAGGGGCCCACTTTACCAAAGGCCTAGTAGCCAAGGGGCTAAGGGCCTAAGGGGCCTAAGGGGCCTAAGGGGCCTAAGGGGCTAAGGGCATCAGGGTTCAGCCTGGGCCGACTGCCTTGCGTCATCCGAGAGTCGTTCACGTTTTTACATCGCGTATTATATTCCCCCGATTCTCTGTAGCACGCGGACTTAATTTACGGCCGACCTTGATTCCACTTGGTACCTTAGCAAAGCTTAGTTTGCCGCTAACTTTGCGAACAAAGGGAACGAAAACGAATACCTTGCTGTTCTTGCAGATGCGCCAGTGGTGTAAGGATATACCGGTAGTCAGGTTGTGTATCCAGGATCTTGTCTTACATTCATTTTAAAGTTAAAAGATCACCTGAAATAAATTGCTGGAGCATCCTCTTGTTTCTGTTCATCAGAATTATATTCCTCAGTCTAAATACAACACGGTTTGGCCATCTTTAATTTGAACGCAACGCGATCCCCGTTTTGGTTTTTCTTTCGATTAGAATGTTCGTTTTTATTCCCGAAGAGGAGCACCGGGTGTCAAAGGTGGGACGTGAAAAGCTTCCCGTCCCTCGTACCAATGAATATTTCACAAGGTCTATCGATGCCCGGGAGATCTCCTAGGACCCGGTGTACACACCCCGGGCTCGCATCCCTCCTGTCGTCTTATACTGATAATTCATTAATTTATGATAAGCTCCTGCCTGCCTCCCGGCCTGCCGACACCCCCGCGCCATAAATCATTTTCCCGGCTGACGTTAATTGCGCGCCACCCCTCGTTACCGCCAGGAATGAGATTTTTTTAATTGGCGAATTTTTCACCGCGTCTGACACCCTGATCGCACCCCATTCCAACCTCCTGGGGCTCGTCTTTTGCTTTCTATAGATATACGTAGAGCCTGCTAAAACTTATATATAGCAGTCAGAATTGACAACTGTCATTTGACAGCTTCGATCGTGCACCGGGTGGCCATAATAAAAAGATAGACGACGTTTCTCCATATTCATTGGTTAGAAATGGGCAAGTTATAAGGTTTGAACGTATTTTAAAAGAAATCCGAGGTTCCTCGCAGTCAGGGGATGTGTAACTATTGGACGTTCGGCAGTCGCTCGCGAGTCGTGTGTTTGGGCTGGACCGGCTGGACCGGCTGGACCGGCTGGACCCAGAATCGCGAACCAAAACACAGAGTGCACGTGTCCCTCCGAATGGGTGAACCGATGAACCCAGGGCGCTCCTGTTCGTAGGAGCGCAGCGTCCTAGAAGCGAACTCGAGGAATTCCCGAGGTCCGCCAACCCATCCCCAAGAACCTGATTCCACCCGGGGCTGAATATTTACGTTCCACGAGGCGATTAACGCGTACGCGACTCGCCTTCGGTTCCCATTAAAATCCCAGAATATAAGTACCTACCTACAGCCCAGCACCTAACTGACTTAACCGCTCTCGCTTCCACCGCGAGATAGACGAGCGATCCGAGAGCCAGTGCGGCTCCCTGAAAACGCACCTTAACTCGATAAGTCCCTACCGAGAGGCCGAAGTGAGCTCATAATCGCGAACATGCGCAACCGCTTATTACAAGCGGCGGAGGATTGTAAAGCCGTGCAGGTTAGAAGCCGAACGCGCGGACTGCGGGAGAAGACGGAATACGGAATACGGCCCTCCCTGCGGGAGGAGCACAAGGGATGCGGAAAGGAACCGAAGAAAAAGAATAAGCTGGGTAACGGCCGTATTCACTCGAGGATGAGTCCCTGATAAAAAATATTATATCTCAGAGATAAACCTTATGTAATTTCGAATAAAATATAATAAAGTTTATATTTTTATTTCCAGATTTTCGTCACCACGTGTCGCGACCCATTGTAATTTACACTATTTATAATATATACGTATGCATCGCGTGTATCTACAGGAGCAAAGGGAAGTACTTGAGTCATTGTCAGTATCCATCCTGACGTTCATTTGAGGCTCCTGCTGGAGGTTATCTTCTTATTTTCGAATCTGTAGAATTCTCATACGGACACGGGTTGTCTCGTCGTCTCTCTCTCTCTCTCTCTCTCTCTCTCTCTCTCTCTCTCGCTCAGGGTCTCCCCGTACCTGTCTGATTACAGGGGAGCTCTGAAAGAGGTCCACCATCTCTCGATCCCCGCTGTTTGGCTTGGCACTGGCTCTTTTCTTGCCTCTCGTAATAATAATTACCCACACCGATGCAGAAGCTGCAGTGTGGTAGGATCGGCCGGGGTTCACACGTCGAGTGATGTATGCCGTGCGGTAGGATGCGTAAGACGGGAAGCTTATATGTCTTATATGCCCAGAGGCGTCCAAAGTCGAGCCTTCGTTCCTGTCATACATACATACCTATATATATAGACAGGGCCACTCTATGTATATCTATATGTATACGGTATACCTACCTTGGAACTTGCGCCCATGAGATTCTCTCTGGAGACTCACAGGCAGAGCCTTCATAGAAACCAGACAGAAGACTTTTTTTCTTTCTTTTTTCTTGCCACTCTAACACTGATTACGGATTATACTATTCCAGTGAGGCTACCGTGCCTGCTCTTCCTTGGCACCACTACCATTACCTTATATTTAATTTAGTTCAATACCTGCGTATCTGTATTTAACGTCTCGTATTGGCTGCGAGACATCGATGGGATTAACCAGCCCTCATGGCTGTGAATTTTCTGTTAATTGATTTTATGCGAGGCTCGTGTTACGAGAGTCATCCGAACCGACTCGTGAGAACGATTGCGTTATCAGTAATTATTTATACGAACCGTCCTGAGACTCGCTTGTCCCGCGAGACTCCGAGGAATTCTTACGAGTTATGAGATTAGCGAATGCAGGTGAAATATCGTAATTTCCAGGGGCAACGGAGCCTCAGGATCATTAAGGTTAGTTGAGCGTCAAGTTCGTACGGTCGTAATATTCCGTGTACCGTAGAAGCGGTTCCAGTATTACAGATGGATATACATTGATTTGATTTTTGCGGGCGTGCGAGTAATAATGCTAATTTGGTAAGTAGAGATGGACATCAGCAGGCGGTCAACTCCTCGGAGAACACACGGTAGCCCGGGATCGCTAATGCCTCGTTTTTGTCTACATCCCATACCCGTTCTTGGGCACCTTGACCATCATCCAGCAGCCACCATTTTCTTCCTTTATTCCAGCTCATCTCATCTCATCCTGCTTCTACTTACCCCTTCCTACTTGGGCACCTTGCGCCATTTCACAAGGGCTTTCGGAGCGGCCTGTAAAATGTATAATCAGATCCTGACCTCAGAATTTCTAACCAAATCAGAAGACTACGTGACGGCGAATGTAATAAGCATTTTTTATTTCTCTCTCTTCTTCTTCCTTTTTTTTTCTTCTTCGTTTCTCTTCATCTTTTTTGATGCCGCCTGCATCGCCGGGCTCTCGCGTACGTTTCTCGATACGTTTCCTCACTCGGATTTTTAGGGTGACTGAAACGCAAGGGGTGGCAGCTCGAAACTTTCTGAAAACCTTTATAATGGCTTCGATAAAAAGCACCCCTGTGGGACGCATATGCTACAGTCTTTTTTTCTCCCTATTTCTCTGGCTCTGTCCGATAGGCGTCCGTTAGATTGCACGATGGCCAATCGATAATCGAGGATTCCACATTGGGGAGAGAGAGAGAAAGAGTGAGTGAGTGAGAGAGAGAGAGAGAGAGAGAGGACGTGGTCTCTCGGTCTAGAATTAATTTGAAATCAGAAGAACAATCGAACGTGCGTATAATCACATGCTAAGCATGCTAGCGCAGCTGGTTCTGTCAATTTCCGTGCGACCACCGATCCGCCTGACCAAGCAAAACTACAGAATGCGCAACCTCAATGAATTAGTAGAAAAGTAAAATAGGCAGGTCCATCAGCGTTTGACGAGTTCTTGCGCGCGGAAGACACGTCGTCGGCTGTCATTTTGCGGTGATTTCGCGGTCTCGGAGCGAACCGCGCGCAGAAGAAGTGGAAGCCAGAACGGAAGAATGGAACTAAGAAATAAGTGGAATAGGTAAGAGGTGCGGAAAGACGTCGCGTCGGAGCATGACGAGGCGCATACCTTCCTGGATCTGGAGATGTGGAGATGTGGAGATGTGGAACGCAATGTACTCGCTGTACTTTGCCTGTTGCAGCCCCACGATGCGCCCACCTACGTATGTGGATACGTGGATACGTGAATACGTGGGCCGATCAAGGGGGTGGCGATAGGGGAATCTTGGGAATACGCAGTGAAATACGTATTGCGATAATAATGATGGCGAAGAAGGAAGGAAGAGTTGGAAAGTGCATCGAGAGAAAGGAAAGAAGGAAGGAGCGAGAGAGAGAGAGAGAGAGAGAGAGAGAGAGAGAGAGAGAGAGAGGAGAATGAGAAGGGATCGCGAATCGAGAGAGGGAATAGAAAAAGGTGAAGGAAAGGGAAAAATATAATGGGAGTTGGGCTTCCATCGATGGGTATCGAGTAGGCGAGTAGGTACGTGAGATAATAAGGCGTGCTTGGGCATGCTTGGGCATGCTTGGGCATCGCGGGCATCGCGGCAGACATGCCGATGGAAACCGCACGCGGCATTATTCAAATTGAATCCGGTAAGAATTATTATTGGAGGGCAACTCGCGGACGCCGCATCGCGTCGGCTCATTCCGGGCGCATTTGCGAAGGGCAACGATTCTCTTAAGGTATCGGAGGAGGAGGTGGAGGTTAGGTGGAGACGAGAAGCCACGAAGTAGGCCAGGTAGGCTGGACCCATCGCAGTGCTCCGATGGGACGGGCCGCCAGCATCAAGGACGAGAGACGCTCGGCGTCCTTTATTTATTATTTAATTAATGCGACGTCGTGTCGTAGGCGTCATTCTGTTCGATCGTACAGAGCGCTTTTAAAGGCGCTAGAAAATTTGGCTGTTCTTCGGATCGACGATCGCAAGTTCGAAGTTCAATTTCTAGGGAGTTTTAGCGATTACGCTTACGCAGGGGCGGCGTCGCGGGATGAGAGCAAAGTGTCTGCTGGGGTCCCTGAGAACGGGACAGGTGTCCTTCCCTGGAGGCAGGTGCGGGACCCGCGTCTACATGTATGGTCGCTGTGCACCGGAAGGTACCTGGCTGGCTGTGGGGGCTGCGCCAAGTCGCTTCAAATTACTGGATGAATGAAGTTGGATGGCGACAATTTTCCAAAAGAGGCTTTTTCTCTATGGGCATCCGCAGATCGATCTTTCTACGTAAAAGGCCAAAATACCAGTACTCGACGATGCACGAAGAATCGGTCAAATATAATTGCAAGAATTTTTCGTGTTACTGCAGTGAAACCGCAATGGCGGAAGACGTTAATTTTGAAAACAAGCCGGCGTTAACGAGACTGGCTGTTGGCTGACTTGAATCTCATTGTCAGTCGCTGACTGTAATAGTCATTCTTCTCTCTCTTCTCCCTTTCTCTCTTGGCAGAACCTTTTATCTTCTCTGCTCTTGTTCCTCTCTCCTTCCTTCCATCGGTGCAGCCGTACAGGCGTCCTGCTCGCGCACCTTTGGACCGCAGACCACACTGATCCGCACCGAGCCGCACCGAGCCGCACCGAGCCGCACCGAGCCGCACCGAGTCACACCGAGTCACACCGAGCCACACCGAACAATACTGAACCACACTGAGCGACGCACGATAATAACCCCACGAGGGTGAATACGGTTACTTCGCTTACCGCGCTTAAAGCCCGTAAGTTGGCTGCACTCGGACTTTTTACGGTTCATAATTCAGTCGAGTGTATTTCAAACGCCTGCCAATGTTCGACCGTAAGCTTTGCGGACGGCCATTACGATACGTCACTACGTGCAGCATAATATTTAAGCTCGGCCTCTACGGCAGTGGAGCTTCGGGGATCAGAGTTCCCGATCCAGTGTCCCAACGTCCAGCAAATCTTTAATTAACTAGGGCTACGTTATTAATTCACGAGAGAACCACGTTCCTCGCAGATAGATTCCTCGTAGGAGGCTAAAAGGTCACAGGTGAGACTTCGCGTTCGCTGACCAAGTCGAAGGAAGATGGAAACTGTTGTAAGAAGAATGAAGATCGCCATTCCAGTCTCAGGAACGTAGTCGAACTTCGAGCGGCAATCATTGAAATGATTGGGAGTTCTCTTCTCTTTCTCTCTATCTTCTTCAGCAGCAGCAGCAGCACCTTATGAACCTTCGGAATCTTCTCCTCGTATTGCCCATCACGAATCACGCCTCCGCCTAACGTGTGTGAGTTCTAAACGTATCGCGGCGCAGCCAGCGGAGAAAAAGCGAGGAAGACGACTTCATCCTCGGTATCGGCGAAAGAGACGCCATCGAATGAAATCCTTTAGACTCGAGTACGTACGGATCTAGATATGTATGCACAATGGCTCATCGCTACGTTATATGTAGATATGTACCTAGGTAATAGTACCTGCAGGGAGCTATAGATATACCTTACACCTACGTGTGTATATATATGTATCAATGCCTTGAAGGTGTTACGGCATAACTCCGTGATTATCCAGCGTGCCGTGATCCTCGGAGGAAAATTATATTCAGATGAGGAGAAAATCAATTTCAGGATAGATCTCTAGTAGAGAAGTATTATACGATTGCCCGAAAGGGTTACCAATGCGAATCGCTGGTGAATCGATAGGCAGGTAGAGAATTTACTTTTTACCTTGGAATCTCTGGTGGATAAAGATGCGACAGTTTTTGTTCAGTCGAGGAAATAAAAAAAAAATGCCTATGGGACAATGAGGCAGTTAGGCTGTCCAGTAACGTTCCGTCCTCTTTTTACCTTGAAAATTACTTGGTTGACATATGGACGACACTACGGCACATCATGCTTATCTTCTCTTTTCTCTTATACTTATGGTGTATATAGATATATAACGTGTAGCCGCGCAGGTTAGATGGAGTCCGAGGGATATTACGAACCGATGTTGTTGGTACCACTGGGTAATTTCTTGGCGATGGGCAAAGGTGTCGGAGGTAGAGAGGCCATGGGTCTGACTCGATTTTTGCTCTCCTCCGTCTCTTCTTTTCTTCTTCTACTCTCGAAACGGCTGGGAGTTAATTGGCGATAAAACCGCGTGGCCTCGTAAAAAAATCTTGCCTACCCCCACATTGTATTAATTAGGGCCCTTATAACGGCTGAAACGAGGCACACCTTATTTATGGGTATGGAAGAAAGTAATGTCCCTTCCCCTCTGCCGGTGGCCTCCTATAGTAATTACATAGGTACATGGTTGCAATATTATCGGGACCAAGTTCTTGGGAAACTGGGCCCTACGTTGGTCGTTCGCGCTGCCCAGAGCGTCCACGCGTGTCTATTTAAAGGGGCGCATGCGCAATCGCACACGATTAAAGATTTAAGAGTAACCAGTCAGGCGATCCAGAGACAGGTCGAGTGTTAATGGTCCAGATGAGGGATAGAAAAGGTGGACCCTTACGGGTTTTCTGGGCGTGAACGGCACGCGCTTGGGTGGGACCGTGGCCCTTGGTTTTACTCCTTTGATTCTTATCGGATCCGGGACCGCATATAATTATAATTAAAAGTGATCGAGCCGATAGGAGAGTGCGCTGCCCGAGCAGTCGATGCAGTCGATGCAGTCGAAGCAGTTCGAGCTGCGGGCCCCCTCGGACTGCCTCCACCTATGGTTAAGAGGGCATTATGGAGGAAAGAATGGTGGCATAATATCCGCTTGAACTTAAGTTATATTCTTCGGCTCCGGATCGGTGCTGGTGTGGAGGTGGAGTTGGTTCGAGGGTATGCTAATTCGGGCCTGAGGCCACCACGCAGCCCTTAATAGCCAGCTGAACCTCTTACGGCAACTAGCGTTCCTATATAGTTATAGGTAGGTTGGTAGGTTAGGTTGGCTGAAGCGAGCCGAGTTAAGGCAAAGCGTCTACGTACTCGGTAAGTCAGTATCAGGTACGTACGGATGAGGACTCGCAGAGTTGTCTCTGGTGCCGGAACGAGCGCATCGCGAACAGAGATGTTCCCTGGAGCAACGCGGTATACATGCTCCGTGGAAGAAGAGAAGGAATCGGTAACGCGTAGCGCGGAGAAGGAGATACATGGCGCAGGTTACGATCGAGACTCTCGAAGATCCTCGAGAGAGAACCGGGCAGATGAGCCAGCGCGTCGATTGATCATTGGATTATTGCTGGGAATAAAAGGAAATCACCTGTCGAGGATTGGGCTGGATTGGGCCGGTGTGACGGTTTGGGGGTGGCTGTCGCAACCTGTAGTTAGAGGCTGGCAGTGCGCTCGTTTACGATCGATCATTATTTATCGACTAATTCGTGCCGATTTCGAAAAAACATCTGCCGATCTTAGCCGGACACCCTGCGGCCTGTCGATTCTTGTGTCCGGAGAGGAGGATGCGAAAGATGAGAAAGATGAGAAAGAAGATGCCGGCATGGCGAACGATTTCAGCTCATAGGCAGGTAATCGGCTTTGATTTCTCTCTCTTGTTCGATTTCACCCTGTGGTAAGTATCGTCTTAGTCCTCCTCTCACCCTGAGAGTCTTCATCCCCTCGTCCTTAGGGCCCCCTCCGCTCCTCCACCCCTCCACCCCCCCGCATCAGCTCACCTGAACTACATCCAGAGCCAGAGCCCTCCCCGTAGCCACGGCACTACTCCCCTATCGAGGATCACTCCCTTCTTATATAATTACCTTATTTCCGAATAATTGGCCAATTTATACTCGAGTCCCAGCTGAAAACAATCCGCCTCTTCGGACCGAGAGACCACGGTGTGCCCCATAGGGCCCCGTAGAGCGGTTATTTTATGTATATGGGAGTGTGATTAGATCAGACCCCTGCTGGTGTGTGGGTATGATAATTCTGCCCCGAGGGGTCCGTGGGTCCATGGGCCCATTGGTACACGAGTGCATCAGCCAGTCTCCACCCACGCCACGCACACTACGTACTCTCTTTCTCTCTTTCTCTCTTTCTCTCTTTCTCTCCTTCTCTCCTTCTCTCGTTTCATCACTCCTCTTCTCTCCTCTTCATCTTCTCCTTACGATCTCTGGCACAATGTTCATCAGACGGGAGGATGGGTCTCTTAGCGATCTGCACTTGTGACACTGATTTCGGATGTCTCGTTCGCACATGCTCGAGGATTCTCTTAAACATGCTTCTCACTGACCTCCGAGAAGACTGAGCTCTGCATTGCTAAGAATTTCTCAGGATTATATTAGAGGGATAATACGACGTCGGCAGCGTCGGGGCACGATCGAAGAGATCCGGAGTGAGTGTAGCAATTAACTCGATGCTTACGAGGATAATTAGTGGAGGCCCGAAGATGAGCCAGCTGGCCGGCGTGGAATCGGCTTGGCTACCCGCGCATTTACCTACATAATTATTCTTATGATCATTATGAGCATGCGGGAACGGGATCTTCACGAAGACAGGTACCTGCTATGATGATGCTGTCGCTGTTGCCGTTGCTCATCCTCTTGCTCTTGCTCCTGCTCTTGCTCCTGCTCTTGCTCCTGCTCTTGCTCTTGTGTTCCGTACGTAATCGCAGCTCTTGACCGGAGATACTTAACTGTGTGGAGGCTCCTCATTTAGAAGGATGTGAAATATGGCATTCAGAATGGTCCATGGCGGAATGGCGCTTCACCTAAGAAACGGAGGCTGAACCAGAGTCTAACTGTCCTGATATCCATGCAGGATATGTACGGACGTGTAGGTTATGCATGCTCGTGGAGAAGATTCCGGCGTTACTGTACCCTCTGTACGATCTACGCTAAGAATCACGATTGTGAGATCGAAGCGAATCTGCCCAAGGGGCAAGTCTTCGGTATAGAAAATAATTCTGTTAGCCGTTCGGACTTGCATTTCGAAGGTGTGTAGGTAGAATTGCGCCTTTTCATCCTACATATATAAAATCTCCACAGACGCATCTTCGTTTCAGGTAATATCCTCTGCTAGAATATTATCTCGAGTATCGTCTCAAATTATTAGCAGCAGCCATTTATCCTGCACGGAATCGTTATCTACAATTCTGAACTAGGTAGATTCGACTGTACGCGAAGGTAGAAGCGCGCCAACAGCCGGAAGGATCTCCGGAGGATCCTGAAGGATCCGAGGCTCCTTTCTAGGCTTTCTTCGTTGCTAATAAAGGGATATCAAAGGAGGGGGTCTCGGTTGGCGCAGCGAGCCCAGAGGACGATCAGGCAGTTTTAATGCAGGCATAAACATTCAGCGGCCAGCGCCGCTCGCATACGGGATGCTTTAAGTGGCAGGGGTTGCGGGGGGTTGCGGGGGGTTGCGGGGGGCTGCGAGGGGGGATGCCAGGGTTCGCGAATGAGGAGGTTCAAGGGGTGAGAGATAGAGAGGGTGATGGGTTGTAGCGCGCTAGCGGGGAGGCGGCGGGCAGGGGACCAGGGTGCTGGTGCCCCAAGATGACGAAGGAGCCAGGGTGTGTGTGGGAGGTGGGCTGGGCCGGGGGTTCCTTCTTGGATCGATGTGTGTACCACCCCAGCCTTCGGAGTCACCCCCCCCTCCCTCCAGCCACCGGCCCTGGGGGTAGTTATACAAATTTCCAAGAGTGTCTGCCCCCTCCGAAAGCCCCGATCCTTTTTCCTCCTCCTCATCCTCTAGGATCCCTCTTTCCTCCCCTAGTCCTGTTCCTCGTACTCTAACAGTCTACCGCTCTCACCATAGCCACCCCCTCCGCCCCCCGGCACCTACAGCCCCAATCTCATCCCTCTCTACCTGAATACCGACGGCCTCTCTCCTTCTCTCTCTCTCTCTCTCTCTCTTCTCTCTCTTCTCTCTAGGGGTACCTCTCTCGCGAGTTTCAGTCACCATGGTAACGCGGGGGCGGGTCTTTGCATATTATACTCTCCCTCTGTGACAAGCAGTACTCGTTACCTGTGTGCGTCTCTCTCATTCCCTCCCACCCTTTCTCTCTGGTTCCTTCTGCGTCCTATCTTCGTGTGTCTTTAAGCGGATGCCTCTCCTTCGTGCACTCACACATTCCCTTTCCTATTTAGTTTTCTCTCCCTCTCTCTCTCTCTCTCTCTCTCTCTCTCTCTCTCTGTCTTTCTCACACTCTCGAGCATCCTTCTCTGTAGCCCCCGGCGAGCCGGAACTCTGCATATTCTTATACTCGAAGCGGGTGTGCCCCTACTGTGAACTTCGAGAAACTGAGGAATCGTGCGACTCGCTAGAATTCTCTTCCGATGAGAAAAATATTGTTGCCTCCGAAAGGAGTTTAGAGTCCTGCGAAAATGATGGGGAGGACGTGGATATGTCGAACGATAATAGGAGAGAAGGAGACGCGGGAAGCCAATGGTCAGGGTAGCGTGACGCGATGCGAGGCTGGGGGTAGTTCGGTTATGGGAAGTGTGGCGTACGGGGTTTTCGGTAGCGCGTGCTTCTTTCGGGCAGGGTGACGTGTTTTTCTGGCAGCCAAGGGGTGCGCGCCCCTAATTATAAAATAAAAAAATCAATATCTTACCCCACGCAGAGAGCTACGAAAAAAGTAGGGTGACTCCCCCGACTTTACTCCCGTCATTGCCACCCCTGCTAGCCGACAGAATCGAGGCTGATTTCTTTCTCTCCATCTTTCCCACCTACTCTCTCTCTCTCTCTCCCTCTCTTTCTCTTTCTCTCTCTTCTAAAAGAAGATCCCCCGGGAGAAGCGTTATTCTCCCGTCTTACGTCAAACCGCCCTTTATGGTCGTCACTAATAATTTCTAGCTACGAATGATTTTCACCCCTTTTCTAAAAAAAATATATATAACAAAATAAAAGAAAAACCTTCTGCTACTCCGTCTGCCCCGACCCTCCTATCAACACACCTATCCTGCTTTTTACCCTCTTTGAAAGTCCCTCGCAGTATTCGTTCTCATTACACGTTTTCTCTTAGGATTCTTCCTTCCCTGGGCACTCTTGCCGTATTTTCAAATTAAATATTCCTTTCTTCGGGATCGCCCCGCAACCCCGTGCCAACTCATTCTATCGACTCCCCAAAGCATTCGACTATTCTACCCGGAAGAAGTAACCGTACTAGGAATTTCGAAGAGCCTCCAGAGGGACAGGCAGTAGGCAAAGGGAATGTGTCATCAGTCAATCAATAGGTTAGCTTCGTAACGATCATAAAGAAAAGGTGTGTCCAGGGGTGGGGAATGGGGGGGGGGGTATAGGGGTTGCTGTAAAACATCTCTCGACGTATACAGTTACTCACGAGAGGGTTAGCCTGCTTTTCACAATGTTCCAAGGGGTTGCTACTGGCTGGTGTCTCTCAGCCTACTACATACGATCGTAGATACCCGCTATATAGCTACTATCTGGTCCACCACATCGATTTCACAGATTCTCGTCCCTTTTTGTCTCAGCGGCGTCACATTCAAATAAGTAAGCTTCTGCCTCCAGACTTCTGTAGTCTCTTGGTTTTTCTTTCTCTCTCTCTCTCTCTCCCTCTTTTCCACACAGCAATACACATACGGGGGTAGCCATAGGGGTTGGGTATGAGGATGGGTCGCGACGAGATTAAAAGAAGAATCAATAGCACCCCTCAGCCCGTCTGGCCTCTCCACCTCCTCCTCCACCTCCACCTCCTCCTCCTCCTCCACCTCCCTCGAGCCTCAAAGGCCTTCGCCATATATTGAAATGCGCTAAGAGGACTTCCTCAAACTCCCTGACGATTCAGCGCCGCCAACTAGGAAGGTTTTGCCCTCAACGTAAACCCAGCCTTCCTCCTTACCTTTTATTTCCTGCTGACTTACTCCCGCGCTCCTATTGCTGCCTCTCATTCTTTCAGCTCCTCTTGGACAAACATGCCGGCCTATTCTGCATTCTCTTATTTCTAGACTCCTTTTCGTTATCTTACAGTTGGCGCAGGAATATCTAGTTGTATCTGAGATCCTTGGCACGACTGGATGGAATTTTTTTTTCGCATTAACATCCATCGTAGCGATTCTCGTTATACTTAAAAATATTTTTAGTTTTTTCAAAGATTTTCATTATTAATACATTTTTTCATGACTTTATGTATTTTCTTTAATTCTGGTTTGGGCTGCACTCGTTTGCTTCGCGACTGCGAGCGGTTTTTTTATCGTAGGAAGTCGCGGCGGTGAAATGTCAGGCAAAGAGAAGCTCGAGAGAGCGAAGCAGGAAATAGGAAAAGAAAAGGTGTTAAGGTAGGATGGTTCAGAGAGAAAAATGATTTCCCTCCACTGGCATATGCAAAGCACGCATTTTGAAGGGAGTCCTCCTCCCATTCGGCTTCTTCCTTTTAGGAAACCCTGACGGCCTTGACTACCTAGTGGCTCCTCCTCCATCCTCCATCCTCCATCCTCCATCCTCCAGCCGCATAACCCGGCTTCGCATCTCTCGGTCCTTTCGAATTTGGCAAGGCGAAAATTGCTGGCCACATTTTTGCACGTGGTCTGACAAGGTGAATATTTTAGCCATATCGCGTAAACCTTCTGGCCCGCCTGTCTGCTTACTTATACGCCTTCTCTACTTCCTTCCTCCTTTCCTTCCGTATCTGTACATATGTTTACGAGCACGAATCTACCTGCGTGCGTAATACCATATGAATATGTATACATATGCGTACATACGTGACGCGTGGGTCAACATCGTCGAGAAATGTATTAAAGGTAAACACATGCATGCTAAGTGAGGAAAGAGAAGCTAGCAGCGGTAAGGGTCGCTGTAATACGGAAGATGTAGGAAATAAGCAGGAAATAAGAAGAAAAAGGGATGAACACACCCCCTGTCTCATGCATACTCGTAATCCCCTCTTATGGATACTCATACGAGTAATACGTTTACCATCCGGTAATAAATAGATTAAGACGAGCTAATACCGATTAATTTAAAGAGTCACAATAAAGAGAAGAAAAAGGGGTCAGGGGGGTGAAGAAGCATAGCGAAGAGATAGATGGGAGAGGGTTAAATGGAGAAGAGAAGGAAAAATAAGTATACCGGCATCAAATAAAATGAAGCAAAAGAAGAATCCTTCGGGAAGGATAACTAATGGACGTAGTGTTGGTACCCATGAGTTTACATTGGGCGCACTGCTACGTAAGTTATGTGGAAGAACGAGTTATTATTTACTTATTAGGCGTTCGCAGGAGTTGCGGACCGGGGAGCGCGGTGGTTGGTCCTGGATGAGGATCGGGAGGCTGCGGAGGCTGCGGGGGCTGCTGCTGGTTGGGTGTGAAAATGAAGTAAGAGCGGCCTGCTGGAAATTAAAAACGTGACTCTCTACCGAGCGGGTAGCATCATCGTCTGGCTAACGAGAAGATATGACCTCCTGGCACATGTATCTCTCTATATGTATATATAGACGTATAGATATAGCCAGCCATACGGGAAGTATGTATGGCTATGTCGTGTAGACTCTGTAGAGAGGAAGGTGGGTATGGTATATATGAATTTTATAACGGGTGTGTCCTAAGTATTATCAAGCAGACTCCTCTCATAGTCCTCGTTATTATCAATGATACTCGTTATCATTTGAGTGGGACCGACGCCTTGGCCTTTGGAAATGGAAACTTGCAGACGTGATGTTGTTGGATGCGATGCCAAATGGGAAGGATAAAAGGAAAACAGTGTCGCTGGTTGCACTTCTACTCACATTCTTTAGTTTTACTATATACCTACGTCCCCCTCTAACCGATATCGAGTAACGAATATATTTGTAGACGTGCCTTCCGGGCATTTCCTGTGTTCTCGAAACCTTTCCCTCGGAATTATTTAACAATTTTTAACAAGCTCCTTCCTTTAACTTACAAATTTAATATTAAGGATGTAGATTGATTAAGAAGTAGCTTTTTATATGGGGACAAAAAGAACAGAAAAAATATATCTAGATATTGACTTAGAACATGTATATTTGTTCAAGATAAGAGAGTTCTGGGAATATAGGTAAATTCGTCAAGTCCCTCCTGGGATCTTAACCAGGTTATTCAGGTATTCAAAGATGGCGGGTATTTCTACTCACCTATGAAAAAAAAAATGCTAACCAGTAGAGGAAAGCCCGCAATTCCGCAGAAGGATAGACATTGGAGTTAACATGCAACCGAGGGTAGTTAGCTAGTCAGCTAGTCAACTAGTCAGTCCGTAAGCTAGATACGTCCATCCAAGTATTTTATGTACCTAGACCGTACGTAGTCTATAGATACGTACATATAGGTATACCGACTAGTTCAAACTAAAAATGTAAGGGTGAAGACTCTGACGCGACTTCAGGGGTTCCACGTGTGTGCGGCTTCGAATGAGGGTGGCTGGTTGGCTGGCTGTATAGTAGATTGTAGGTAGCTTGATAGCTGAAGGTTCAGGGGGTGACATCAACCCCCAAAGGTTTGGCGCTTCGGGTACCTTGACTGGCTGGTATATTTTACGTGCCGCCTTTATTTCGATACGACCGGAGTTCGATCCCCGTCGAAACCTAATTTGCGTTCCATCTCGCGAGCAAACACTCCGAGCGAACATCGCGCAACCGTGTCGCCATCCTCTACTTTATCCACCATCACTCTGGCTGCCTTCTCCTTCCGTCTCCCAGTCCTGAAATATCTAGTTGCTCACTCTACTTCGACCCTCCTCGACCCGGGACATTCGTGATGTATCGTGATAGGGGTGGGAATTACTTTCTATTATCTATATACTCTGCAGAGTTTCCTTCGAGTCACTGAAAAATCATTTTGGACGTCGAATCTCGTAATGATGCTTTTTTGGGGTCGTTCGATATACGTATCTGTATTTTTTTAATATATTTTTTTTTTCGAACTTTCTTCACATATGCTCAGGTGACTGAGGGTGATATCTGCTGCACAGTAAGGAGCCTGATCAGTTACTTGATTTGACTTTTTTTTTTTATTTATTTCGATGTCTGACTACTGGTTGACTTTTCTCGAAGCCTCTCAGTCTCACTGGAATCATTGTGGCGTCATTCTCCGATGCTACTGGCGATTGCGTTTTATCCAGTTAGTAAAAGATGAAAGTTTACTTACCTTTTTTCTTGAAATATTCGTATATAAATTAATATGTGAATGGTGCAACGAAAGAATAGGCAAATTTTGTATTAAGGATGCGAAGAAAGGATATTTAGAAATTAATAAATAAAAAAAAGGGTTTTGGATGAACGTACGATAAAGAATTTCACTTTTCTGATAAACTAGCGTTTAATAGAATACGTCGAGGTTTAGTACAGTTTAGTTGTTGTTTTTTTATCATGTTTTCTTTTCTCTTTTGAATTTGTTGAATTTCAGAAAACCAGACGAGACTTTGTGATGCGGCGTGGGTATGGGGGTTGGAGGGTTGGGGGGTTGGGTTTGGGTTTCGGTGTTTTATCGGCAGGGGTTTCGTGACGGGGCTGTGGATGTTGGCTGGAGACCGTAGGTTGTTTAGGGGTTCGAAACAGGTTGTATGTGAGGGTTAGGGGATGGCGAGAACCACACATATCTTCTGCGTCCATGTATGTAGACGCGTGTCTCTTTGTGTATATACAGTTTCGAGTTTTTTTGGTATTAACGTAGTCACATGGAGGTCGAAATCCTGGCTGCTTTTCTTATTTCTTGCCCAGCTTCTCCGTCCTTCCCATCCTGGCAAACCCAGAGTCACTGTCGATCCTACTGGCAGTACTTTTACTTTTTTCCACTACCGTTACCTCCTCTCCTCCCACCACCACACCCTCTTAAAGTGCCTCGTGTGATTTCTTTGATAAATTGATTGACGTCATTCGTTCGTATAAGAGCAGCCACCGATAGTCGAATTTTTGAAGTTACTCGATAATGAGAAAAGAAATATTTTGGAGAATCGTATGAACTCTGTATCGAAACACCCGGTAGATCAACTAGATACGTTATCATGCGACACTGGCTATTCGGATAGGTGTGGCATCCCTCCTGCGTTTCTATGTAAATTGCCAAGGGAACTAATATACGCATCCGGAAATGGGACGTTCTGCGGACCGGAAATAAAATGAGGTTTGACATAATCGAGGGCTTGCGCTTACGCGCCTCTCTCTCTCTCTCTCTCTCTCTCTCTCTCTCTCTCTCTCATTCTCACTCTATCTTTCTCTCTCCCTCTATCTATCTATCTATCTCTCTGTATGGCTATTTGGCTACATGGATATAGAAATGTATGCATCGCCAAGCAAAATATTAGGCGTGTCCCTATATAAATTGAGTATCTAGGAGGATCCGTTGGCCCGACGAAAGGTTTTACCGATTATAAGAGATATTCGATTTGCTGCTGCTGTTTACCTCAATCTCGTGATATTAAAATTCTGTCGGTCGATGCTTTTCGAATAATCACGGTTCTCGATTGATATTCTATTTCAATTTTTCCTTCCATCCTCCTATACGCCGCTGCAATTTCATGAAATTGAAGTTGTCCGACAGTCATGGATCGATCATTGAAATCGACTAATCGATAATTTTTCGCGATTCTCTCTTGGCTGATATGTGAGTGAAAGGAATATGCTGGAGGGCATCGTCAAATTGACAAATTAATATGAATAAATAGAAAAATGCTAAATAAGTAAAATAAATCGAAACCGAGTCGTGGCTCCTCCGTACGTAGATTCACATATGAATAAATCTCATATTTTATTCTACGCGAACTACTATCATACATTAATACCTATAGCGCGGCAAGAAGGGATGAAGAAATAAGAGAAAGAATGAAAATACGTATAATAATACTAAAGGAAATGATGGACTATACAAACGATATTACAGCCCGACGATATGCATGAATGCACGTACGAAGCGGGTAGATACATATATTCAAGATGCATACGTGATAACGTGCAATGAATAAAATTGTTTCGATAGAACTTTCATGTAATACATTTAGCCTGGAATTCAATAAGGATTGTCCAGAGGTATATGAGACGTCAAGCTTTTATTAAACCTTCGGATTATTTGATTGATTCTATAGTACAATAAAAGAGAGAAGAAAATTATGATATCAAAAAATGGACCGTATACACAGCAGTGTCTATCTCGTGTTGTATGCAGTGGTGGACAGGTAGTTGGGGGTACAGTGGACACGTGGAACTAGAAATTCTTATCTTTTTTCAAAATATCAATAAATATCCTCCTCCTTTATCTCGCCAATTTTACGTCGTTTAATTTGATCCGCTATTATTCCCTTTTTTTTTTAATTTTTATTATATGCTTGGTACTCGCCATACTCCCGACTCACAATCAGTCTCCGCAAGTGCTTTTGGATCGGGAGTCACCGATTCGGTATCGTGGATGTGGAAATTTCGTGAAAATAGGCAAACTGGTAAAGGACAATCGGTAAATTGGTATTTCTGGTGATTGGGTGATTGGGTGATTGGGTACGTGTCTCAACAGGGAGAAAAACAGTACGTTGCAGTGTTACGGACTACAGCTAGTCATATCGTTATATATATATATATATATGTATGTATATATATATATATCCAATAATATATATAATATCATCGTATCATCATTATTATTATATTTAGTGGTATAATTAATTACTTGCTTAGATATGAAACCTAATAGGAACATGATTGCACCGGCCCGTTTCGCCCCGCTTGGCGCTGGCGTCACCTTGCCGACATTTTATTCATCTCCTCTTCCCAACTCGCACCTAATCGCGTTATCATTATAAATATTAATAGTCTTATTACAATTTCGGAATTTTATTCTTTGCCGCTTCCTACAGGGATAACATTTACTTTTAATCCGGCACACATATCCCAATTGCCCGTTTGCGCCTAACTTTTGGTATAACCTGTAGCAGGTACGTTATCATACATAAAGTAGACGTGTGTGTATATATATATATATATATATATATATATGACTCGCGTTTTGCATTTAATTCATTTTCTTTTCTTTTTTTTTCTTTTTTTCAAAATTATTTATGGTACAAAGAGCGATCGCTTATTGCGCTTATGAATCGGAGCCACTTGCAGAAAATCACTCTCCTCTTCATCCCCCTTTTCTAAAATTAAATTTACAAATGAAGGAACTCGAGGGATGATCCATATTTTTCTCTTTTTCCGTTTCTCTTTTGATCCTCCGAAAAGTAGTACCGAGCATTACGGCCCCAATGGGATTTTGATTTTGGCGCGCAAAAAGTCCATTGGCTTCGGGCTAAGGGAGATGCGTGCCCACACGTCAGATTGTGTACCGGGTTGGTCAAAACTTTCGAGTTTCTCCCTTATCTTCGTTATCTGATTAGGGTGAAAATGTTGGCGAATAATGGACGCCAACCTCTTTGGGGTTTGAGCCGGCGTGCGGGCGCCCCGTGGCTGTATGGGACTGCTTGGCACGCAGAGTCCCGACATCACCATAGGGCCCCATAGTGAGTACATATAGATATACACATGGCAATCTCTCACAAGAATTAGTCACTATCATTATCAATAGTATCTGTTACTTAATAATCAATTAATGCTCAATTAAATTCACAATTCAATCGGTAATAATAATAAAGGCCCACGTCTGGCCAATATAATAATATTGTTAATTAGCAATAAGCAATCAATAGGATTAATAATAAATAGTCGTGTGTAACACATTGAAACTCAACGATAGAAAAATTAAAACTACATCTTATTCTCCTTCTTCTTCTTCTTCTTCTTCTTTACCTTCTCCTTCGTCTATTTCTTTTTCATGTCCCATCGCAGTCCTCCTCTCTTTCTTTCTCTTTATTCTCTCCCCCCCCCCCATAAGGGGGGGCCTTAAGCGACCGCCCGCACGCGATCCTCTCCTCCCTTTCTCTCGATATTCGCGTCTTTGAATTTTCTTTTTCTTTTTCTTTTTTCTTCCCTTCTCGCCTCTCACGTTCGATCTCTCTTTCTTGTGCTAGGAACTTTTCCCTTTGCAGGAGACAATTCGCGGGGCCCTCCGGTCCTTCCGTCTGACTTCATCTTAACGTTTTTCTCCTTGGAGCAGAGAAATCTATGCGATCGAATTAGCACAGTTATGGATGTGCGAAATACTAATAGTTGTCTGCATATTTGTGTATACAGAGCGCAGTCCAATCGCTCACTCGGCCACCCGCCCACTCGCCCGATCCAAAATTAGTCTCTCCGATAATTTCTCCACGCCTCGCTATAGGAACTTTAAGTTTCATTATCATATTTTTCACATTTCATTCTCGAAAAAACATGCCGACTAATTCTGCCTCGAATCTTCATTGAAAAATTGCTCCAAGATCAAAGTTCAAGCGCGCAATGGACCACCAAGGTAAATTATTGCGACTAATTCGATCGTAAAGTTTCCTCGTTTTGTGCACGAGTGTCAACGGTTGAACAAGAGAGGACCGGAGAGTGTCCTCGCGATATCCGCCTGTAATCTCAAAGAAATTTTCTTTCCCATTTTTTGCATTTATTGGTGAGTGAGAGAAAGAGGAAGAGACGAGAACAAGAGAGAGAGAGAGAGAGAGAGAGAGAGAGAAAGACCGCAGGAAATGGGGGAGAGACGAAGAAGAAGGGTTAAAAAGGTAAAAAGGTAAAAAGGTCAAAAGGGAGAGTGAAAGGGAGGAGCGTCCTTCGTGGCGCCCACAACACATAATATTCCATAATTCACTCCTTTTTTTCATCTCTGCACACGTTTATCACTCATTCATTGTTGATTTAGGAACAGCTAGTAGCGAGGTTCGGTTACTCTATCACGCAATCTTTCTTTCTCGAACTTAAAACGCAAAAACTCCATTGCATACACGCGTACGTACGTAATCGACATTTAAAATTACATAATACAATATGTATAGATTAGCTCGGCTCATTCTTATCCTTTTCTTTTGTTTTCTCTTTCATTCCCGACTTTGCTCTTGCTAGGAAAAAATGTCTCCGAGTTGCCGGCATTTTCTCGGGTCTCTCACGCGCACTCTCTGTATCTAGGTAGGAGGTGGAACCTCTTCGCTCTCGACTCGATGCTCCGCTTGTTTTACGTATTTCCCAAAAATTCAGGATTTCGTGAGAATTTCAAAGTTCATTAAGACGAACTCGTGGATTTTACGTTTCGCAAGTATGGAGCATTTAGTCGATTTACATAGTTTTCGAGATTTGCGATACCAATGGATTCGCGAATCCATTTTTGCAAAAAACCAATCGGCTTTTCTTTTTTTCTTGTCTCGGCCATTCTTATTGGGACAGCTCTTTTCAATTGGAAAGTCATCCTGTGCAGGCTAAGAGAATGCGGCCTAGAGTGGACAATTGGTCAAATTGGGAAAAGACCAGTATCGCCGAGCTTCCGTAATTTACGCTAATATCTAAGTACAATTCGTAATTAATTACTTAGTCGTCAGACCGTCACGTGTTAATTGCCCTTTTTTGCGAGGTATGGGTTACACAGTCGGAGAGACGTCAGGTAGGGGAGAAAAAGAAAGAGTTAAACCAATTTGCAAAAAAGATTTTGAGAAACTTTCGAGATTCAGCGCGTTGATGAAACAAAATGGCGACCGAAGGGGTGAATCGCGAAATCGAAAGAACGTACTTTGACCGAAGAAAAAATGTAGATAGTAAAAAGTCAAAGAGAAGTGGAGGCAAGAAACGAGGTAATTAGAATGTCTCGAAATTGGGAATATCTCGCGAAGCCGGCAAGATCAGTCATTTTCTTTTTCATTAGTTTCTCTTCTCTCGCGCGAATTCGCTACTTCCATGAATTTTCCCACTTCGATCGACAAGGCCCATCTGGATTTCATCTCCCAGAGGGGGGCCATGAATTACGCACTCGACGCACTCGACGCACTCGACGCACGTTCGACGTTCATACAGATAATAAATACGTGAGCCACATATACATGTAAATATATTATAATATATAATGATAATGAAATCGTTCAAATATAATATTAGATAATAATAGTCGTCACCAACGTTACATAGAAAAGCATTTGTGACAAGGAACCTCGAGTTGCTTAGCTTAAGAAATATTTATTATTAACCCGATCGTCGACGATCCAATCCCGATTAAATCGTTATCCACCCTATAACGTGACCTATTGACCCAGACACAACGACCTCTACGATCCCTACTAATCTTGAACCCTGACCCATAGAAATTCGATTTTTCTTTAATTCTCCAACCGAGGGGCCTTATACCTTGCTGTCCCAATTCCAGGCATGCTTCATTCACGTATACTTGACACGCACTGTAATTACGTAATCGCGTACTTTCCATCGGCACATCCAAATTATTCACAATTCGCCGATCACGAACGTGCTTCCTGTATAATAATTATTTATTGAAAATTATCAAAACTTCAACTTGGCGGCTTCGTCAGAATCGACACTGTGTCGCTCGTGTCGTGTGTCGTGCAGCGTGTGACGTGTGTGACGTGTGTGACGTGTGTGCACACGTGTTCTTGTATTTATGGCTCCATGTAGATTTTCGAAATAGGTACGTACGTACGCACGCGTGCACCAATACACGTTCACCAATCCCGGATATAACCCGCGAGGATTCTAGTACGTTACAACATCATATATATATATATTTATCTACTTAAATATATATATATTTATATACCTATGTATCTACCAAATGTATTTACTCTCTACAATTAGACGTAGTAATCTTACGGGCTAATAGTTATTTCTTGTTTTTCGCGATTCTCTCTTCTTTTGCTTTGTTCCTTTTACGCGCCTTTCGTCGTTGCGAAGGAGAACGAACGTGTCCCCCTCCTCTCACCTCCGCGCCCTTCAGACACGATATTCGCCATTGTTCCGATCGACCTGCTTTTCTTTTCTTTTCTTTTCTTTTCTTTTCTTCCTCTCGCAACCCTTTCCCCCGTAGATTCGTCTCTTTCGTTGGACACCCTGCGCCCTCTGTACTCTCTCTTTCGAATCGCCTTTCTTTTTGTCACTTTCGTGCTTTCCCCCGCTCTTTCTACCTTCGCCACGCGCTCCTCGTTTCTTGGGCTCTCGGCCCTCGAGCTTTGGAGAAATCAGGAGAGAATAGAGAAAGGAGGAAAAAGAAGAGAAGAGAGAACGAGAGGAAAGAGAGCCAAAGGGAGAGTAGTGGCTGCGAGCCGGCCATTGTGAGATACGAGACGAGAGAGAGAGAAAGGAAGAGAAAGAGGGAGAGAGAGAAAGAAAGAAAGAAAGAGTGAGAGAGAGAGAGAGAGAGAGAGAGAGAGACGAGTAACGCGTGCGCATTTCCATAATCCTCCCGTTTGAACCTCGAATTAGTGTCTGACGCACGCGAGAAACCCCTTACTCGTTAAATATTATGTAATTACCTCAATTATCATCGTAATCGTAATCATTAATATTATCGTTACCGTTATTATTACTATTACCGTTATTATTAATTATTCATTTGTTTTTTTTTTCTTTAATCGTTATTAAATATATTTTATTAAATATAGGAACCATGTTGCTGGGTTTTTCCTCTCGGCTATTCCCACCCCCCCTAATCCCCCCCAAACCCCCCTAACCCACCCGTCCCGAACCGAAACCCACCCCTTTCGCCATTAGTATTCGCGCGTACGTGCAGCCGCGTGCGCGTTCACAAATAAATTCCATCGAATCATAATCAGCCTGCACCCTCTTCAGGATTATCAATTTCCCCGAGGATGCCCGACGTACCCTGGTGCTTGATAACCTGATATGCTGGTGCATCCTGACTGCGGAACATGGACGTCTTTCGCTCCTTTGATTTCCTATCTTTTTATCAATGTGATTAACACGTTTGACGTGTCTACGCCGAAGGTCTCCTAAAATGATGATCATTGTGATTTCGCGACAGGGGCAGGTGCACCACCCTCCCAGCTGAGCGAGGGTGACCCCAGGATAAATCCTCGATCCAGTTCTCCGATTCGTGACCCATCGCCTCACCTTCTAATCCTCCACAGCTACGGCAACGTTAGGCGGAAACCATTTTCTAATCCTGAAAGCCTTTTCCATCGATCCGAATCAATCGATCCCGAATACGCAGTCACGTAGTGCGTATAGAATCACGGCTGGTGGAATTGGTACCCATTCAGGCTTTCTAAATCTTTTATCTTTTTCCTTCGTTCCTTCTTAACCCCTTCGTCCTAACCTTGTACCTCGTCTAGCCTCTCTTTACCTTAACGCTACTTTTCGTGTCTAGCAGTCGATTCGAAGCAAACGGGGCCTCAACTCTGGTCTCTCCTTGCGTCACGAGCTCCACCCGGGCCAAATAGGGCCGAGAGCTGCCTCCTCGATTCTAGTTTCTACGCTCATTCTCTTTCTCTTTCCTCCCTCATTCTCGTCCGTTCGATTAGTACTTGCCGGAATGGGCTGCCACCTGGATCTCCCGATCGCTCGCAGACTCTTTCCAATGGAACGACTTTTGCTCGAATTCTCTGCGTTGCGCACGCGCGGAACGTACGCACCGTCGGATTAGAACGTACGTCTCTACGCGCATTAAAGATCGGCGAATCATGCCGCCATTCCTAGCTACATTTTTTTTCTTCGTCAACCCTTCGCGCAATTATCATTTTGTTATTTTTTTTTTAGTAACTTTTTATTTATTATTACTTTACATAGGAACGTTTTGTCAGCCCACCTCGTATTCGTCGTGATCGATGATCGTCGGTTGCGATTTCTCGGGCTCGTCTCTTTTATACTCGATATATTTGGTACATCCACCTAGCCCTTTCTTTTCGACCTAGACACTTTCCTAGTTCCTATTTCCTTATTCGTCTCTCCTTATCCTCCTCGTTACCATTCATTTTCAGTATCCACACATTCTGCCGCCTTAATAATCCTCTGCGTATACCGTCTTCTGTCGCGAACCTGAACATTCGAAATCGAGTCTTTTGTTAAAACCGCCTTTTCTTCATCTCATTCTAGGAATCCGTGGTTATCAATTCTGAGGAACTTTGAGTGCGTTCAACGCGTCGCTCGAAACATTATTACAAAAATAACAGACAATGGCAAATAGTAGTAATGATAATTAAGCATGGACCGACACTGGACGATCGGCCATGCGAACAACGGTCCGTACATTCCCCGGAATCGAAGATTCCCGAATAAAGCCGAATTCGAATATCCCGGGGAAATAAAATATTCGAACCTAGTTCGTCTCTCTCTTCTATTTTTGTCTCATTCTCCATTTTGGCCAGCGAGTACGAGAGTAAGATTTTCAATATACCGCGTGTCCTATAAATTTTAATCGAAAGCTCGCGAATAGGTACCAACCGTGCAATTGGCTACTCAACGGGCCCCTGCCAGGGCTGCCACTTCTTGGATGAGTTTTTGTCTTTTCGCTTCGGGTCCATTGTTGTTATCTTGCCCAGTGAGTCCCGAACCCGTTTGGGACTGGCCCGTGGTACTCTCCGCAGCAGCCCTGGCAGCCAGCAGGGTAATCTGGTTAACCACATCCTCCATCTCATCCGTTAAAGGATTCGCCTCTTCTCCGTGTCCACTTCCAGGATGAGCAAAGTGTTGCTGCTGCTGCTGTTGCTGAGGTTGCTGATTCTCGAGACGCTCGAGACGCTCGAGATGCGCGCGATGCTGCACAGTCTCGGCGTGCCGTCGAAACTCATTGACGCTCGAGTAGGTACGCGTCGCGACGTTCTCCTCGCACGCGGAACAGGCGTACCGCGTCTCGACGAAACGCAACGCGCCGCGACGCTGCTGATTCCCGAGATAGCAGCTGCGCTGATGCGCGAGCAGCGTCGCCTCCTGGGGATAAGCCCTGCCGCACCTTCGACACACCAGACACAGCTCCGTCTCCACTTTGCGGGAGTGAGGGGGTAGCACGCTGGAGGCGTCCTCGGCAGCTGGACCAGGTAGGCGCACCGTCTCCAGGCCAGGATGATTCGGGTCCTGCTGCAGGAAAGCCTGCATCAGGGCACGCGGTACCTGGACCTGCGTCCCACCTTCGACCTGCAGGGACATCAGTCCGGTTGATCCAACAGGAACGCTGCCACTCAGGCTCCCAGTCGCTACTGAAATCAAAGATCAAACTTCACTTTTAGACACTGCATATCATTCGGTTCATCCTAATTGGTACTTTGCCTAACTTATCTTAACGATCCACCTGGATCCTTCGGATCCCTCGAATCCCTCGGATCCCTCGGATCTGCGGATCGAGATACGCTCAAGATACTTTAGATAGAGCTGCAAATTGATTCGTAGCGACTCCCGTGCACCTCTAATAAACGTCCTATCCTGGCGCTCCTGAAAATTTATGCAAAACCCGTTCCACTAGGAGACAGCTAAAGTGCTGGTTATTAGCTGAGCTTCACCCAAGGCAAAACACATTGACAAGATAATTCGGGACGCGCAACCCGAGCGCTGATATTTCATTCAATGTTCTTTGTTCCTTCTATGTGCTTTTCGTTCCTCCTCAATTTTCATTCCCACCTTTAATCGCTCTGTAGGTTAACCTACGATTCCACGATACAAGCGGACGACCTACTCAGGGGCTTCGGCCTGTGGCGCCTACAGCGCCGATTCTCTCGAGTCACTTTCGAAGACGTTTCTTTGTCATTGACGAACATCGACGAACGTTCTGACGTTCCGACGTTGTAACGTTGTAACATTGTGACGTTGCGTCTATCTCCTCGTGGACCAGATGAGACTCGTTACGAAGCAGGAAGTGTTAATGATACCCCTGCTCATTCACTGGACGCTCTCCTGTAATTATCGGTCGGGGGGAGAGGGCTGGGGGGAGGGGGGGGATATCAGAGGAGAGGATGTTACTCGGCTCGTACCTCTCTTCACTCTTTCTCTCTTCACTCTTTTACATGCGGGCACACACGTACGCGCGTTAACGCAATAAGGCTGGCATTGAGGCTTATTAAAGTACGAGGCGAGTCTTTGATAAGAAAGTCATTTTAAGAGGAAATTAAAATTTCTCAAACATTTTGGAATTTAAGGAGCTATTAAACTTACAGGTAGTTTCATGAAGAATTACCAAACCGACGTTGGCAGCTTCACGTAAATGTCTACGAATAGCCGAAATAAATATAATGAGGAAGGAGTATAAATGCGTAATATCGCTGCTGGAGGCTGAAGAGTGAAGAGTGAAGAGTGAAGAGTGAAGAGTGAAGAGTGAAGAGTGAAGAGTGAAGAGTGAAGAGTGAAGAGTGAAGCTATCCGTGTCCCGTGTGACACCCTTGAAACAATCGGGCCGGCTCAAGAGGGGCTTATTACTCTTAATGAGCTCTGGTTATTTCTTTGAGTGGCTTTGATTTGTCCGAACCATCTCCCTTCCCTCCGACCCCAATCACTGCCATAAGCCATCTATAAGTTTCTCTCTCTCTCTCTCTCTCTCTCTCTCTCTCTCTCTCTCTCTCTCTCTCTCCTTGTTCTTCTCACATCTGTATCACTGTGCGAAACATCCACGCATCTCTCAGCAGTGTGCATCTACGTAGAAACTCTTCCACTCTTCTCTTAGGGACCAGAGGAGTTCATTTGCGTACGGATTGAGATAGTAGTGCTTTGGTCCCAGTACGATGTGTGTTTTTCTTTAAATGTGTGACTGCATACGAGATCCTGATTGCTGGCAGAGCTGGCCGCTCCCAACTTCAGAGGCTCTCAATCATTAGTCGATCAGCATCGCTATTCCATTATTATATGTATGTTCCCGTTTGGTTTGATCTCGATTTTATTAAATATATCGATTTTTTCTATAAATTTGAAAAGGAGAGTGGCAATACGTTAGTCGGCTAGAAATTTTTCTTTTCTTCCTCTCTTAATTATAAAAGGATTTAATGTTAACAGTTGCCCAGGACGAAGCCTGCAGGAATTTAATTCTACTTAATGATCTCGGCACGCAAAATGTCTGTTCCTGAACGTAAGGAGTTTTTCAAAAACTCTCTGATTTCATTTGATTGGATGCTCGCTGCTTGTGGCCATTTTATTTTTTCACGAATCGCATAATTAGCTCGAGCTGTTATTTGAGCACCTCTGTCCGAAAGATAGCCGCGACACATGCTGGAAATTTGTTCGCCGGGAATTTACGAGCGAGTTTCCGTGTCAGAGCCAATACCGAACTCTCCCCGTAAGTAATTATACGTCTGTATATCGTAGCCAGCTATAAACTTGTATTTCGTTGTGGAGACAAAAAAAAAAAGAAATCAATCGGCCAGCCAAAAGTGTCATCGATACCAGGTGGAAGAATTTTAATAGAGCCTGACAAGAATCTCCTTATAATTTATTAATTAGCTAATGCTTCAGCTTGTTTGCTTTTTATGAAACAATTAAACGGTTGATTCCATCGAATATCCAATGAATCAATGATTTATAGATATTTCGGAGCCACCCACTGTTCGGGACTCGGCAGTCGAAGCGCAACAGCCGAACGATTCTCGAGGGGCAATTTCTGCGCCCGAGGAGTCATTGGCTCGGCGCGGTAGGATTGTCATTGCGATGCATAACTATGCAGCAAAGTATGCAACTGCACATTCCAGGTGTATGCAGCAGGAGGCCCCGTCCGTTCTTCTCACTTGGGCACTTGGGGACTTACACGAATGTCGGGAAAGACGCTACGAGCGTGGGCGTGCATTCCTGACGTCGTCGATTATCTCTCCTTTCTTTATTCTCGTCCTTCTCGCCTGCAGGTAACGCGTCCTCTCCTCTCTCTCTCTCTCTCTCTCTCTCTCTTCTCTTTTCTCTCCTTTTATACTCCTGATCCAAGCGTTATCGGGCCCCAGTCGAAACGGCTGTTTCACACCTCCGCTCGTCCGGTGAATTAGGAAATAAATTAGTACGGAGCTAATTTCGTTATCTTCACGTCCCCAAGAGAAAGAAAGGAGAATCCACCGTGTCTTCTAGCTAAAGAACCGATCTTCGGGGACCCAAGTCCCAGAACTGGGAACGGCTGATCTTTTAAGTATTTCGCGTGAATCTTCGTTTTATTGAAATTGGGTCCACTCGACAGGGTTTTACCCTGCGTCTTGTACCTGGTACCCAAATGATCTTCGAGATAATTAGATAATTAGATAGAAACTTGAAGGAACGATGGAGTCTTGAAAGTTTCATTTCCTAGTCTAATCGAGTTCTTTACCTACACTTCGATAAATCCACAACCTGATAAACCTGGGCTCTGTGTATATAATAGCTATCGGACAAGATAATCCTGTGGCGTTTCAATAAATTTCATTAATTAATTATTGACGTGTCCCAGGGCTATTTTCGTGCAATCCGGCGCACGCAAAGGACGGGGAGAGCCGACTGTATCTAGCGAAGCTTCGGATCCACCTCAACCTCCTCGTCGTTCCTCATCGGCTTCATCGACCACCCTCTCTTACGCTCTCTTGCGCTCTCTTACGCTCTCTTCCTCTCTCTTGCGCTCTCTTGCTCTCTCTTGCTCTCTCTTCCTCTTAACATCCTACCGTGGTAATTTACGGCACGCCCGACGACAGATACTCCGACCCCCAGCCCTCCTTTCGTCCAGGTTCCAGAGACAAGGGAATCATGTCCAGGAGTGTCTTTCTCCTGCATCCTGGATCCTCCAGGTTAGCCAGTCTGTCGCTACAGTCTCCACATAGTCCATGACAGGATCGTATTAGAAAAGGGGGCGAGGGGGGCGACACCTCCTTAGCATAGAAATGTCGAAACTTCAACGGCACTGAAATCGATGAATTTCATCAATTTCAATTTGTTTCTATAAAATAGTTAGTGAAAGACATAAAAGAAGTTTACTCGCTGGTCCCTAATTCAGGCATCATTTATTGAGATCTTCGCTCGATTCCCTTAACGAGTCTATATCGGCGACATATCGAGTTATATAAGTGATTACGTGGAGCCTTAAAAAAGAGGCTTCCCAAGTGAAAACGCCTACGTGCCTTCTAAATTCTCGAGGCGCGAAGCCTTCAATCGTTTACTATTCCTCGGGAATTAAAGAGATGCGCATCTCACGCGAGGTGGAACGAGATGAACATCCGTTAGGTCATTCTAGAATTACTTCGAGGTGGGACCAGCCTTAGAATTGAATGACGAAATTAAGAAGATACTTTTTACGAGCCATCAAAATGACACCAAGCCCATCTACTGGCTGTTTTACCATACAAAATGGAAATACCTTAGGATCCTTCGGGCCAACCACCACATCCTATCCCAGATCTTGATCTTGGCTTAAGAACCTTAAGGATGCTGACCTATCGGTCCGACGTAGAGGATCTAATTATTCAAGGCCGCCCCGCGGATAAAATTCCCATAAAGGATAGTAGAGACGTTAGAACGATTATAATGATAACCGCAATGCTTATCAGCGGATGGAATATTTTTCGTCGTCGCGATGGACTCTTGATCGTCACTGGCAGTTGATTCGACGTCGGTATCAGCGGGTGCCAGGCAGGAAGGCCCGTATTATCGAGGCAATTGTCTCAGCCCCCTCCCCACTACCCCTTGCGTCCCTTTCGCCTCTTTCGCCCCTTTCGCCCCTTTCGTCCCCCCCTCGCCCTTCGGTCGGTCAGTTCAGCTGACTATAAAATCATTATCACCCCTCCCCTCAAATCCGAGAGCTCGATTATCCCATTAATACGGTGTTGTTCGTCCGTCCGTCCGTCCGTCCGTCCCGGTCCCCATACATACTCGTATCCACGTACGTCGGTTAGGATCTTTAATGATTTAAATGCGCCGAGAGCGACAGACGCGCGCGCGCACACAGCCCCAGTGCACACACACACGCACACACACGTGTGGAGACGAGCGTTGCTCGGCTTAAATAAAAGGGGGATAGGAGAGAGAATAAGTAGGACCCCGACGTCAATCAAATGATACGCGCGTAAACCGTGCTCCGGTTAGTCCCGAACGAATCGCCGATTATCAAATGACGATTTAATGAGCTGGGCGCGCCGGACGTGGGAAGTCCTCGGCGTATCGCGCTGCCACCTAATTACGCTATTATGGGACCGGTAATTGTTCGGGCCCTTCTCCGTATCCTCCCTGCGACTGCTGGGCACGTCAGAGTTTTTCATTTTATTTGACCTTTTATTCCTCGGAGCTTCTCTCTTGATTGATAAGAAGGGGAAAAGTTCAGGGCACTCGGAGTCCTTTGAAAAATCTACTCGAGAGCAACGATTGGGCCTCGTTAGGATATCGTTGAGTCGTTAAAAATAATTGTCAGCCGGATAATTAAAGCTTGCGGACGTAAAGGTCGGGAGGGTTAAAAAAAGGTTGGTTGCTATAAAAAAAAAAGTACTAAGGTTGCTCCGAGGTTAGAGAGACGAAGGACCGACGAGGGTTGGTAAGGATGAGTCAAGTTTCTTTCTCTTTATCTTTATCTTTCTTCTTCTCGTTATTTTTACCTTTTGCCATTTTCCACATCGGATATGCCTTACCGAGGAAATTTCATCCCCCGGTTGCGATCTGCTTACGTTCTTCTGGCTGTTCTTTATCTTGAGCCTGTATTTTGTTGGCACATCGTTAAGGAAACCGAAGGGTGGCTGGTTTACCAATGGGGGCTGAGGTTCGCCTCCAACCACAGAGTTGCCGGCTTGTTACTCAGATCTGACGCAACGAGAATCGAATCTTTTCTCCGAAGAGCTTCGCCCTGGATACTGTACATACATATGTATACATATGTATATGCATTTACCAGTTTTATGTGTTCAGGGTTATCGTCAACTTTTCGCAGCCTCCGACACGATTTTCAGCTTAGGGACGACACAGTATTTGACGTTTCTTCGTTAATCCCGACAGACGCGAGAGAAAGATACAGACTCTTGGATACTGATAAGATTTCCCAGTTATCACATTCCCCGGATATTAAAATTCCAAGACAGGGATGAGTCTATAAGAAGATCTTATAGCGGTATTGTTTGCGGCTCGGTCTGCCTTCTAATTGGAAAATTCAGAGCGACCCTTGCTGCGTTCCACGTCCATCTTATATTGTTTCTTCCCTTTCGCTTTCCCCTTGTTTTCTCCCCCGTGGCCACTCTAGCCCGTGTAATCGGCCGACTTTTACAGAAGAGCCCAACAAGAGGCCGAGGGTGGGCGGCTTTGTAATTATTATTCAAATATTTTTCCTTGGACCAACTTCCCTGCATTAATATTTACAATGGCGAGCAATACGCTCCGACGAAAAGAACCCACCGATTCTGAGCTCTAAACACCCTAATAAAGGAATGTCGGATTAAAATATTCTAAGCTTTCCGTCCCCGCAATTCTTTTAATTGCTTCTTCTGCTTTTCTTCGTGCCCGGGTACAAGATATTCAAAAAGTGATCGGTTGATCGGAATAAGACAATCCCTGGGGAAGCAGGTCGGATCAATCGTATAGAGCAGTCACGTGAAATGGAGGACGTAACCGGCCGAGGTGTGAATCGTAAAAGGGTGCCAGCTGGAGGCGGACCGAAAACGGACTGAAAACGATGCTACTTTCGAGGTGTCAAATGCAAATGAGTCGAGGGTGGGGACGCTGCAAAGTTACGTACGCACACAGTCGTGCAGCGGACATTCAGACGTAGAGACGTAGAGACGTAGAGACGTAGAGACGTAGAGACGTAGAGAGAGAGCGACGTCAATGTAAAAGCCAGAACGAACTGGAAGGAATCGAAAGCCTCGGCGCATTTCAGGGTCTTCCTTGCGGCCTCTAAAATCCGAAGTTTAGCCTGGATTTCTTCTGGAGCCAAGCAATCGGCGCGTCCGATTGGTCAAGACTGGTCACAGGGGGACGTGATGAGAGCAATTAGTGGGAGAGAGTGGTAGCCGAGCATGAGAAGGAAAGTAGGGCGTTAGTGTTTCCAGGAGGATTAAGAAACCTTACAGATGGATAGAGACTCGTACGTGTAATTTAGATTGTTAGATGAAGTTGATGGCTGTGTCAGTCGGCTCTCGCTATCGCTATTATTACTTAAGGGTAAAGGTCATCCAGAAATAGTCTTATTGATTTACAGATCGAGAGAACCGTGTAATTATTCATTTGCCGATGTTCCACATTAATTATATATTATCGTTCTTATCGGGAAGTATCTCGGAGTCGTCACTCCGATTAAATAAATCAAGAGACTGATTCATTTTATCCAGCCTGACAGTCATACAGTCATTAAAGTAATCAACAAATTAGTGTTTCCGCGCTAAGGACTGAATAAAGTATAAGGAGTTCGCAGGGGACAAAGTGCGTCCTGGCACGCGATCCTTTCCTGCCCGGCCGAGAGTCCATCGCCACGAGATCGCACACTGCCCGCAGTTATCAATTTCGCTCTTTCTCTTTATTCTTCGACATATATGGCTATAGCCATGCAGCGAGCTAAATCGTTCCAAGGAGAAAAAATAAAGGAAGACAACTTTTTTCCACGCTACGTCAATTTTCCATCCAGACTGCTGGCCGCTTTAGCGTCACCGTGGAATTAACTTCTGGACGATATCCTGCACCGATTGGGATTCCTTTTACACGGGGCTCCAGCAGTAACTAAGAGAGGAGGACATCTAAAACTGTGCCGTTTCACCTGAAAACGTTGTTCTCGAAATGGGTAAACACTGGACGTCGTTTGATCTTTGTGCGAGATAGTAAAACCACTAAACTCTCGGAGTCAAGAAGCTTGACTATCTCATCGCTTCGTGCGACCGTAGTTTACGTCTTGAGGTCTTTAGGCAGCGACCATGTGCCCGTGGGGCCCATACGAGTGTGAACCAAGAGACAGGAGGGGGCAACGCCCTTCTTCGGGGCCCTTCTCGGCTCGACGATGGGCATGATCACGATGGGGTCTCATGGTAGGGCCCCATCAAGGAGGACTTGTACTAATTAAACGCTCCTTAACCTCGCACCGGAAACGGTCCGTCACCTAGCAAAGTACAAAGCCCTTGTTTTCCCTCGTGGAGGAGAGGGGCACTTAAACTGTGGGGACGACCTTAGCGGGACTCCGAGTAAATTTGGACTTCCGTTCGGGATAAGAGCGACGATCTGTATACGTATAAGAAAGTGATAAGGGAATGAAAATTCTGTTTTAGGAAAATTTATGGGGTTCTTTGAGGGCTCGTTATTATTACCCTTAAGCCTTTAAGCACCTGACCGTAAAGTCCCATAATTGTCTCGACGAATCTCGGCGCTCCCCCTCGGGGAGTCGTCGACATGCAAATAACTCGGGGTTAGTTAGCTAATGGGGTTGGCTCGGGGTGCGCCCAGAGCTTCCAGCGAGTTCATTAATTAACGGTTGATGGCTTAATTGCCAGCTCACAGCATCAAGGGCCACCCCTTCTGCTCTACTACTGCGGCCTATTGCTCCGGCAAAACACCCTTCGGCCTTTCTCTCTCTCTCTCTCTCTCTCCGATAGCTCCGAAGCTGCCACCCTTGCAGGTTCGCGCAACAGGTTGCCCTCACGACCTCCTCTTACTTTTGCTCTTCGCGGATTCAACTCGTTTACACCCCTTAAATTCAAGGCGGGCAGGCTTCATTAATTATACCCCAATTTCAGAGGGTTGCGAGACCTACTTCTTACTTCCTGGTATTACGTACCTCGGCTAATTAGTCATTAGCCTCTGGCTCTTATCGCACGGAATCTCTTTAATTTCCATAATACGAATTATTTAATATAATTAAAAAGTATCAAGAAGACACCGTTAATCTCTTTGTATTATGTCAAAGAGAAAAATCCGACAATTTCAAATTGTCATGCAAAGATGCTCCCGCGCGACTCACAATGAGTCCTGGATTACTGATTTTTTAATTGGCTTCCAGGAAGGGTAGCTGCACGGGGAGAACTTCGTGATTTGTTTCCAGGATTTTACGCTGTTTGTCTTATTTCTCTTTGTTTACTCCTCAAGGATTTCGTGAGAAATCGGCAGCGTAATAAGTAAGCGCATGCCGATCCCAGTATTCGTATACCTATAGGTGGTCATTAAATTCTACCCGAATCGTTCGATCTTGAATGGCTGCTATAAATAGGCTGATTTATGATTAATCCCACGGTAGACGTTATGCGAGTGTACGTCCCATAGATGCATGTGGGTACATACAGGCAATGGGACAAAGCGACGGTGAGAGGAGCCACGGGGAGGGGGTGCAGCCAGAGACTCATGAAAAGTCGGTGCACTCGCTGCATACGAACTTCCTATTTTTAGCTTTTGTTTCACGTAACGACCTTACGAATTTTTGTAATTTGTATGCATCGCCAGGCGGACGTCGCTCCGCTCGACGTGAATTATACGACGGTTTAATTTAAGGTCGCCCGTTTGATTCCTGGTAGACAGTCGAGAGGCACCTGGAACCCGCTTGTCCTGCATGCATTTACTGTGCCACTTTGTTCCTTGGAAATCGCGGAGCTTGGAAACGGGAATATTAGGGAGCCAAGGAAGAGTCTCGATATTGGTCCAGGATCGTTACTACGGGGACGGAGGATGATCTTGTTGCTGCGGCGGGGAGGCGAGAAAAATTCAGAAAAGTGAAGGGATGGAATATGGAAGGTTGGAGGCAGATCGTGGAGCCGTACGAGGAGCCAGAGGAGGAGGGAATAAAAGAGCGACAAGAGAAACGAGGCGGGAATGAAAATGGTCGTAGAGGGATGGGAGGGAGGAGGTCGTGGGGTGGAGGGGTGGAGGGGTGGAGGGATGATTTAGTAATGAAGATATTAACGGAGCGAAAGCGCGCCATGGAATACTGAGATTCAACTATCTAACTGCTGACATAACTCACGTTTACGACTGGTTTCTCTCCGCCCTCGCACGGGAGGGAGGGACGTAAGGAATCTGCCGGTGCTGATGCCGAGGATGCTGTACGGTAATTAACCTGAGAGATATTGCGGAAATTCAGGGGAATCAAAAGTATATGGCCTCCGGCGAATCCGAAGACGAGAGTTGGTCCATGAGAGAGGAGGAGGAGGACGGAAGAGGATGGGAGAGGATGATAATGAGGTGATATCGAGAAATCCGCAAATGTGCTTATAAGTCTGGCTAAAAATGTATATAGGACAAAGCCAGAGAGCAATATTCCTCGGAGAGACTATCGGAAAGAAAATCAGAAAATCTGGCATGGCGTCTCCCGTGACGTAGATCTTAATGCGGAGGTTATTCTCCCTTGCGTTACGTTAACGTAGATGGGTTCCACCCTGGTCCGAGGGGGCAGAATAGGTTTCAGCAGGGGCACATTAGCAGAGTTATGCCCCCGGGGGCCCCAGACTCCTAGACGTATATCTTGGTTATTTTTTATTACCGCCCCTGGCAACACGTAAAAGTACGGCCGGCAAGGGCTGATACTTCTCTACCCTCGCATCTATCTGTTCACGATTCGCCATCCCCTCTTTGCTTTCATCCCTTCCGTATCTCTGAGAATCGAGGAGGGTGCGGAAAAATCGAGCACGTTCAAAAGAATATTCTTATCCGGCTTCTGGATAACGATAACGACCCTCCTATACCCCGTTAACAGATAAATTAGCATCCCTAACGAGCTACACAATTTTCTAGCCAAATCGAAGGAAGGCTACATTTTCTTTCGTCCCCTTTTATCTTTCTTTTTTTTCGCAAGGAAGTCAAAGAATATTTCTCGAAGTTTTAACGAGTTACGCTCGAGCGCCAATTGGATGGCGCAAGCTGATCCATATGTCGGTTTCGAATCGCTTTTTTCACGCGCTGTACCTACCCTAACCTATAAGGGTGACACGGTAACATCGGGGGTAGGATATTTATGGCAGGGCATTAATGCCCGCTTTTTTTAATAACGACGACCTGGTAGGGAAATGCTAACACCCCGCTCCTGTTGGGGTCTGGGGTTTTGTGGGGTAGCGAGAGGAGAGCAAAAAAAGAGCTTAGGTACAAAGGGTTCACGCGAGGTCAGGGGTGGTCAACTTTTCGAATTGCAATATCCATTAAAAGAGTTTTAGAGGAAAAGGAAAAAACATTTGATTCCTCTGGAAAAATGGTTGGTCGAACTGCTGTCCGAGTCTCAAAGGATTCTCCGTGGTTCTGTATATTTCAGATGGGGTGAAAGAAATAGGGATTGGACCGTGAGGGTGAAATGATGACAGGATACCGGGTGGACGAAGTGAAATAACAGCGAGGAGAATTTTTCTTATTAATCGCATACATCGGGAATTATTTATTCCGAATCTTTTGTCTAGGAATGTTCGAAAGATGCGCAGGTCGAAAAGACAATAAAATAAGGAAAGGAGGAAGAAGAAATACAAGAAATAAAGAAAAGGTTTTAGCCTTGGAAATTCCGTAAAAAGCGGCCCCACGTAAGTTCAGCTCCATTGTGCGCCAATATTATTAATTTTTCGTATCGCGTGATCGCAGGAGAGGACGAGGGTGAAGCTGCTGCTGCCCTCGTACATTTTTAACGTACCTCGACCTCGGACGAAATATTACGGGGTAGGAGTGCCCGTTGCACATAAGGGCGGAATCGCTCCTCTACGTGATTACAATGTTCCCTCAGCTAGGCCTATACTTTGATACCTAAGAAATTCACAGAGAAGCTCCCGCGGCTCTGGGTAAGGTCAGGACAATGTAAATGTTCGTATAGGATTTGACGTAAGAAAGGCGCGAAATTCGAATTTAAATTAAAAAATATATCCTCCGTAGAGTGCCCAATAAAAGTCAGCTGAAATATTTTAATTTTTTCTTTTTCTTAAAATTCTGAATTCTCACTGATAAATCAGACGAAGACGCAGCGTCGCGTCCATTCGAATACCAAGTTGGGAAGTTGGCAAACACCTAGAACCACGAAACCGTTGAAACGTTAAGTCGCCAGTCGTGTTTCGAAGGAATAAAAGGGAATCCAGCCGGCATTATTCGTGCTCGCCCCCCGAGAATCGTTTCCACCGCGAGGACTCTTCTTCTTGTCATAAATAACATCTACGAGACTGGAAGACACCGAGAGACCGAGTCACGGATGGGCTCCGATCTAATAAAGCCAGAATGATATTTTGATTAGACATCGAGACGGTTTTCACGCGAGCTTTTCGTTATGAGACAAGAAACCGACAGCTTTTTCTGTTATACGGATTCAAAGCGCGACGTCATTGTTTAGTCGATATGTCACGAGCACCGCGTTTCTCTCTGGTGTTTATGAGAATCTTTAGACAGAAAATCAGTCGAACAGACGTGCATCAGTGATCGTGATTTCGCTTCGAGAAATCTTCATTTTTAACTAAGATTTCACGCAGGGGTGGATTTTGAATTGCAGAATTGAATTTTTTTTCCTCTTATTCTATTGACGCCTCGATTAAGGGTGTCAGGCGCGCGCGTCCCTGCACGAGTCGCTGCTAACGATAAAGGCGTGTTTACACAACACAGCAAGTCCCTCGTGTAATATGCATTTGCATTATTCTCACAAAGCACAATGCTCGCTCCTCGCGTTCAAATGCATTTGCATAACAAGCAAGCGAGTGCGCATGCGCCCTCGCGCGTACGAACTTTGCTACCTTTTGCATCGAGGGGGGTCAGAGGTTAAGGTGACTCGTCACGGATCTGTCTCGCGCGAGATTCCTCCGTCTTTCATTTTCTGCCTGCTATTTATCCTTGCTGCTTATATGCATTGCTAATTATTATAAGGATTTTTCGAGGAGAGCTCTTTTGGCCCCTGACCGTGACCCCTGACCCGCCACGATATTTAACATGCCTCAACTTCTCTATCCGGTGAGATATTTTTTGTTGGGGATACGTTTTTTTTTTCCTTGCGGGTACGTTATACCCTTCTTAATTTGCATAGGGCTGAGGGGGATGTTTCGGATGAACGTAAAGAGTAACAGGGCTGATTTAGATTCTAGACTAGGAGGGAGAATAAAAAAAAATCTAAACAAACGCGCCACTCGGGCTGGCATTATGATTTTAAGCCGGCGACAAGGAGACAGGGGCTAATTTGAGGTTTGCCTAATTTTGCATGCGACAAAAAAGAGTGAAAAAAAAGTGCTCAGCCACCAGAATGTCGGGAGGAAGGGTGGTTAGATAGAAAAAAAAATCCTTAGATTGGAATAGGGGATAAAAGTAATCAGGAGTCTCTTCGCGCACCCCAAGGGGATGTAACGTGTAGCATCCATGAAAACGAATTACAGTAATTTAAAGTTCTCACTTTTTTTTCTCGCCTGTCTCCCAGTACCTTTTTTTTCCTTTTGTTCTCCCTTAACGCGGGGGTTGTACGCCACTTGGGGTGTCGCTTATTTTCATATGGAATTAGACGGCATCCCGAAGAGAAGAGCGATGGGAATAAAAAAATGTCACACGAGTAAAGTAATCCAGGACGAATTTTAACGAGCCTTGAAATCGTTAATTATCATTAATTCGTCATCTCTAATTAAACACGTATTAATCCGTATTGAAGCATAAACGGCTCTACCCATGTATACATCTATCTCACAGTGCACACAGAGCCAACGAAATTTATGATTTATTTGAGCTTATGAAATATGTAGCACATACCGATGCGTCTGGCCTCGCAAGAGGATAGAACCATTTCAAAATAATTATATATCGTTAAAACCGAATAATTTTAAAAGCGTACAGAAAACCATGCGTGGCATATCTACACATGCTTTTGAACATGGAATTAAACAGAAAAAAAGAAAGCTTTAACCGTGGCTCGGTTGTTCCATCTTGAGGAATTTAAAGTATCATTTAAAAGTTTCTCATTGACTCTTACGTACGATCGATTAATCGAATTTAAAAAATAATTTTTCTTTGTTGTTACTGACCTGTTGGTGGCCAGGACGCGACTGAGGCTGGGAGAGAGCCTGGCCTGCATGGTCTACTTGCACCGCTGAAACTATGACAAGCAGTTTTTTTAAACCGTCACCAAAACCGGACAATTTTGAAGAGAAAAAAAAAAACATCTACGTGAATAGTGCTTATTATTTTTTTTATCGTTCGCTCTGTCATTCAAATTTTCCGTCATTCTCTCTCTCTCTCTCTCTCACACACTCCCGCTCTCTGTTTCTCTTCCTCTCTTTCATCTCTGGATTCAAATCGAATTCAATGCCTATATAGAATACAGTAATAAGTATATAAATAGAGACCGAGACAGGCCAGACTCTCTTGGTGGTTATGTAAGCCGAAGCGTTATGCCTCGATAATTGATAATTAATGCTCGATTAACATGCCCCATTAGTGTCACGATTAGATTTTAATGATCGAGGCAGATCTTCGCGTAAGGATCTGATCGATCAGAACCGACACGCAGTTATTAATTCGTACCGATGATTCTCTCTCGTTGCAAGACCACTCTGTTATTCACGGGATGATTCTTTACGTACGAAATATATATAGCAAGTACATGTAGTTAAATACATATAGGCATATAGTTATATAGGTATGTAGGTATGTAGGTATGTAGGTGGGTAGGTGGGTAGGTGGGTAGGTGGTACCTAATATAATAGCAGACACGTATTGGCGTGTATTGAGAAAAATATGACGGTGTCGGTCGGTGCGGTTTCATGAGAGACGGCCCTGAGAATATTCTCTCTTTAAGTTTGGTTCTCTCGCACGTTTCTCAGCGAGACTCAAGAGAACTGATTGCGAAGGAAGAGAAATAGGTGGAGGATCGAAAGATGAGAAGAAGTAAGAGGAGCAAGATAGAAGGAACAAGAATAGAGAGGAAACTGACGCACTTCTCTTCCTTGGCTCTTGGCTTCTCTTATTCTCTTATTCTCGTATACTCTTCTTTCTTTCTTTCTTTCCTTTCCTTTTTTCTTCGTTCTCTCTCTCTCTCTCTCTCCCTTCTTATCCTCTCCCGAGTCCGACTGTGACTCGTCGTACCTACTCGGAGTACTCGGACCCGGTTGGGTGCTGCTGGTGGTGCGTTGCCCACGAGAGAGAGTACGGTAGCGATACGTTTCTCCGACAAATAAATAAAATAAAAGGTAAGCGAGGGAATAAAATGTGATTTACAACGGTGGAAAGACAATGGCCGAGGCTCCGCACGATAATGTATGCGGATGGCGCGGACTGGTACTGGGATACTGACTTCTGATTGGTCGTTCCCCAACGCCAGCGCTACAACGGAAAGCGATAAATAACTGCAAGCAGATAAAACCCTTCTTTCTCCGGGTTAGCGCTGCTCTTCTTCTTCTTCTTCTTCTTCTTCTCCTTCATTCTACTTTACTCCCTTTTGCTTCCCTTACTCCCTCTCCAGCATCCCCACATGCCCAACGTCCCCTCCTCTTCCTGCTCACCCACTCTTATTCCTCTTACTCGGCATCCTTACTTATTCTCCTTGCTATTCTCATTCTTTGCCGAAGCTGAAGAAGGTGGTGAAGAGGAGACCAGGAGAATTCATTTGGATGCACCACGCGTGCGCTTTGCTCCAGCGATTCTCGCGAGTGTCGTTAAGCGGATAATAAGATGTAAATTTTTTGGGAAAAGCGAGCATCTTTTCCTTTGTATTCGCGCGCGCGCGCGCGCTCGCCTATATGTGTGTGTGTGTGTGTGGAGGAGGGATGGGTGAATGTCGGAAATAGGAGAGGATGCTTTAAGACGATCGATGCGGGAAGCACCAAGTTTCTGAGGGTTGCGCGCGAGGGGTTGCCTTTACAGAAATATGATATTTCCCCCGTGCAGCTTGTTAAAAAATATCGAATAGCTGGGGGCGCTCGGCAGCCCGGAACAGCCTCGATCTGACACCCCTGCCCCCTCCCGCCACCCCCACCTTAAGTTCTAGCGCAGATCCTACCTTTGTTTCTTTCCGTTTCGCCCGAAGATGGGAAACCCTCCGATCCTCCCTCTATATTCTACAGGTACCCTCTACAAGAGTTTCCTATATATGTATAAATTTTGCTGCACCAGTTACACGAGCCTCTTATCCCTCTTATGCCTCCCTTAGAAGGGCCGAGCCCTCCTGTCGTCCCCGGCGGCAGAGCGAACGTCTAAAATAAAAGAGAACTGCGAAGCACCCTCGTAAATCAGGAATGGGGGCCTGCAAGTGTAGTAGACTAAAGGCGAATGCGTGCCACGCGGAAGTGTCGGCCATCATGCGAGTCTAGTATTTTATAGGACGATTACCGATGAGGGCCGGTTCACCCGTTTATCAGGAGGTTTTACATTGTAACGCGACATTATATCACTTTGCGGGGGTAGTTCTGACCCGAGGAAGGAAAATCATTCCGTTAGCATGTTTCGAAAATGCCTCGTAGAATAAAAGCCTTAAGCGGTCGACGTGAACGATAAATAGGCCAAGAGAACGAGACAGGAACATCGGGAAAATGAATGGCCACCCCGCGAATGGTAAAATTATAAGGCCCAAAAGGACTGAGAATATTCCAATATTGCATATCAATATTGTATCTCTGGATATAAGTAATTTCAATTACGCGTTCGATGCATATTCGCGGCAGAGATACGAGAGGAGCATCCAACGAGTCGGAGGGATGATGTAAAAAGAAAAAATGGGAAGATTGAAAGCAGGCTGGATGGAATATTCGCGCAGGGGGTGGCTCGATGTTTTTCGCTGAGAAATCCGCGCTGTACAGGGGATGCAATTATTTAAAAGAGCAATCACGAAATGAAAGAGTGAATCGGCTGGGGGTTTTACGGCGGGAGCCGAATATTCGGACGAGTTTTCCACCCGGAGAAATACTCTAAAGGTTCTTCCAGGTCGACGAGTAGCAATGCAAAGCAAAAATCAAACGCGGAACGGCCGCCTCTCCGCATGCGGAGGCTCGGCCCGTCAATCGTGAATCCTGCTCTCTTTGCTGGCCACTGCCTCTATATTCATCAATTTATCCATCCGTCCGTCCGTCCGTCCGTCCGTCCGTCCACGTGAAACACGTGACTCTGGCGGCAGAAAGAGCCCTCGAGTAGAGACATAGGAAACAGCGTGCGTCCCTGTGTATTTTTATAAATGAGCTACACACATGTAGCTGCGTCAAGTTCGACGAGGGAGGAATAAAAAAAAATAGAAATGGGATCATTCGATAGATTTAGGGGTGGACCGTCAGGAATTTCGGCCAAGGGGTTGCAGTACGTAGCAGATACCAGATACACATAGGGTTGGATAAGGGCTACGTAGAAAGGTTTAACGTTGAGTTTTCCATGTGTGAAGCGGAGAAGGGGGTGAATATATAGAAAAAAGAAGAGAGAAATAAAAAGGCTTCCTGCGAAATGCCGTGAATTAGTCCCGGCGAATCGAACCCTTCGATCGCGCCTAATTTTAAATTTACGATCGCAACGACACTGGGCCCAACCCCAGCCCCGGCAACCCTGTGCCTGCGTAAAACTCCCCTGTCGATTGTCCCAAACTGGCGATTTATGCCCAGACCGATCATGAGTCACTGGGGTAGGATTTCCGATCGGTATCTATTTTATACTTTATTTCTCCGGTACTTTATTTTCCTGCGACTTCTTTTCCATCTGTGCGCTTGATTGCTGCATTGATAAGAACAACTTACGTGATTATATTAATTATGTATCTGTTTCCATTCTCCGGTGATCGGGCGGGTCATATAGGTATTCTTCGGTTTCGACTTTCTGTTAATCTTATGTGACTTCGCATCCCCACTTTCCTGTCTATCCAGTCCGAGTATAAAGAACCGATTGTCAATTGATACGTATAGATCCGAAGTATCATCGATCGTATCGAAACCGTGAATTTCCTGAGCATCGATCAGAATCCTGCACCGACACAATGCACGCCCTTGTTTGACCATTTTTCCATAGATCCACTGAAGCCGCGCGCAGTGGCTGACAATGTGTCTCTTGGACGAAGGAGGCGGCGGCGGCGGCGGCGGCGGCGGAGGGTGGCGGGGACGTCGTTTCACGCGTCCTACGCATTCTACACATCTACATCGATCTTCTATTCTATCTACTATGTAAAAGTATGTCCTTCCTTTTCACTCTGTATTGTACGGCTTTACGCGGCCCTGCCTTCGTATATCATATTAACTTTATTGTGAAATATGATTGATGGACGACGCGAAGCGTCGCTGGACGATTATACAGATTAAACGAGAATTTCTATATTTGCGCACATGGCAGGAATCTTCGAACCATATATACTCTGCCAAAGATTAGACAGCTGTCACGGGATGGTTATACGGTTAACCGTTATTACATACAATTTTACAGTCAAAAATGATTTGACTCTTTGAAAATTGAATATAGCTATATTTTTATGGGAATTTTCACACTCGAAACCGATCAAAAGTTCCACATCAAACAATTCTTTAATCAAGGGAATCGGATGACAGCTGGGAAATCCCGCCGATGCGTTTCAGCTGGATAGTCCCGTACAGTGTATAAGGGTATGTAGTATATTGGAGGGATGCAAAATTGGGGTGAGCGGGCATCTTAAAAGAAGAACTATACCGGTAGGAGTTTAATATTCTCGAGAGCGTCTTACCCGCGGCGTTCTCCCTCCATTTCGTATTCCTATCTACGTTCGCGATGTGGTTGGAGGTGGCGGGGGAGGTGATGGGGAGGGAGGGGTGATGGGGGTGGTGGTGGTGGTGGTGGTGGTGGTGGTACAGGTTCGACCCTCGGGTTCTCTCGCCCTCTCCACCTCTCTACTCCTACCCTCGTGTCTGGCTTCGAATTTTAATAACTCTGGGAATGCTCAGAATCCAATAATGTCCTCTCGTCTCCATACACATACGCATATACCTAGAGTTATCTGTACGTATACATATGCTTATGTTCTGATGTGTACATACGAGAATTTATATGTGTATGGAATTGCGGGAGTGCAATAGATGCCCACTTTATCCATTCCTCGACTCTGTAGACACACATACGTCCGTGACCCAAACCATCCGGAAATCACCCTAGCAGCACAGCCACCCGTCTTCTTTCTGCTCTTCATCCAGTCAGCCAACCACCCTGAGGAAATCTCATATTACGGAATGACGACGCGGCTTCAGGATCTGAAACTTCTCTCATCCGCTTCCCCTTTTACTTAATCTTATCCCGACACACGCTGCAGTCCCACGCGATACATTCGGTTGCTTCCATTTCGGGTACAGATTAACAGTTTTTGGTTTTCAAGTTCTGCCTCCCCTTAAGAGATAACGAGGATCTTGCCACTTTATATGATCAGGTTAATGATCTGATGAGAAATCGTTAGCGATCGTGTCTTTGGTTTGGACGTCGAAAAATACCCAGGCGGAATTTAAGGCTGATTCTGCATAGTCAAGGAGGATGAAACAACGGAGACAAGCGGAGCTGCCGCAAGACCAAGAGAGAGAGAGAAAGAGAGAGAGAGAGAAAGAGGGAGAGGGTGCAGCGGGACGAAGGGATTCGGGTCGGGGTCGCGTTCGTCTGCGGGGGTTGCGAGGGACGCGCGTGATAAAGCAGCGCCCGAACTCCAGAATGAAAATGGAGAATTGAGAGTGAGGGAGGAGGATGGGTCGGCTGTCGAGATGGTGACGCGGGGGGTCGGAGGTTCGAGAGGAGCCTCTGCTGGTGAGGCTGGAGGAAGGGGGGGGGGGGAGGGGGTGGGCTTCGAGGAATAAGGTGAGGATAATCGAAGCAATCGAATGGTGGCGTTCGCTGGAGACGGGGGCGTTGGGCCGCGAAATGAATTCCTCCCTCGTGCGGAGACGAGGAGAAGAAGGAGGAAGAAGAAGAAGAGGAGGATAAGGTGGCGGAAAAGGTGCTGGAAGAAGAAACGGAAACAGGGTTGGGCTTTTGGCGAGTAAACGGAGAAAAAACTCAGCCCCTGGAAGGCTGGGGCTGCTCGGAGAATGATAACGCAGCGTTAGAACTAAGATTTGTGAATACATTAGAGAGAGCCGAAGGGGGGTGCGCCGAGTCCTCTTGGATCTTAAGGGATGGCGCGGTGGAAGCAACCCCTGTAGAAATCCTTCCCCTAGAGTATTTATCTTGTTCCGATCGGTTCGATTCGATGAGTTTTCTACCCCCGTGGAGAATTTCACTCCATTTCGAAAAATCAAGTGTTCTCCCCTGATCCCTATTCTTTCTTCGGAAAAAGGATTCCAGAAATATTCTACTGGCAAATCACACTTAACTAGTTATTTCGTGTAATCGACACGCAACGCGTGACGTTATTTTGACGCGAGAACGAAAATATAAAATTATATAAAATTATATAAAATGGCACGACCGCCCGATTCAACGTAATTTCGACAAAGGTTGTTGCTCAGGATTCAGCGACTGGACCATCTCCGTTTCTCTCTCTTACACGTGTCAGCGAGCGTCTCTCTGTCTCTCTCGCACTCGCGGCCAGTCTAGGGAATTCACTAAATCGAAGACCCAGCACCTTCTCGTTCCATCTACACAGGATTCGCCCGGCTCCTACGCCGGCCGGCATTGCCAGGGTGAATGTGCAATGAATGAGCGTCACATTCAGTAAATTTCCTCCATAGGATCTTCCTATACGTGCAACTATGGAGCGATGTATCAACGCACGTACGAACTGATGCAAATTCCCAGTGTATATAAATCTTTATAGAAATAGACGATCAACCGGTTATGTTATTAACGCGGGGGACATTGGTTCGGTTCCTGGGAGCAGCATAAGTAAGCGTAAGCCTGGACTTCCCTCTTTCCTGATTATTCTCATTTCTCTCGTTTCTCTCGTTCCTCTCGTTTCTCTCGCTTTGCGTTTCTCTATTTGCCGAGTTGGCTTATTTTCGTGCTGCGGAGAAGCCTAACCGATACACCTGGAATTCTCATGGTGCGGATACACGACGCAGACACGGAACGAGGACTGGAGGCTCCGTTCTGGCAGCTCCGCCGCTCTCTTTTACTCTCCCGGAGAGAGACTGATGGTGGTTTATATTACGCGGATTCATATTACCACCAATTAAACTCCTATACTACCTCGGGCCACGGTGTTCATACGTTATACGAAGTCTCGACGCACGGACTGCCTTTTATACGTGTTCTTCCTATACTGGGTGTATATTAAGTATCTGCTTATACTCTTTGATAGTGTATTATTAAATGTTAAGGACGAGACAAGTTCCCAGGAGCAGAGCTATGTGATATTGCGCGGAGAATTCCTCTGACAAAACATTTTGCCGTTGGATTAAGATTTCATTTTCTCTGGCATTTTTCGTCCGTTAGGACGATTAGTTTTTTTTGGGGGGATGATTAACTGGGATATTTTATATCGTGCATATTCACAGAATGAGAGCAATTTTATTCTTGACTAATCCTTTCAAGAAAAATATAACGTTGAGTTTGCGTGTTGTTTAGCATAAATACTCGAGGTTAGTCTAGAATGTTTTGTTGCTCCGAGGGAAGAAGAAAAAAAAGAATTCTCAGCCCCTACAGACAATTCTTTCTAAGCCCTATAGTAACTTTTAATTCGTCTGCCAAGTTTTCTGTCGCTAACTCGTGTCAGCCCGAGTCCGCTTGGTCTTTGGTGACTTTTGGAGAAATAAATAAAAACCTGAATAAAGAAGTCTGGCCGCTCGGAGATTCTGCTTGATTTAATCACGATACTGTTATTGCGGTAGCACTAAATCCATACGATATCCTATCTTCCTGGGGGTGATAATTCTTAATCAGTGTATCAAAAAAAAAGGGGTCATCCACCCAGACCATGAGGTATCCCGTGACACACCCTTTACAAATAAAAAGCCCTAAATTTTCGAAACCATCAAACTAGCGTCCCACACTTTCTATATATTAAATACCAACGCATGTTATTAAGTCCGTAAAGTATTTCCGATTTTTAAGTATTTCCTTTCGTTCGATTCTCTATGAACAACTGGAGGAAGCAGCAACGCGTTGCTGAACTCGCGTTGTTCTGTTTTGACAATTTGCTGGTCGCGCCTCATGTAGCCAGGGCAATAAAATAAGTCTACAGGGCTACCATACTGCGGTCCATTGCCCAGTCGTTATGTTATGTTACGTTGCGAAGGTGGTAGGGTAGGTGGCATAGCGGTAGGAGGATCAAGCACAGAGAAGGTAGTGCTGTTGCTGTTGCTGTTGCTGTAGCTGCTGTTGCTGTTGCTCGGTGGTTCCGACTGCGAAGGTATGCAACATCGACAAGCGCTAGACAGTCGGGCACGCAGAGCGCCACCAAGGGCTATTAGAGATCCGGACATTCCTGAGGAAGCTTTACGATAGGACTCCTAGTAGTAAGACCGTGATTCTCATAGTTCTCGTAGTTCTAGTTATTTAGATTAGCCTCTTATCTCATCTTTAAGATGACCTATTGTCGTATCCCAGATACGGGATCGGTAAAATATTCTCCGAAGCACGTAGAGATTCACGCGCGAGATGATGGACCGTGGAGGATGCTGGGCTGAATATGTAAGGCTGAAGAAACGTCACAGATGTTCCTTATGATATTCTCCTTATCGTTAATTAATAACGTTAATCTAGCTTATGCCTCGAGTCTCGGAGCCAGCAGTCTAGCGCGTTAATGGAGATCAGAGACCGGTCTCGTCTTATTCCGAGCCAAGGTATCCCGGCGTCGGTAAGAGTAATAAGTGTCCGTAGATACAAGTGTCAAGAAAAATCTTTGAGGATTTTTATTAAATATAATTTCGTTGATTCTCCCCAATTATGAGGCTAGAGATGTAATAACTGTTACGATAAGATCGTTGTGATCGTGAAATAAAATTGAAATGGACTCGGGTCAGCTCTTTCTCGTCCGTGATACCTATGGGCAGCGTGGGTGATGCTGGGACACGTTGTAGGTATATATGTATACGTATGTATGTAAAAGGAATACATGGTGGTTGGGTATGGGGTGGCACATTCCAGACTCCATTCAGACAGGCATGCTCCGCGTTGTCGGACATGACCACAGACAGAGGGACAGACAGCCAGACATTCGGAGAGCCGAGGAGGCCTTTTCTCAATCAAGCCAATGAACTTTAAGTTAATTGTTCTACGCGAACCGTTCACCATTCCTGTAAGTGTCCTCGGACCTTTCTTCGAGAGTTCGATAGAATCGAGATAATAGCTGCATTACCTGAGAATTATTCGACGAAAATCTTGACCTCTGAGGTCAGCACCGTAAGAAACCTCAGATGGCAACCTAAGTGTGTCAGAGATCTCTGTGAGAACTGGGAATATACATTATCGAGATGAGCTTGCGTATATACAATAGGTACAAGATTGAGGGATGCCGAATCCATTTTAATAGTGTGACCCCTAATAGAATTTCCACGTAGGATTCTGGCCGTATAATCTGGCCGAGACACGACCTAGCGGGCGAAAAGTTCGTTAGTCGTGGCTGAGCCTTCACCCGTCGCCAATCCATTGTCTCAGGAATTAGGCCTAGATCGGCGTACCAGGAGCAGCGCTCGGCGACACCGAGTCAGTCGAATCTGATCAAGGATCTGCTATGGTGGAGAAGTGTAGTAGGACTCTGGTACTCGTGTAGGTGGGGATGTATGTGCTGGAGAAAGGAAGCAAAGAAGAAGGAAAGAAAGAAGTAAGCTATGTACATAAGGATAAACGAAGAAGCAAGGTTGTTGGGTTCTAGATGGTTGGCTCCTTCTGGCTCCCTCTGACTCCCTCTGACTCCTTCTGGCTCCTTCTGGCTCCTCATCGCATACCTCTAATAACTCCGGGAGTTAGCGGCAGGACAGCAGCGCGATGACGCGACACTACCGGAGTTAAGTGGCGAAACGTGCGGGCAAAAAAGATGGAGAAAAACAGCTGAAACCGAAGCGAAGCGGCTAAAACAAAGGAGGTGCGGAGGTGTGACGAACCTTAAGAGATGGCCTAACACATGCGCATAGGGTGTAGACTCGTAGAGGGAAGACTGAGGATTCGAAATGGTGAAGGATTGCGGGTCGGAGGGGGAGGAGGGGGAGGAGGTGCCCAGTCTGGACCGAAGATAGTTTGGATGAGGGAGGAGGAGGAGGTCGCAGGGGAAGCACCAGGGACAGGTTGGACAGAGGCTGCTACTCTGGATAGATTGAACCTTGACAACTTTTTGACTCTTCTTTAGGGAATTCTGGAAGAAATGTTTTTTCTTTTTTAAATATATATTTACTATATTTTTATGCTCGCGTTTAGGTCTTATTAGACATTTGAATCTGGCTAAGGGTCTATGAATTGGTTAGAGTTAATAAGGGCGAGAGAATTATGGGGATGGTTTCGCAGAGTATCTTACCACCTTCTGACTTTTCCCTGGGGCTAAGAGAGAATTATTTTTCGCCCTGATTGAGATCTCCTGGGGCCATCTCGCGGAATAGGAGCATCGGCATTAGAGGTTCTATGCCTTATGAAATATCAATGGCTTATTACTAATATAATCTTTCTTCTCAATGCTCGCTGATTGCCGGGCAGCGACCCTTCCTACTCTGAAATATATATAAGCCAGGAATCCTTCACCCCTCTGGTACACACTATGCACTATCCTAGTCTCAACAGGATATCCACCCTTCTCTCAGAAAGACTACCTTTCTCTTTGCACTTGGAATAAATGGTCGCGCACGGAAGGTGCAGCTACTCTTGCAGTCATTGTAATTGCCCTACAATTTCTAAATTTCGTCCCCTAGATACCATCCTTATCGCTGCTAATATCACAATCGCCTCTCGCACCTCCTGACTGGATTACTTGAATTTTTGACAATTCAAAAAAATGCCCTGAAATCTTACTTTTTAATTCAATTGTATTTATATCGTCTTCCTAATCTTAGTTTCTCAATTCGACGATGGCCTCTGTGGCTCTTCGTTCTCTAAACCGATATAAGAGGTAGGTGTATCGGAATGAAGTAGAAACCAGAGGGCATAGGGGATGATTAAAGAAAAGGGAGGCTATAGATAATTGTAGTTCAGAAGGGTAGGTCGTAGGTACTGTGTCTAGTCGTCGTGTGTCGCGATTCGAGGATGGTCATGGACGGAGAGCAAACGGGGGGTGGATAGAGTCGTGCAGGGTGCAGCGGAGGATTGGGGCGAGAGGGGGATGAAAAAGAAAAAAGAAAACTAATCGAAATAAATCTAGGAAGCGGGAAGAGGCCAGACTTGCATGCCAAACGGCCGTTTTTAAAACTCCGTCGGGAAAATAAGAAAAACTCATCAAGTAGGGATGATTGCAGTTTCTACCCCCGTAGTTCTCTATTCTACCCTCGCCCCTACGGGAACCGCAGGGCTTTCCTCGAAGGGTGTAATCTGGCCACTCGTGCTCGAGCAATACCTACAACTATGCTGGCTGTATTCCTCCTACAACCTACAACCTACAACCTATAACCGGCATTGTTTGGCGAACCACCTTTGCTGGATCGTACCAAATGATAATTCCAAAGAAAAAGGGGATGCCATGCCGCGGACGCACGTCAGGATAACGGCTCTAGGGTATAAGGAGAGAAAGGTGTGAAAAGGGTAAGGTCTGAGGGTGGAGAAAGGTACTTTTTGGAAATTAGAAGAGTCTAAGTTGCGCAAGGCTTTTCAGAATTCTGCCGGATGAAAAGGAACCTGAGTCGCCGTGTTATTCTTCGTATGGGGGTGGTTTCCGTTCACACATATACACATATATATATGTGTGCCGAATATTTCTCTTGCCTCATGGGGTATAAGGAATATACAGGGTGGCGACAATATTAGAGCGCATTGTAACCCTCTGCATCCCTTCACCGGGACACTATAGTACCGTCAGGTAATACGAGTCGGTAGGGGTGGCCTATATGAACTAATTTCAAATTCATTCCCCCTCCTGCCATCCGGCTCGCTTGGAGAAAAATCTCATTTTCTTTGCCCTAAGGGTCCCTCCACACCCACGTTCGCATACATATACCTACACCTACCCCTAACGTATACGACTAAGGGTGGTACTGCTAGCAATGAGATGCCGTTGCCGTTGCCGATGGTGGTAGTGCCCTGGCCCCTTTCTCATACCAAGCAATATTTGCCTAAGGAAATTCAGAAAAGTTTACACATGAGCAAAGAGAGAGAGAGAGAGAGAGAGAGAGAGAGAGAGAGAGAGGGAGAGAGATAGAGATACAGGGAGGGCAGGTTTTCCTTAGTCAATTTTCTCTTTCCACCATCGTATCTTCGAGAACCACTGAATTCCCTCCTGTCCCACCGTTTCCTTCTACTCTCTCCGTCTCTCTCTCTCCCTCTCTCTCTCTCTCCCTCTTTCTCTTTCACTCTTTACTTTCTCGGCAGAACCCTCTTAATAATATCGGTCCTAGTCCCCGTGCAAATACGTATGTTACAATCTACATATGGATTCGCCGCGTCGTATATTTGCCCAAGCTTCCTACAAGGAGAAAAGAAAGATGATAAAAAGAACGTGTAGTTGATTAAAACTGAGAAGATAGCCGAGGCGTAGACGAAATATCAGTAGACCTCGCCCCAACAGGTATATACGAAGTACCTAATTCTCCCGTGAATAACGCATAAAAACCGCCATTTTTCCCGACACCATATCGGGCTGACATTTACGGGATAATTGCACGCGATGAAACCGCCTCGTACGTTGCTTTACGTGTCTCCCACTTATTGCTCAACATGAGCAGCACTAGCAGCAGCAGCAGCAGCAGCAGCACACCGAGCACAGTCAGCACAGTCAGCACACTCAGCACACTCAGCACACTGATCAGCGTAGTGAGCAGCCAGTCAGCCAACCAGCCAACCAGCCAACCAGCCAACCAGCCAAACGACCAGGAGACTCCCGAAGAAAACACTCTCTCCCGCTGAGAAAAACCTCAATTATTAGCGCATTATCCTCCTAGCGTGTTCGGTTCACGCAACATATGTTCTACGTCTTCCTCTTTCTCTGCTCCAGCAATTCCTACAGGTTGGGCTAATACTCGATTGCCTGTGCTACCAATCGTTACCAATCGTTACCAATGATACCAATGATGCCAATGCTAACTATGCTTCAGTGCCTAGTATCCTAGTATTTAGTATTTAGTATCATATAGGCAAGATCATAGGTGTATAGAGAATATATACTTATGTCTATGGATAATGAAGTCAGATATACATATGTATTGCGTTCCTCGTGCCCAAAGTATCTATGTATCTTTGGATATATCCATACACACATAATCTCTCGTAATCTTCTGTAGATCGTGCCTATTTGTATGTTCTGGTATATGTGAATACATATATGCGTGTACACTCGTGTCTGGTGTGAGGTAAGTGACGTGTTGCCGTGAGAAAATAAATGTAATATATGGATAACCTAAAACATTATGCTGGATGTGTGTATACCTACACAATTTATGTAGTTATCAATATCATATCGTGTATGTTGTATATTTCACGTGTGTAAAGACCGACGTGTGGAACATGCGCGCGACAAAAGTGCCCGAGCAAATTACGCGACCCTCTCGATTATTGCCTCGTTTTCTAACCTCGAAATCGATAACGAGCGACGGCATTATGCGCGACACAGTCACAATTTTTTCCTACGATGCGATGTAATAGTATTAAGATTCGAAGTTTCCAAGTTTTTTAAGAAAGCCTCTGACTAAAGTGGCGATAAGGGTCAAGTGAGCCTTGCCGAGGAAGTACAATTATTTAGCTAATTAATAACGTAATTAATAAGGCGATCTTAGCGAGGACTGTTATCGGTAGCGATAACAACTGATAACGTCCGGTAGTCCTTGGGGGTTTGGGACAGAAGGGCGGGATCATTCCTGGTCCAGGATGCCGCCTTTTTAGGGGTGGACATGTGTGCTCCGCCCCCGTATCCCACACGTAGCTATTGGCTTTTTCTCAATACGCGCGAGAAGATTTTTTTAAAAGGATTTTTATCATTTTGAAAATTTCTAATTTTACTTTTTATTTCCTTGGCAGGTTTTGCAGTCCGAACGAGTTTCTCTGATGGTAAGTGGTACATGTATGTGTCTTCGAGTTTCTGCGAGCCTTGAATTTCTAGGGCGAGGAGAACCGAAGAAGGTAGGATAGCCATCTTTGAGGATTCCCTTTTTTTAAATTCCCTTTTTTTTCCTTCCTGTCCTTTTTTTCTTTGATACGGAGAGAACTCGACGCGGACCCGTTTGGGAATTGATTGTTGACATAAATTAGATGGCGCGCCGGTGTCTGACTACGGTGGTGCACGAAGGGAGAGTAAGAAATCTGCGCCACGTGAAGGAAAAAGAAGGGCCGCGGGATTTGAATACGATCGATTCTCAATAAATAAGGATTCCCGTGATAATGGCGGCAGTACCCTCGCCGACAGCCCCACGTATAAAAGGAGAGTCGCGTCACCGGGAGTACGAAAAAGGAATTCGAATCTGCGAGAAGCTCCAAGGAAGCTCCAGTAGAATTAATTATTCCATCGACATGCAGGAGACTCGTCCTTCGAAATGAAAATTAATATAAAATTTTGAAAAAGCTCTTCGACCCTCGGTAAAGGTCAAACCTCGAATCCACGAAGGTGGATCAGAAAAATTGTCCAAGAAAGGAGTAAGAGCAAGATTTCTAGCGGGTCGCACACGTCGGCGGGAGATTGAAAAAAAAAAAGAAAGGAAATGACAAGAAGCAGGTAAAAATGTAAAAATAAAGAATCGAATGCTAACCGGGATGCGCGATCAGCCCTAATTTATGACAAATAAGAAAATCGAGCAGCGCTCAAGCACACATAGTCAAGATATTCTCGTACACATAACGAATAGGTAGAAATGTATATAGACTGTCGGGCGTTTCGAAGCGAACCAGGCGCGTACCAATAATGAATACGTATAAGGGTCCGCCGAGCGTCGACTTATTTGAAATGTAAAGACGTGCGTCTCTCCCGGTGCTCGAATATTCCGTCGTCTACTATATAGTATTGCGTAGCATACATGCATAATCGTATATAAAATTATTTATATGCCTGGCCTGCCTCAGATGGATTGGTAATGGTTGGTAGGTACGAAGGAAGGTTGGAATATCGAGAGAGAGAGAGAGAGAGAGGGGGGGCAATGCGCGTAGAAGGGAACAAGACAAAGACAAAGAGAAAGAGGGAGAAAGATAGAAGAATACTTTAGAATTAAACGGAGAAGTTATTTCGTCCGCCAGCTTGACGATCCGTCGTCCCCTCCGCGACTCTTCGACCGAAGAATCAGCCGATCCATTCGATCTTCCCGAACCTCCAAAACCTTAAGGACTTTCCTCTCCGTAACCGCCTGCCTATACGGTCAGGGAATTCTCATTCCGCTCGAGTATGCAGGCAGCGATGGTCATTGCGAACTTTCGCGACTGGCACGAACTCCTCTTGGGGATTCACGTGGTATCATATAAATATGTCTGCATGTGCGATATATCAACACTACGTTCTGGTACAGCATTCCTTGCATTTTCTGGCGAGTCACAAAAAACTCGGCATTTTGCCTGCGAATCTGATTCCGAGTTACGTATGATTTTTTAATGAAAATTGAAAAAAATTTGAATAAAAACAACAAGCTAAAAGAATGAAAGAAGAGGACAGAGATAAGGAGTCTTGGGAGATGAAAGCCGAGTAAGTTCGTTCTCTGTCTCTCTCCTTCGCTCCCAGCCTCCTCCCAGCCTCCTCCCAACGGGGAAGGGGTTGCTACGTGATCAGCATCCGCTGTGCTCCAGGTCGCTACGTTCACAGATACGTTTTAAATTTCTTCAGGACTATTTCGGTAGGAGATCCTTTGATCGGAAACGTCGTTAGGCTCTCCTCTCTTCCTAGCCGCAAGAGACTCCGCGCGACCTCCAAGAGAGCCTCTCTTGGAAAATTGACGAAGGGAATGCAGTTTACACGTGGATTCCCGAGGCTCTCGCTCTTCCTTCGATTCCAGCAATTCTTTTTCTTTTCTTTTTTCTCGGAATATTGGCTGCCCATTGTTAAACCGGCAAGTGTACCTTAATCGCGGCCTCTACACCTGGACAATTTTATAATACAAGTGCGGCTGCGGAGCGCAGGTATCGGCCCCAAACTATAACAATACGTAATATACCACGTACGATATACGATATACGATACACGATATATCGGCTGTAAAAGTAAAGGCGCATGTACATTGCCAGAGGGACGCGGAATCGGGGCGTTTCTTTTTTTTTTTCTTTCTTTTTTTAGTTCGTCGAGCAAATGGGGTTGGACTGGGGGTTCTGTAATGGTTATAAGCAAAGGTATGGGGTAGGTATCACTCGAGGTATTGATTGCTAATCGCGCCACGCACCCCTAACATAAATTATGATTATCGATACGAAAAGAAAAAAAAAATCCTGACTCATCCACCATTCCGAACGAGCCGCTAATGCGTTCCTCAAAGTAGGACAGAATTATTCTCGGACTAATTTATTTTTCTATATCTAATTCACTTAAATTCTAATGCACGTGATGCACTTGATGCACTTGATGCACTTGATACACGTGATGCACGTGATACTGGGAAACTATAGGTGCGTCGTCTCCTAGTGAATTAAAGTCTCAAGTCCTGTATCCACAATGTCCATGAAGAATTCAGCGGATCAGGGAAATAAAAAGTCTGGCTAGAGTTGAGCTCGCAGAACACGCGTCTTCCTACCTTCTGTATGTCAGATCGTAGGCCGTAGAGGCCGTAGAGGCCGTAGAGGCCGTAGAGGCCGCAAAGGCCTTAGGAGGCTTAGTGCACCCTGGAGGCGCGCACGGCGGCGTCTAAAGGGGCATACCGAGCAGGCATTACTTGATTGTCTTAGCGTCAGAACGAACGAGCGAAATATAGAGCATCGCACGGAGACGTAAAGCTTCAGAATCGAGGAAATACGTAGCTATGGAATGAGAGAATGAGAAGAAAAGTGGGGAAAGAGGACCAAGAAACGTTTCCACCAGAGATGGAACAAAGCTGGAACGGTCCACGCTCTCTCTCTCTCTCTCTCTCTCTCTCTCTCTCTCTCTCTCTCTCTCCTCCACTCCGCTAGCCATTCGTGACCGAATGACGCGAGGGATCACACGTGGAATATCAAAGAGACCAAAGAGACTCGAGAAATACGCCTCATGGATACGACTACAATGTATCTATAGTGTTGACTAATACGCCAAAGAGATGGAAATAAATTACGAATAAATTAATCGATTCGTGGAACGATCGAATAATTAAATGAAATTCTAAGGAATCGATCGGTCGATTGATATTTGTAAGAATTTTTTTAAAATACAATTTCAAATTATCCTCATAGACGTTTTCGCGTCGTCGTGATTGGTACCGTCCATATTTAGTGGACACACGGCCAATTACTAGGATCCCATTAATAGGCTTGGACAATTAGCACGAAGTCCGGTCACGAAGACGTAACGTGAAGTGATTACATATACATATTCCTCTGCCCATCTTCTTTTCTTCGGGTCAGTCAGAGAAAAACGACGAGAGGGTAGTGAGAGGTTGGGGGGAGCGAGTTCCCATTAAGTGGGACGTATCTCCACTGTGTAATTAAACGATTAACGCCGCGCCCGATTAGTTAAACAAATTAAGGACGACCGCCTCGCCGTGATGCAAGAAACGTTAAGTGGTCGGTCGATCGGTCGTTCGGTCGTCCGGTCGTCCAGTCGTCCAGGCCTTTCGGTAGCAGCGCGCCTGTACATGGGATATAGGAAGGAGGCTCTATACGTGGCGACGGTTCCCGTGGCAATTAGAGGCGTGCATAATTAAGAGCGGCGATTGTTGACACGGCGGGTTAGCGAGCCGACGATGAGTGTCTTCGAGGGCGCGTCTCAATTAGAGCCTTACGAACGAGTACGTGTTTACGTAGACGTTTGACGAGCCGTTAATTCATTCCGCGGGCTGTTTATTAATTATTCTTCTATAGACTAAAGTAGCGTGTGCGTCAAAGCTTCGCCATTTTCAAACTTCTAAACGAGCTACCGGACGGCTAATGATTTTTCGTTCACGCACCTATGATGCGCGTCCCGTCTACTTATATTAACACCATATGGTGTTTAAGCATAGTAGTAAGCATGGTGGCCCGTAATTATTATATGTTACTTTTTATCAGCGATATTTTTCTTTAAGGAAAGTCAAGCGAGTCGTGAAACTTAATGCGTTCTTAATTTCAAGGTTGGTGTACCTGTTTCTTTTGCTTCGGACGGTACGTGATTAGCGTTATTAATAGGAGGTATTGTACCTAGGTTCTCCTTCTTCGGAAATACGACATTAATAGTCACGTGAGTCATACTGGAAAGTGAGTTTTAGTATTTTCTAAAAGAATCGTCGCATCTTTCGTTCTATCGTGCGTCCTATTTTTTTTTTTTTTTTTTTTTTCGTTTAATTACTTTATAAAGGCCTGCTAGAATTTGGGCTCCCTTCTTGAAAAACTGCTGCTCCGCTGAGCCGACGCTATTCGCAGAGGATTTTGAAGTCGCGCGCTCGCCAGAGGGAGGCTGCGGGTACAGCTAGGATTTTTTAAGAATAAAACCCTACGAGCAGAGGATTTCTGACGCAAGGGAGGAATCTCTATTGTGAAGATTCAGGCAGGCAGCACGCGAGCATATTGACATGGTATTCAGCCGAATGATGGATCAGCCCTTGCGAATCGGGACCCGTCGTCATTCTACCCTAATCGATATTTCTCTGTAGAAAATAATTTCCCTAGAAATACGAAAAACCGTTGTTACCAGCGAGAGGATTCTGTCTGCAGGCACGTATGAGTTTCCCTTAATGGTGAGCATTGCGTATCAAAATGGAAAAGCCTGAAGATTAACAAAAGAGGCAGCCAGTCTCACCCTGTGAGAGGATAGAGCATTGAATTCCTACTATTCTAGCGGCCATTTCTCCACGCATCCTCCATATGCAATTTGCATAACATTTAACGAAAAGACTTTTGAATGATAGTCGCACCAGGAGAGAATAGAAGTCATTTTAAGGTTCGTGCGTGGGGGAGCAACCAGCAACGAGCAACCAGCAACCAGCAACCGGCGAGCAGCGAGCACCAAGGGTACCTTGGGTTTTCGTCCGCGTAAAACGAAGCAAAGTGAACGCCATATATAAGAAGTAAGATAATAATACTGGAGTGAAGTAAGAAGAAAGAAGATGCTAAAGGAAGTATCGGGATATATAGAAGTACAGAAGTATGGTTAGGTAGGGAGAGTAAAAGAAGGCGCGAAGGCGCTCGCCGATGGAGGCGAAAGTTTACGACGCGTCGCGTCGCAGAGTTACTGACGCTACCACGGAGGCTGCTGTCCTCTCTCTCTCTCTCTCTCTCTCTCTCTCTCTCTCTGGCCCTCCTCTTCTTCTTCCTCTCGTATACACACTTTGGCTCAACCTACCTACCTACCTACCTACCTGCCTACCTACATACATACAGTGCTCTGGAACACCAGTTCCTCACTGCCGCGACTCCTACAGTCGAGCCTCTGTACGACACCTACGAGTCTGTCGAGTCCTGGAAATACGTGTCCATTTTGCACGTGCACGGAGGAGGCCACTACCGAATCTGTCTTATAATAAGATACTATAGACGGGACGCCGCTTATTCTCAATTAAACAATGTACCGGCGTCGCCGCAGTCGTCGGTGCCGCAAACGTCGCCGGATTGCAGGACAGCAGCGGTGTAGTTTGCGCGAGAATAACCTACTCGTTCTCGCACGTGCACGACTGCGCGTCTACTGGCTGATGTCTGAGTGATCGTAAAAGGGCGGGATATTCAAACTGCGAGCAAAGGATTAACAGCGAGACGAGAAGTTGTGATTAATGGAGTTGATATATTTTCTCGAGTATCCTTCGACTCTGCCATGATATTTTGCCTGCTGGTTTACCGAGGTTAAAGAGGGTTAGGGGGGGGGGGAGTAGGGTTACAAGGATTCGCAATGGAAGGAAGGAGCAAATGTGGTAGGAAGAAGAGCGTCCGCTCGAGTCCGGACATAAACTGCCCGACTAACAACCCACACGTACTCCGGCAGAACGCCGTAGCTATGGGGACGGACGAACAGACTCACAGACACTATTAAGGGGCCCCCTGGCTTAGCTGGCATCGCCGAACAGTCTGAAGAGGCAGGAGAGGCTGAGGTGGCCGAGGTGGCTGAGGTGGCCGAGGTGGCCGAGGTGGCCGAGGTGGCCGAGGTGGCCGAGGTGGCCGAGGCAGGGGCTGTAAATTATAACTCCACCGCGAGGAGTCGAACCCCGAGACTAACCTCAGCCAGACTCGTAAAAATATCTTGACTGTGCTCTCGCTCGGAGCTCAGAACTCCTCGTGACGCTCCGAGTAACGTAACGGGCAGAAGAGTAAGAGGAAGATGATCGGGGCCTCATTTTCGCTTTGTCCCATTAACGCCGGGCCCTGACCCTGACACTCGCCTCCCGATCCCCCCGTACGCAGCTTCACTTTCAGATCGATCTTGGGCTTCTACCACGGAATCTCAATGATGAACGGTCGCGGAAAAAAAGAGATTGCCGAAAATCAGTGATTTTATGAAACGATTAAATCATTTCGTGCAGGGTCTCTACCCTCTTGCGATCCTAACGTAAATTAGAGGAACCACCAGAGCCTTCGGGAGCCTCTGCGAGTAATAATTTCGAATTAAACGCTCGGGGTAATGTAATAAAGTCGTTCGGGGGGATAAATTTAGTAGGGTTCGTGGACGCGCGAGTGCGCGGATATGCAGCGCCGCTCGGAAGGAGTCGGATACAGTTGTGCCGCAGCAATGTAGGTAGGTGTTGGACACCCAGCAGGGTATAGGAGGAGTGGGCGGCCCCGATCCGGAGAGAGTCCACGCTATACAGTGGGGCCTGACAGACTACGAGTCGATGTTATAGCACCGTACCTCCTATCTGTATTTCTAGATACCGAACTTCTATAGTCTGCCAAGAGGGAAAGAGAGAGAGGGAGAAGGAGCAGAGAGGAGAGGAGGAAAGAACGAAGAACGACGAAGAGAGAGAGAGAGAGAGAGAGGGAGTACACGAGACTGAGACACCCACACATGCTGGCACGAAGCGGAGGACGAGGACGACGAAGAAGACGAAGAAGACGACGACGCGGCCATAACAATAAATAACTCTATCCCTCCGTGTGTTACTCGAGGATTCCTACTCACTCGCGGTAACCGCGCCCTGTGCTTCTCGGACTTAACTACACTTTTTCCTTCTTACTTCCTTCGGGAAGTCAGCAACCATAGAGACACTGACTTCATCCTGGTCTTATCGTACGTTTGAGTATATACCAAAAAGTCTGGTCGCTGGGCCTTATCTTGCCGGTTGGGCCCAGGCCGTGGCTGGAGAACGGGATTTGTTCTTGATGCTTTTTGCGATCTCTCTCTCTCTCTCTCTCTCTCTCTCTCTTTGGTTATCTCTATCTTTCTCTCGAGACTGGGGGCCCTCCCGAAGACTACTCCTTAAAGGCCCAAGAGAAAAAAGTCCCCGGAAAGGTAGTCGGAGGAGGTCTTCCATGCCAGACTGCTTGGAGACTCGGCATCGCTCCATGCTCTATTCAGAAGGCAGAGCCGAATCTTTCTGTGTCGTTTAGCAGAAGGCATTGGGCTACTCGTATAATTGCCATTTGCTTTCTTTCTTTATTTCTCCTTCTGCTTCTCTTTCTTTGCATTCTTAAAAAGAGGGAAGCCGAATGCGTAGCCTAGAACATTATGGTTTCGCTATGTGTTACCGAGTTGAAGGCAATGAAAGTTGTTACGAGCTCGTCGAGGGGCCCGACTCTTTCAGGCTTCTTCGGTCCGTTGCCGTGGCTTTTATTTTCTCTCTCTCTCTCTCTCTCTCGCTCTCTCGGCTCTTGTTCTTTTCTTCCTTTTTTTTCTTTCCTCGCTTCTCCAAGAGAACGAGGTGTCGGAGGAAGAAGGCTGGAAGAAATGGTGAGTGAACGAGAGTCCGTACAATCCAATACACGATACCGGTATTTGTTGTACTTGTTTCGACGGTATACACGCCTACGTCTATATGCATTTAAAATATAGCGCGGTTGGGCCCTAGTTTATGAAGGGTCAGGTCATGGCGCAGGGCGAACTGTGTGCTGCCACGAGAGGATGACCGTCGGGGGTGTGCGAGACGACCGTTCGTAGGACGTGGCCATCGGCCGGCGGGTCCCCGGGGGCCCCGAGGCCCCGTTTAACAAGACTACGTTAATGCGAGTCATACATCATCCTGGTATGCACTAAACGCACGAAATATAAATAAGTATAAACACCACGTAAATCATGACGATTAGGCTGGGCTCTATTGCTTGGCGATTAGATTTCTTTTTTGTCTAAATTTTAAATGCGTTTGAGCGCATCAAGTTTTTAATTCCACGTGGTTATACATATTTATACATATCCGAACAAAAAAATGCACGTTATACTTTCAGATGTGAACGAGACTTTATTATATTGAAATAATTATATTCACTATTCGCTATATTCCAATACAATATTGTTCTCTGTCTACATTATATAAGTGGATGATGTTTTATTTAAAATGAGCGCGAATCATCGAACCTGGACCGAGAATAAAACAGTCCCTGACCTCCAGGGAAGAGGTCGAGAAAAAAATAAGAAAAAGTAAGCGTGGAAGTTCCACACGGCTGACTGACTACTGACAAGAGAGTCCGGTGACTAGTGTAGAGTCTCCATTGTAAAATTTCAGTAGATACGCTCCTTTTTTGCTGCTGCAGGTTGGTACGCTACCGCCGATTCTACGTAATTATTTATGATTTCCACGTGGCCAGAGTGCTCCTAACTGAGCCGTAACAGGTTCGAATAATATTCCGTGCTCATAGGAGTAGCGAGCATCGTCTACTGTGTTTTCTGGTCGACCAGTGGAATGTTAACGTGCGATGTTCGCTCGTGAAGAAAAGTCTCTTCTTCATGGACCACCGCTAAATACCTAAGTTAACCATGCCTAACCCGGGACAACCTGTGCTAGTCAAGCGTCCAGGATCATAGAAAAAAAAGAGCAATTTATTTGGTGTATCGACCTCTTCCCGAACCGATCGGCAATCTGAATTATTGACTGAGCTATTAATAGCGTACCGTTAAGCGAGATAACGCTCGAGCTTGTCGAGAAGATCCTACCGTCTGCTTTGGGACTGATCTTGGGCCCATTCGGGATGGCAATCTCGAAGAGAGTGTCGAAATAAAATCAGGAACAGGGTGCAGTAGATATCGAAGGAGTTAACGTTACGTCGCCGTTTGGTAGAACCGGTTTCACGGGCCCCGGACTTTTGCGAGCGTATTTAACGCGATATTGAGCGGAGAGGGCCCAATCGATACTGGGTCCGTACTCCGTTAGCCCAGAGAGAGGCTAAGGAATCCAGGGAGGAAGATACAGAAAGGAGGAAGAATGAGAGGCCCAGGACGCAGTAGACGGGCAGCAGCGGTAATCGCTTCCATCCGGCAGCATTATCAATTTTGTCCGCGTTATTTTATCCCGTGGGCCCACGGGCCTCATCGCACTTCCTGTACTGTGGGCCCCGAAGCCCAGATGCTCTGCGCCATTAACTTCCCCTTCAAGATTCTCGGCTCGTTTGTCATCTCGCTAAAATTGGAACGCTGCCAGCGGGTCGCCACAAGGAATTCTTCGGTCCCTAAGACGAATCAAGATAGGAGGAAATCATCTTCGCGATAATCAGAGTTCAAATCTTTCGATAAAATATTTGATCAAGCTAAAATGAACTTGACCCGGGTCATGCTAGGATCCTTAATCCCTCTGCATGCTCAAATTCCTCGGGGGTCAAAGGTTACGTCTTGTTCAAAGAGCAACAGCAGTAGCAGCGCATACGTGAGACACATGGAATCCATGGAATAGGGTATCCGGAGAACTACGCGCAGTGGCGGCTACCAGAGTGAAGATTCAGAAGTAAGAAGACGGAGGTAGGCGAGGATGAGAGGAATGGAGGATTCCTGGGGGTAATGCGATATAAATGGAGGCAGAAGCGAGCGAATGAAAAGCCTGGCCGGGCAGGAGATACATCAAGATTGGGCTGACGGTTGACTCGGACTCAACGGGGGGGGGCTGTAAAAACTGGATCCTCCCTCCGAGCGACTAGCCCCCCTCGTCCTTTGGCTCTCGTCTCTTCCTTCTGCCTATCCTCTGGTCGCCTCGCGCCTTAGTTTCTCTATGTCCCTCGGAATCCTTCTTGCTCCTCTTTCTCTCCCCGCGCTCCTCCCTCCTGCTCCCCTACCACCACGGTATAATAAGGACAAACTTTAATCCCCGTCTCAATTATAATTTCCTTGCTTCCTTGAGGCTCCCTGACTAAAGTGGACCACCTAAAGGCACTTTTTCTAAGGAACCTCTTGCGGACTCGCTGAATTCTTTATAAAGGACCGTCTTAAAGTGTCTCCCGGTGATTTTAGATTATATCTAGAAGACAATGGAGGATTTTCGGTGTCGCGTAATGAGGCTGTCGTGGGGGCGGTTTCTCAAAGTAACAGGACCCGCGCAGCATCCTTGGTCCCAGGTAATCCCGTAGGAGATTCTACTCCTAGAATTCTTTGTCATTTCCCAAAAGAGGAGTACGAGCAAATGCTGTATACGTATAAGAAGGTGCTTTGTCATTTATGTTTCCGTTTGGGGGTGTAAAAAAAAAGGCCCGATGAGTATTATACCAAGGGTGGCTACATGCCGATGCCACCCAGCCAGGTGTGCCCGATGCTGGAGTCGTTACAGGATCCAGGAATCCCCTGGATTCTCGACGAACAATACACGCAGCCGAGAACCATAGATCCCACGTGAGAAAGGAAAGACTGGAACCTCGGGGGATAGTTTATCGGGTCCTGGAATGGGTCCTGGGATAATTCTCAAGAAAATAAAGAAGAAGAAAAAAAAAGTGCATCCCTCTTTGGAAACTCTCATTGATTCGCGCCATTCTCAGTGACAGGACTTCCGTTACTATCGGCTCCTTATCCGCAATCCTCGATATACCAACGCGAGATCTCAGAACCTCCTGCATAAATACAAACCTAACCAATAACCTTCTCAGCTGTCACTTCTTCGCGTGGCTTTGCTTTTGCTTTTGCTCTTGCACCATGTGGCCTTCCTAACTTGCACGATGCTTCCCCATAAACGTAAGCGCAAAGGTAAAGGTGAAGAGGCGGAGGTGAACCAGCGTCGAGCGTCTAGAGTCCAGCGTCGATTCCCACCATGAAGATTCCGATCGACACCTCGTTCCAGAGTCGCCATTTTGTTTTCATGTATGCGGATGAGAGCGCATAATGCATCGAGACGACCACTAATCGGGAGATCGAAGCTGATCTGGACATGGACGGACGTTATAGGGAAGAGTCTGTACGCGATCTCCAGCCAGCGATTATACGTAGCAAGGAATAGGAAGGTGGAATGAGCTAAACTAGTAATGGAAATAAGATAGAATATTCCCATAGGAATAGAGAAAATGTTAGAACCGAGGGAAAGGTATAGGAGGTAGCTCTACCGCGGCCTAATGGTACAAAGGCCTTAATTCATGTGGTATGGCAATTCTACGATTGATTATCCATACTCCGTTACTCCTTGCTTCTTTATCATGCGAGACGTTTATAGATATCAGTACTGTAATTCAGGTATGCATCCAGTAGATGCAAGTGGGTAGACCAAGGATCATACTCGAGTAGGTAAGCTAGGATAAAAAATGTATAGGAACGTGCTCCGGAGCGTGTCAAGAATCTGTCCCCACCTAAGAGCATCGAGCGAAGGCAAAGCTAAGAGGTGCCGAAGGTAGGCAAGAAGAAGAAGAAGAAGAAGAAGAAGAAGAAGAAGAAGAAGAAGGGAAAAGGAGGAGGATGCGAAGGAATCGAGCGAGGAATAAGGGGATAGGTCGAACGTGGGGAAATACACGTAGCGAGAGTAGTCAGTATGTAGTCGCGTACGCGAGAACCAATCCCAGTATTTGCGCTTCCTTCCTACCGCGAATGGCGGCCACCTCTTTTCAGGGACGTATGTAGGTGCCGGCGGGTGCTTATCTCGGGGCCAAACACCTACGGTAACGCGTAGCGGCGACAGTAAGAAAATTATTAAATTAATTTTTCATAAATTCAATCCGTCAGCTCGGCCAGTTCCGACTGTTTTCTTGACTCTTTATGAGTTTTAAAATGGCAAAATGCACGCGGGGACCAGATCGCGGTGGCTGCGCTGGTCCTGGGAGATTGGTTAAAGATTCGAAGGAGCGAGACAGCCTGAGTTGCCAGAGGCAGAAGGAGAACGACAGCACTAGTGGAAGAAGAAGAAGAAGAAGAAGAAGAAGAGGAGGAGAATAAGAGGAGATCGGAGTCCGATGCTCGCGAGTATTCGAGTATTCGAGTATTCTGCTGGTGACGCGGGTAGATTTACGGTCGACTCGCCACGCAGACACGAGCGTCTCTTCGCGGATTCTTAGGGTTCCTTCGATATTATTAGCGATCGCCTCGACCTCTTTTTGATCGTGACGGTGGGCCCAAAAGACAGAAGTGGGCCCCTCCGTTCGGTCCCTCGCGGCACAAGGATCCGAAGCACTTTGGGCCCCCCGAAGCTTTTTTATTCCCGATCGACGCATAATTCTCAACGCGCTAGTCGGGAACTTTGAATTATTTCTCATTCTCCGAGTCGCGTTGCTTGCTTTTCCCTTCCTCCTCAAATGATACCTGTTTAACCCTTTCGTTATTAAACAAGAGATAATGCGCCAGAGTCTATACTATAAGGTAGTTATTGGCTCTGCGTCTAACACTTATAGTTTAACTGGCAAGATCCGATGTCTGAGAGTCATAAAGCATAGGTTAGCTAGATGGTGCATGTTAGTGAACCTACCGTGTCTCCTATGGTAGGCATTACGGAGATTACAGGCAAGGGTCTACGAGTACGTAATAACCCTTCCTTCGGCCTTCTCCTCCTCGCCTCCTCCTCGCCTCCTCCCGGCCTCCTCCTCGCATCCTCCTCGCATCCTCCTCGCATCCTCCTCGCATCCTCCTCTTAAGCCCCGAGGTTCTCTGCGCTCTTCTATTCTTCTAGTACCTGCGTCTCCTCCTGCTCGTTCTGGCTCTATTAAAATCCTAGCAAGATAATCGTCCCGGTCTAATGCACCGCGAACTCGCCAACCCGCGAAACATCCGCCATTGCCAATTTACAATTCGCAAGTAATACCCCAACTGCATAACCAGTACTCGAACAAATATCTTTAACAATTTTATATCTTTTCATTTCGCTTCTCTCGGTCCCTCGTTAAATTCCAAATTTTCCGGCATTCAATTTCCAAAGCAGAAAACTCTTGGAAATTCTTCTCTCTGCCTGTAATGAGCTTCGAGCCTGAGTTTCTACTTTCTACCCGTTAGTTATATATAATATATTTTTACGGGGGGGATGTATCCATCCGAGGGATGGTTACTCGAGAGATACGTATCTGCTGGTTATTAATGTATGTCTGGAGACCCACCCCATTCGCCAGGAACCTCCTTTTACTCCTCGAACTAGCGGAGGAGTCCGACGGTTTGCCAAGAGCCGCGGAACCTAGGAAATTACGCGAAAAACATCTTAACGACGGTTCTCATGTGTCTACTTTTCCGGGAACCTGAGAATCTTTTAACGGGAATCCTCCTAGACGCGTCTTGTCCGCTCCAGTCTGGTCCTGAAGAGTTTCGCGGAACGACGTGAAAATTTCAAGTGAATAGCCGCCCCCATCCGGATCGCGCAAATCCATTTGAACCTCGAATTGAGTATCGCTGCCGCTAAGAATGAATCCGTATTGATCACACTTGAGAAGCCTCCATCCTGCTCCCTGTATTCCTCAGCCCCCGGGGTCTCCTCCACGCCCAAGATATGAATTCCTAATAGAGAAGGTTCCTGCTGGCAGGGCGGCAGGAGCCTCACACTGCCGGCGCAACGGCGGGAACTTTGAAAAACTTCGTTACGTTAGACGCTCCTGGCTGAGATCCAACGGCAATCACAGCCATCTTTAATTCTCATCTTCTCTCTCTTTCCAGCTACTCACTTATTATCCCACGCGAGTCCTTTATGCGGCTTTACGGGCGAATCTTTCTCCTTAAAGTTTTCTACTTTCTTCGTATCCTTTTTCTCGAATCCTGCGCGATTTCGCAGAGCCGGTAATCAAATGTTTCTCAGAGATAAATAAGAGTCCTGAATAATCGAGAAGGCCAGTGTGTCCCGATTATTATAATATGGTTTGGCTGGTTGCCGTATTGCTGGTTGGCTGGTTGGCTGGTTGGCTGGTTCTCTGGTTGCGGCTCGCGCACGGCGTGGAATTCGAGTTTTTGCGGTCCGACAGAGCAAGCGAGCGAGCGAGCGAGCGAGCGAGCGAGTAGCGGGATAATAGCGCTGGTAAATTAGCCGAATAATTATAGAAGACGAGGCAACCTGCCGCAGAAACAATAATGCGAAGAGCGGATCATTATTATCTGTCCGTCGAGTTATTATAAGCGAGTTAGGGCGAGCAGAGGCGGGGGTCGTTATGTTTCGTTAAGTCAAGAAAAAGGAAAAGACTTTGCGGGTCCTCTCTCTCCTCGCTCTCCTCCCTCTCCTCTCTCTCCTCTCTCTCCTCGCTCTCCTCGCTCTCCTCTCTCTCGCTCCAGCATTGCGGATATCGCGGTAGGCCCAAAGGAACAGGAAGTCACTTGTCACTGAATCGGTAAACCAGTGTCAAGAGGTCTTCCATCCAATCGTAAGGCAGAACCCTCTACACCGGCACGCGGTACGATAGTACGTAAGGACGTATTCTAGAAATCTTTTCTATTATATCGGCAAGAGTATAGCGCGTGGCTTCGTGTCTCTATATACTTGTTTATATATTCCCGCATACCAACTCAGAACGTAGTACATACGTCATAATTAATATCTGTCGAGCGTAACCACCCCTAGTTAAATGTCTCCTTCGTCGTGCCAGTAACTATATTATAATTTCCCTCGTTTTTTTACCCTCCTACGGAAAGGTACGTTACCCCCCTGACCCCCCCCCCCCGACCCCTTACCCCCATCTAGTATCCAGTGCCTCCGGTACCATAGATGGTCTCCATGTAGAAGCCAAACCTGCCGGAGGCTATTTTCTAATTTTCGTGGTTCGGTCACGCAGTATGAGTCTGCTGTAACTAACCATATTTACCGCATACAACGTATAAGTGTATCGTATATAATACGAAAATATATATATTTTAAGTATAAAGAATCGACCAATTTCTCCATCTAATAATTTTAAAAGAATTTCTGTTCCATTTGAATATTCATTAATTTAGCCCCCTTTGGTTCGACCCCCCCGCGCACCTTCGGCCTCGTCCACAGTCTCTCCTACCGAACGGTGTGTGGAATGCCGTAAAGCAAATAGACTTGCTCTCTCGCGAATAGCTAATTACGCTTCTTGGCATTCTTGTTTCTGGTTATGCCTCGCGGAGTCTGGAAGGAGGAGGATTACGAGTTAATCCAGCTCGTAGGAGGACACGAGCGGTCGCGGTCACATAGCACCAGGAACATCAGCTGCTGCTGCTACTATTACTAGGAGCATTATATCCGCCATAACTAACTAACGTCAGAAGCTCCTTTTACCTTTGCTAAGTTTTCATGCCGAATGATGAAGGAAGTTGGTACTCCTGCAAGCACTTTGCTCGAGTCTCCCTTAAGTCTCTCTCTCTCTCTCGCTCTCTCTCTCTCTCCATCTCTATTTATCCTTCCTCCCCTCTCTCAATGTAGCGGGACCTTACCACCACCGTGTGCCTCGGGATAATGGCGTTGTTTAATGTTTAATCATACCCAGCGAGTACTCGGAGTATAATCAGAGTATAATTCAGACAACAACTTCAACCACCGGCCGCCGCGAGGATGGACTACGATCTGCGGTCGCGGGTTCAACCTGAGCCATCCGGACTACGTGTACCTCTTTACCATCTTCAGACTCACCTCCTTTATTATCTGACGCCATTATTACCCGGCTGCCAGCTCGCAGCTACGAGGAATTTTATTCGGACTTGGTTTAATTGAAAAAAATTTCATATCACTATACGTATCAGCCATAGTTCGTGTCAAACTGCGAAGTTTCCGAAGCTGCTGTGTTTCTTGGGGCAAAATACATAAAATGGATAAAATTGTAACGACTCTGTGGGAGCAGCGAGACACTCGATGCGACTAGACAAAGGGATAAACATTAGACTCTATATGAATTCTTGGCAAGGCTTTCCGTGAAAGGGAAGATTGGTGTTAGCTCGTACACGGTATAGAATAATGTAGCACATTATAGTCGAGTATTAGAGTGGCCAGTAGCCGACTGGTAAGTTTTTTGCCGGATTCCAGTAGCGCCTTCGACAAACACCAGGGGGAGGGAGGGGGGAGAGGAGGGGGGAAGAGTCCCGTCCGACGCCCGGTCGACGCTTCGCTACTTTTACTAGGTTATCCTCGATGGGCTCCTCTTCCTTCGTTCGGCCTTTGCTTTATACGGCCATTGTTCAACGTACGTGTCTATGTATAGCTGGTATTAGATGCTCATTCAATTATTACGAAGGTGCACCGAACTCTGTGACTCCTGCCAGTAACTGCCAGTAACGTGTATCGAACTGCGGTTTATGAGGAAAGACCTACGATTTTTAGACTATGGAATTTTCTATACTCGCCGTGAGTGCGAGAGAGACGGACTCGTGGAGACTTTTGCGATTGCAATTTTAAATTATCAAATTCGGCTAAAGAATCGTTCGTTCGAGAGGATCATAAATTTATGTTATATACGTAAAGGATAATAAATTTTCCCACAAGATACGCTTCTGCGATCAGGGCGAAGTATCGAATCGAAATTAAATTTATATTTAAGGAAAGCGTGAACTCACCGAACAACCCGTAACGCTTTGCCGTAGGTATACCGAGAAGGAAGAACTTCTGCCGTCGTAGGTCCGCGAGTTTTTCAAATATTCCTTCTATTTCTTCTTTTTTTTCTTTTCTCCCTCTCGAAGCGTTACACTTTTTTTTCTTCTCTACCAAGCACAAGCAACGGTCCAAAACGAAACGGCAGAGCCTCCGAAATACCTTTGTAGAGCCTAACGTCCACTATGGGACTCACGTAGGCCCCTTTTTCTAGCAGTTGAGTAGCCACGAATCTATCAGCGTGGTAGAACAAGGAAGGCGTCCGATTACCGTATCCGTCCTAGTTCCTGACACTATGGTCGCGTGCCCCTCTTGTTTACTTCGAGTTTCTCTCACGTTCAAAGAACAACAAAGGTCAATTGTTCCTGAACGAGGGATCCACGATCTTTGTTAGTTAACCCTTAATAGGTATTTGTACAACTGACTACTCTTGGGTTAATCGTGTCAACGACGCTTTGGCACTATTCTTATTTTCACAATTTTCTCATTTTCTGCACTAGCCATTTTTTCTGCAATCCCCCTTTCCTGGGATTTTCATGAAAATCGTTAACGATCGTATCCGAATTGCCCGTGGAAGACCCTCTGATTTTATTCTTACCCCTTGTTACATATATACATAGTGCTTTTTTTTTCTTTCTTTTTTTTGTCCAAGCCGAACCCCCATGAGTCACATAATAGCTTCTAACTCCCGGAGCTCCTAATGATTTATTCCTTGCGCAACCTCGGTTTTATGTATTTCCGCGCATTGCCAGAACCTTTTTAGGTTCTCACCCGTGCACCCTGGCGGCGTCGGGGTACAAGTACGGATGTGTGTGTACGAGCCAATGTACAGGGGAGTATGGATGAGAGATCGATATAACTAATGGCCGAAATTGAATTGGACAACATATGGGTGTCAGGAGGGGGGGACGTGTTTGAAAAATGTTAGCACAAATCTAACCGTCGAAAAATCGTTATACTTTGTAGAAATTCAGGTAGCTTTGAGGCGGAGTCTGTTTCGTGGGCCCCGAAAAGGGGTCCGTATGCGCCACGCGCAAAGGAGTAACGTCAAAATCGTGCATAAGACGAGGGGACATCTTGAAAAAGGGTCACGCGACACACACGGGTTCGTCTTGTTTAAAATTAGTTTGATGCTGGGTCCATGCCTTCTGCCTGAAGTGGGCCCAATAATAAAGGATCTTCGCCAGAGGCTGGCAACGGTAAGAAGACACCGCGACACTTCCGGAATCAGTTTGGGCTTCGAGGAGACACGGGATTTCTATTAGCATCTCGGCGGATTGAGCGTAGAAATGTAAATAGCGTTGCGCAAGGGTGGAATCGCGTGCAGAGCACGCTTCGAGTCGGCCGGTTAACGGGGCCTTTTCGCATTTAAATAAGCCGTCTGTCCCTGGTATTTTTCTTCGAGGACCCGAATTAATGGATTCGGCATGCGTACGCGCGCGATAAAGGGCCTCTTAAAGGATCCCGTGAAACGAGCGAGAGGCGAGAGGGGAGCCAGCCAAGGGATATCTCATCCCCAAAGGCGAAGGGGATTCGGCTGGGATTCCCGTGATCTAACCAGAAGGAATCATCAAAAGCGCCGCCAGTTCGATCGTCGCTAAGGAATCAATTTTCTGAGCGAATATTCTCTGCTTTTTGCCCCTTTTTCATCGTCCGTCCCCCATTGGCTGGTCAATTGTCCGAAGGGATGCGCCGTTTAGGGGGCCTTACACGCCGATGACGCTGCCGCCGCGACGTTCGAGCACCGATGAGGCTCTACCATGACGCCCGATTACAATAGCCGGGGGCCCGTTTCTCGCTTCGTCGCGGCCCAAAACTGTTCCCTTTGTATCACGAAAAATAGCCGTTGGATAAAAAGATGTCGAGAAAAAAACGAGGTGAAGAAGCCTTGAAAAGAAGCAAAAGGAATTTAAAAAATGAAAATCCAGAACGGGGAATCAGCAATATTGCTGGCAGCGTCCCGGTGAATCGCGGTTATGCTCCGTTCACATGTGCGTCTCTCCTTCTCTCTGTCTCTCCCTTACGCTTCACCAAGAGAAGGAGAAAGAGACTCGCGGCAATGGCCGCAGCCAGCAGGCTAACCGAGTTTCAGCAGGGCAAAGCCAGTGGCCAGTAGGCAGTGGACAGTGGACAGCGGACAGTGGGCAGGATTGCCAACAGCCGGAAATAGAAATGTCAGCAGCAAATAGAGGTTCGCCGGGGTTGCTGGTTGTTTCAGGTTTCAGGGGCTCCTCGGAGGTTCCTCCAGTCTGGTCGGCAAGAGACTAACGCATCGCCTTAGTGCTGCTTCCCTGTCGTTTCTAATTTGCGACGCGGATACGACGTCACTTAGTCTCTTGGTCGTTTATTCTCTACGATGGAAGACGTGACCACGTGACCCACCTCAACACTGCCGAGCCTGAGCTTACATTGTTTCAACAGGAACGGCAAGTCCGACACGCATGTATAGTCTTTGATCGGACTTGCCGAGCCTCTACTTAGAGCATGTCGACTTGAACAGCTTCCCAACACTTATTTAGCAGAGAAACCATGTGCATTTCATGAGTGAATATTCATTAGGGAATATATATGAATTAAAAAAAAAATATATAAATTCGACATGCGTACCACAGAAACAAAATGAAGAATTATAAACAAATAATATAAACTGCGATGCAGGTGGGATCAACGGAGGGACTGACGGAACGGGATGGGCTGGGCTTGTTTAAGGGATGGTTTGTCGTGTGGTGGTAAAAATTCGAAAAAAGAATAAACGAAAATAATTAATGTTGCGATAGTATAGCTTTATTTTAGACTAGAACGGAAGAAAAATAATATAATATTAATAATATAAAATAATAATAAACTATTTACAGAAGAGTAGTAGGGATCGACTTACAATAACATCGTGTTTGTGTATGAGAGTAGATTGTTCAAAAAATTATAATTCGGCGGTAGCGGATGAGTGGGGGGGGAGGGGGCGAGAGATTTTGTCAAAACGAATTAAAAAACAGATAATGGGGTAAATGAAGTCGCAATCGTGAAAAAAGAAGCGAACGAACGACGCGACGGTCTCGCCGGTTCCAGTATCGACGTGCAGGAAAATAATAAAATTAATTAACATTCATTAATAATAGCAGAAAAAACAATCAATGATCAGTTCGATTGGTGTAATTAATCCGGAAACCGTGACGTCATTTGATACCAGAGCGGACGAGATCGTTGCTGCCGCATAAAAACTCATAAATAACTAACGCATAAAACAAATAATTAATTAATAATAGTGGCGAATAAGATGAGTGTCATAGTAATTGTAAACCGAGGTGTCTCGTGTCTCGACGCTTCGTAACAGTCGCTGGATTATTAACGAGGCAATAATAATTAAACATAACGTAACATACGGATTTCTCATTTTACGAGTGTCGTATCGCTATGACGTATCTTGGCGCAGCAATTGCCGAAGCGTCGAGAGTCAATTGGAGACTCCGCGGTAGCGGCGGGGCCTGGGATTGGGCCTGGTCCCATCGAGCGGGCCCCATCCGGGCCCCGTTTACAAGAGCGAGGGCTTGCGAGGTATATATGTATGTACAGACACTGTTTGGGCCCGTTAATCGGCGAATTAAAATAATAATTACCCAGCAATCTTACGTATGACACGCTCTTGGAATGGCTTTTGGGATGGGTGTCGATGGATAATGGGCAAGGGGGGAAGGGGGGGGGATCATATGTGGATCAGGTGGATCGATCGGATGCAGCTGTATACAGCTGGACATTGGAATCGGGGAGTTTTAGGTGAAATGGGAGGAAGGAGCGATTCCTGAAGGAGTCTGGATGCTTTGCTACCCTAAAGTAGGAATTAAAGGCAATATAGTCTGTCCTCCGTTCCTGGCTATACTATATATAAACGAACCAAACGCATCGAATAATAGGTCAATCGCAATGGACAATGATATAGCTCCATCGTCAATCATCAAAATATAATAATAAAATCGTTATAATTTCTAATATAGTCTTTACTATACAGCAACTTAATGCGAACTATCCTTCCGGAGCAGGAAGGATAAAGGGGGTGGAGACGAAATTAAGAGGGCAGAAATCGAAGAATAATAGGAGAAGAAGAATATCGGGGGAGATATTCTGGATAATTAGGGGGAAAGGAGAAATTAAGACAGAGAAACGAAGAGCGGGAGAAAAAGAGAAAAGGAAATTAGGAGCCATTGAGATATGCAAGGAAACGATAAATGATAATAATAAAGGAAATAAAACAAATTAGACTAACGCTCTCTCCTAATTTTTTCCTCGTAATCTCCTCCTTTGTAATTTTCACACCCTGTTAACTAATTTCCTCGTTTCTTCACAGTAATAAAAAAAAAAGAAGAAAAATTATTCTCTCTCTCTCTCTCTCTCTCTCTCTCTCTCTCTCTCTCTCTCTCTTTCGCTCTCAATCACTTACGCCTAGAATAGTCATCTGATAGGAACTTTCAGTATTGCCTAGCTCTGGATATATTATTCGTACTATATAAAAAGTATTTTAGATATCTATATTTATAAAGACGAGATAAAATCGGGCCCCCTAGATTATCACACGGGCCCAACTATGTAAGGTATGTATAAACGTGAACCACGAGACGAGATAGTGGCTCGTGCCACACTCCTCCCTCCCGATATCCCTGAAACACACTCGAGTTCCTCCAGTACATATTTCTAATCCGTCTAATCGGCCGAACTGTCCCGGTTGTCCCGTATATTAAAACGACAATAAAAAATAGGAAGAAGAAGAAGAAGAGAAAGATTAAATAACGACACCGAAGGTAAGGAGGAGGCACGGAACCATTACGATCGCCTATGAGTCTAGGAGGTCAGCCAGACACTCACCGGCCGTGGTGGTTGCGGAGCTGGCCGCAGATGCACCGGCATGTTGCTGTTGCTGAGTCTGGAACATGGCCGTAGGATGAAGGAACAACGATCCGTACATCATATTCTCGTCCTGCTGTTGCTGCTGCTGCTGCTGTCCGGGTGGTTGCTGATTAGACGCAGCGGAAGTGGCGCCCGTCCCGGAGCCACCGGGTAGAATGGGTGCTCCGGGCGTTGGCGGGACCAGGGTGCCTTCCTCGACGGCGACGCGGACGGCCTCGATGTGCCGTCTCGAGAAGACGTGTTCCTGGAGCGGAGATTTCGGCGAGTATCGGACCGAGCAGAGCCGGCACTCGTCGGGGCCCGTTGGGCCCCTGTGTGCCTGTACAGCCGAACCCTCAGCGGGCAGGCCCGCCGCCAACCTGGCCTTCTTCTCCTTGGCACGTGCATTCTGGAACCAGACCTATAAGGCGGCTTTGTTAACTCTCCTCTAGCCTTCTCTTTTTTAATTTTTCCTAATCTTCCTGGCCGAGCTCTAGACCGATTTCTCTAATCTCTTTCTATCCTCGGGGATCACGAGGTAGAATGCGACTCTGCTCGAGTGTTCTGCACGTTGCTCACCTGCACGACGCGCTTCGGTAGACCTATCTCCCGGCCGAGCATCTCGCACTCGGCCATCGTCGGGGTCTTGTAGTCCGAGAAGAGGGACTTCATCACCTTGACCTGGGTAGCAGACATCTGGGTGCGGTAACGCTTCCCGCCGGTTTGACCTGCGCCGCTCGATACGGGACCACTTCCACTTCCGCTACCACCTCCAGGAAGTCGCGACTCGCTGACACCGCCACCGATGCTGTTATCGCGACCCGGCCCTTGCCTCGAACTTTGGGTACTCGAAGCTGGACTCGCTGGACCACTCTCGTCGTCTAGGAACTCCGTGGTCTCGCTCATACTGTCCTCGTCGCAGACGCTGCGTTCCGAGAGATCCGTCAACGGGCCGCAGTCGCTGCCTCCTCGAAGATGCGCCGAGTGTTGCTCCTCCAGGAGGCTCCCGAGACCCCCTAGGCTCAGTTTAACGGGTCTACTGAGGTCCACGGGTTTACTCAGATCCAAAGGAGATTCACCGGTGTGACCGGAAGACGCCGATCCGGTGGTAATTTCTTGTTTTCCGTTACTCGTGTGTGCTTGCAATTCACTTATGTAACGCTTCATCGACTCCTCGTAGTACTTCTTCAAGGAAGCCTCCATTTCGGTGTTGAATGGCGGAAACAGCGGTGGCATCATGTTCGGTGTACTTGGATTCGACGGTGCGGATTCCATTGACAATTCCTCGTCCGGTATATTGTCGATATTCACTTCCCCGCGTGCTACCTGATCGGCATGTTTGCTACTCAGGTGAGACTCTAGGGCAGACTTGACCTTGAACAAAGCTGGACAGAAGGGACATCGCTTGTTTATAACCTGACTGTGGGCCCTGAACTGACCCTTCCTCTCTCTCGCCCTCGTATTTTGAAACCAGACCTGGACGACGCGTTTTTTCAGGCCCACTTCCCGCGCTATCGTCTCCAGCATCTTTCTCGATGGATTCGACTCTATCTGATATTTTTGATAAAGGTAGTCCAACTGTTCAGGTAAAATCGTAGTTCTCAGCCTCTTGTCCTTCGGCTGTTCCGAATGTTCGCTGTTGGCTCTGCCGTCACTTCCGGTTCCCTCCTCAAAGTCTTCGTATTTCCGTTTACGATCCTGCATCATGGCGATCAACGGATGTGGATTGTCGGAAGTTACTCCCGTGGTGGCGTTCAGCGCTTGTTGCTGAAGAATTCCGAAGGGCGAGTCAGGAGGATAGGCGGGTGGAAATAGAGAGGGGTTCATGATATGTACTAGTTGATGTTCACGCCAGAGTTCGAACCTTCCGAACATCAGATTACACTTGTCACATTGGAAACTACCTTCCTTCGTTTCAGTTTGAGCTTGCTGCTGGGATTGTGGTTGGCTTGCTTGGTGTTGCTGGTTGATACCCTGCTGATGATGCGGTGGCGTTGCAGTGCTCAGGGGCTGTTGTAGCTGTTCGGCAAGAGCTGGAGCATTCGGGGCATTGCTGACAACCGCATTGGTTGTTGTTGTCGAGCTGCTGTTGCTGTCCTCCGAACTGAGAACAGCGGCAACCTGTGCGGCTGCCGCCTGTGCCTGTGCACTTCTCTTTGCGTCTTCCTCCTTAAAACAATGTGTCTTCTGATGACGTATCAGTTCGTAGTAACGTTGGAATACCAGAAGACACTTTTTGCATTGATAATTCAATCCTGGAGTCCTTTGGAACCTTCCTGAACCGTCGTCACCTTCACGACCACCAGGATTCACAGGCTCAGCAGCAGGTTGATTCTCGTAGACCTTACGAGCCTTCTGTCTGGCATTCTGAAACCAGACCACGATGACCCTAGGACTGAGGCCCAATAGTTTACTCAGATACTCCAAATCGTCGTCCTTTGGGTATGCGTTGTTCTCAAAGAATTCCTGTAGTACCTTTATCTGATAATCGGTGAACCTCGTCCGATTAGCCCTCTTGCCTGAACTTCCGCCAGAGGAATTGCTTCCGTTGCTGTTCCCGCCGAAAGAATAATCCGCCGGACTGCGTCCTGGGCTCAGCGATCTTTGAGGCGTGAGCGCCATGGCAGCAATCGCTCCAGGAACTACAGCACTAACGCCAGGCGCAGAGCTGGTAAAATTTTGTGGTGCTAATTTTGGCGGCAGCATAGGCGTACTGGGAGCGCTCGTGGGAGTAGGAGTGTGCGCTATGTCGTGATGTAATCCCGAAAATACGGAATTCATACTGAGGGCTGGCGAGTGCGGCCTTGACTGTTGATCACCGCAACTACCCGGGCTGTGATGCTGCTGCTCTTCCGGATGTTGCTGCTGTTGACACTGGGACGGCTCTGGGATTTCTTGTTTGATTTCGGTTGTTTGAGAGGTGGTAACGTTATTTAATGAGGATGGAGGTGGGGAGGCTTGCTTATTGGGACTCTTGTCATCGGAAGAACTACTTCCGGAAACACTCGAGTTCAGCGGAGTTACTTTGGCCTCACCGGTTTTCTCATATTCTTCCAAATTTAGGGTTGTACTGGGCGGGTTGTTGAAATTGTATGGACTGTCCTTGTTCCTTTGTCGCTCTTTGAATAGCGTGTTACGGAACCAGTGTTTAATGACTTTTGGGGGTAGACCACTTTGCGCTGCCATGTCCAGAATCTGTTCTTCCCCAGGAGAGTTGTTGATGTCGAAATGGGCCCGTAGAATCTTCAGCTGCTCGTCCGTAATGCGCGTACGCGCTCGTTTCTGCGACGCCGCCGCGTTTGCCTGTTGAACAGAAATTTTCGCGCACATTGTCACACCTAATCTATACGAGTCAACTGGATTGTATAATTGAAGATATATACGAAGATCGTTGAATGAACGATATGAGATAAGAAAAAGTACTAGAAGTAGCCTGGTGTACTTACCGCAGCAGCTTGCTGTTGTTGAAGCGCGATATGTTGTTTAGCTAGGATGTCGGCCTGAGCATTGATAGGCGGATAAGCGCCAGTGGCTCCATCGTACGGGGGAGGGGGCAGCATCATGGGAACCAGCGGAGGCTGAAGGTTCATCGCTGCCAAAGCCGGAACGTTAAGTCCCAGAGGAAGTCCCATCATGCCCATCATTAGTCCAGGATACTGTTGCAGTTGTTGTTGCAGTTGCGAGGCGGCCATAGCATTTAAAGCAGCTTGCATTTCTGACATCTGTTGGGCCAGAGTCATTTGAGCGTGCTGTTGCTGCTGCTGTTGTTGTTGCTGCTGTTGCTGCTGCTGTTGGTGCTGTTGTTGTTGCTGCATATGGTGCTGAGCATTATTGATAGGTACTGTGGGAGTAGTCGAATCCGTACTCGAAACTGGGGTGTTGCTCAAAGCCGGAGTTGTTGCTGGCGTCGTAGATGTTGCTTCGGGCGTCCTGGTGGTACGTTCCTTGGTCTCAGCAAGTTCATCCTTATCCTTTTCCCGCGTATCCTTATCAGGACTGAGGTCCTGAGGTTGGCTCAATGCCGGCGTCGAACTTCTGGGTGCTGTTGTTGTGGAAGAAGACGTTGCCGCTGTAACAACGACACTCTTCTTCTCGTATTCACATTTGAATTGCTGAGCGTATTTTTCCAGGAATTCTCTCGGTACTAGGTCACGGTGCACTTCCTCGCAGTGGGCCTTAAGGACCCAAACACTGCTAAATTCCTTATTGCAATGCTGACACGTACTCCTGGTCAATTCAGGAATTACATCGTCATCGACGTGCTCTTCGATCTCCTCTTCGCGTTCCTGAGCAGCCTGAGCCGCCAACGCCTGTTTCTGTTGCTCTTGCTTTTGTTGTTCTTGTTGTGCCTGCAGCGCAGCTGCTGCCTCCTCCTCTTTCCTCTGCCTTCTTTGATGATTCTCATTGAATTGCATCACAAGATCAAAGCCAAAGCTCTCAAGTAGATGCTTGTACATCTGCGAAGTTTTGTGTCTGGGCTGTGACAAAATGTCTTGCGTAGTCTGGGACGTCTGTTGACTTTGACTTTGTTGCGCGAGTTGCGGTCCAGGAGTAGTCGAGGCCGGTGGTGGTGTCTTAGCAGGAGTGGCAGTCGCTATCTGCTGAGAAGCAGCAAGCTGCTGGAAGAGCGCTAGGGGGTTGCTGAAGATGCAATAGAGCTGCTGATGCGTAGCTAATTGTTCCTGACTGACGAAGAGCGCACTGCATCTTGGACACGAGAGCATGTTGCTGTTTCCTGCATTGGAATTAGTATTGCAGGGTGGACTGCTGGGACTGGTAGGAGGTGGCTGTTCGATCAATGGCCTGGCAAGATCCAACTGTCCACTGGCAGCGAGATCGGGTAACTTACTTGCTCTTGTCTGATGCAACACGCTTCTCATATGAATGTCAAGCGTACTACCCTGCGAGTAGGCAACCTTACAGATATTACATTTGTATGGTTTCTTATCCTGATCCTGTTGAGAATCGGGCGACTCGGTAGGACTCGCTGGTGGCACCACTGATATCAATGTGTTATTATTTCCCGGATCTTGCATCGCCCTCTTCAATTTATGCAAATGACTTACGCTGTTGTAATGCACCAGGAGAATGTTCTTCTGCGTGAAGCTCTCCTTGCAGACGTCGCACTTGTACGGTCTGTTAGGATCCAGATACTTTTCCACGGGGTAGGACATCTTCTCGCCTTTACGATGCAGCAACGTCTTATTGTGCCCAGTGAGATAACTTTGCCTAGTGAAAGCGACCTTGCACCTGTGACACTTGAACTTACGAGCTGGATCGGGATAGGAATCCTCAGCCACTGGTTGGCTGTTCAGATAGTCTTCGAGGAGACGCTGCTCCTTGTGCAGTGGGAAGGAATCGCTGGCGTCGCTTTCCTCCTCGTCGCGCGTCGCCTCGTCCTCGACGGTCTGTTCGGCGGTGAGTCCACCCTGACGTCTCAGCGCCTCTTCCGTTAGTGCCTGGAGAAGCGGATGCGCGTGAAGAAGACTCTGCTTGTACTGGGCTAGTTCGTCCTCGTGAAGATCAGCGTGGGCCGACTCGAGATGTCGTTGCAGCGCCTGGACCGAACGAAAGGATCTTCCGCAGAGGGCGCACTTGGTGGCATCGCGGATCGCGTGGTACTGCGAGTGTTGCTGGAGTTTCTCGAGGGTCTTGAAGGCCAAACTGCACTGGCCGCATCGATACTTGTAGACGTGCTTCTCGCTGACTGCCAAAGTTGGTGTCGTTGCTGGATGAGCCTCCCTGTGATGTTGCTGAAGCTCCTCCAAGGAGCGACACACTCTCCCGCACACAGTGCACCTAGCTATTTCTTCAATGTCTTCGTTGCTAGGACGCTCGTTCAAGTCCTCGTCTTGTTGTTGTTGCTGTTGCTGAAGTTGCTGCTTGCTCGTTGTACCAGGGGAAGTCGGTGTTGCTGCCGGCGTTGACGTATTTCTTGGATTGTTGTTCAACCAATGACTCTGATCGACCAGCAACAGCAATCTCTGAAGTCCGTCTGCGTTGACCGAGTGTATTTGCATCACGTGTTTTTCGAGCGCCGAACGTTCCTTGAAACTGTCCTGACACAATGGACACAAAAGTTCCGGGGTTGGTTCCTCCTTGACACTTTCATTTTTATTATCATCGACGTCCTGCACGTGAGCCACCTGGAGATGCTGACGTAACTCCTCACGAGAGTTTGGCTGATACGTGCAATATGGACACAGGATCTCTTCCGCCTCCGTTTCCGGTTCCTGATCCACCTCCTGTTCCGTATCCGGTTCTTGCTTCACTTCGCTGCCACAGTCACTTCCTTCCTCGCGCCGCTCTGAAATTTAAAAAAACCAAATTTTCTCCAGTGTGCATCGATCGACGCATACTCTGCGTTATCTTTTCGTCTTTCAAATTCTTTGAACTTTATACGCCTCGTGCTCTTCGGCCGATTCCTTTGTACGTTTCAGAAAGCCATATGAAATCGTCCGAACATTTTTGCGCGATTTCAAGAAACATTAAACTAACCATGTGAACTTTTAACCGACTTTCTTTTCGCAATTAAATTGCAATTGGAAATTCTAAAATTTTCTTTTCACTAAAACGACAGAATGGGATCGTTGATCGTGGGATTGATTGATCATAGTTTTCTCCAAGAACAAATGAGAATAATGCAGAATAAAGTTTAGTCGAAGACATTGACTAAATCTATCGATAATTAAATCATAAAATTAATAATTACAGCTCGTAGTAGCTGAGCAACCGCACTTATAACTTTCTCTTCTTTTTTATATCATTCTACTGCTACCTTCCGTATGGTAGCCCACCGTGTCCCGTTCAATTCTCTCCTGCTGTACCGCGGACTATAATACGACTCATTAATAAACGATATTGGCCAGTCCCGTAATAATATAATTACAGTGGAAGCGGTTAATTGTTACGCGAATAGCAAATCAGGAATCACGATACACTTCTGGCATAACTGGCAGACTGAACGAAACGTGATTAAAAAAAAAGGAGAATAAAAAACAAAAACTAAGAGATAAAAAGAAGAAGAAAACATTCGGTTAACGTTACAAAAGCGACTAGTGAAAGTAGACGATAAATAGTACCCGATAATACACGATAAATACTATAAAAGGCGACGAGACTGGATCCGTAGCTCAAAAGGAATTCGATCGTAAAACCGGAAACGGAAATGTAACGTTCGATAGTATGAATAAGACGTTCGTGGATGATTTTAAAAAGCCGGAGAAAGTGCTACATTAAAAAGACTAACGGATTGAAAAAGAAAAAAAAAAGACCGTGCGTGTAAAAGAAATGAAAAAAAAGAGAGCAAAGGGAGAAAATAAAATATAATAGAAATGGTCAAACGGTGGAAATGCCTGAGGCCCCGCAGATGGGACATACAGCGAGTCTCCTTGGTTGAATAATAAAAGTCAAATTATAGATGGTCAATACGAAATTACCGAATGGCCGCTTCCGTGAGGAGCGTGTACGAGAGTAGAGCCAGGGGGAGGTGGTAGTATTGTCCGAAACCGCATAAGGGTTCGTGTAGTGGTGAGGCGGGTATATAATGTATATATATATATATATATTTATAGGAATATAAGATGCAACTCATGACCAACCGGGACGCCCATGGACGTCAGTTGCAGTCTGACTCTGTGACTCGCGATGCAGCGCGTGCTGCACTTTCATTCTCTTTCGTTTTCTGGACAGAACGCGATCCCACCAAGAATCTACTATATATTCTTTTGTATATGCATATGTATAAGCATATAGGATCACGTCAGTAGAAACCGGCCATTGTGCCGGGCACACGCCACGCTGCCATATGTTACGAAAATTACGGTAATTCTGAGGCTAATTACTGGAATAATCGATGAGAGGATAGAGAACGAGAGAACGTAGATGCAGCTAATAGAATCGATCCAATTGATATCAGAGGCCACGAGAAGGTGTTCGAGGTCGATTTATATTCGTTAATTAATCGGGCAATTAAGCAGGTGATTAATTCGTGACAGAAGGATAACTGATATTCGTTATCTATGATAGTAGGCGGGATCTTCGCGCTTGGTACTTCTGTATGAGATATATACATATATTATATAGAACTTACCATTGCCGGTATTTGCGGCATTTGGCGTCGTAGGTGTAGTAGGACTCGCTTGCTGGTTCTGAGGAACATCCGGATCCGGAATGACCTGGAACACGTCACCGATATCCGTATGCGGCGTCTCGTTACCCTGAATACCGCTCCGCCGATGAAACTGATGCAACTGCTCCATCTGAAGGTGCCTGAGCGAGCGCACGTGCTGCAGCAACGGTAAACGATGCCTGGCGCTGAATCCGCAGAGAGCACAGTGATAGAGTTTTCCAGGACTTCCGGTGTTCGCACTAGCTTCGAGAAGATGCCGTAGAAGAAGAGCGGCAGCCTCGTGTCTCGGAGATGCGGCGTGAAGCGCTAACTTGTGTGCGCTGTTCGTGTAGTAGTCGCAGGCGTGACAGCGCAATTGCGCTGCACTCGTCGGCGACGCAAGGTACTTTAGCTTCCACTCGTTCCTGGGTCCACCCTCCTTCACGTGGTTCACGTGCTGAAGTCGCTGAAGATGCTTGTCGGTCTTGCAGTGAAGTTGGAAGTTCGCCTTGAGATTAGTCTTGTAGGAGCAGAGCTTGCAGACAAAGTGCCCAGCGACGAGGGCGAGTATCTCGCCCTCTCGTGTCCTGGTGCGATCTGCGGCCAAGTGATGACCCAACGCCTCGAGGGAGTCCGTCGCGAAACTATTACAGACGCAACAGTGATAGAGGTGACTCGGATCAGGATCGGCTGGCTCCGGAGGTGGCTCCATGCTGTCAGGTGAGAGCCCCACGTCGCCAGCGAGATTTCCCATGGCTCCCATACTGGCCATGCTGCCCATTAATTCTGGTGGTAATTGCGGCGGAAGTTGTCCGCCCGTCATCATTTGGATAAGAAGAGCCTGGTTGTAGGCCATATCCGCGAGGGCGGCTTCGGCGTGCTGAGGCTTATCCAAACCGCCCAGATGGAGGAGTTGCTCGAGTTGCTGCTGATGCTGTTGCTGCTGATGATGATGCTGCTGAGCCTGTTGATGATGCGACTGCAGCGCCGACAGAGTCTGCATGTGCTTAACGTTCTGCTGTAGAACTAACATATTGTGCGTGTGTTTCTCGCTGGTCATGTGTATCCGTAAATTACGGGCGACGTTCGTCTCGTAATTGCAAACGTCGCAGCGAAAGGTCGGCTTCGGCTTTCCCTGTCCGGCAGTCTGACTGGCAAGATGCGGACTGTGATTTTGCTGATGATGCGGACTCCTCGTGGGCATCGGCGCGTCCTGCGATGAGCTCGGATTACTGCCGGCCGTGGCGCCGCCACCTTGTTGAAGCTCCTGCATGTTGTTCAGATGCTTGTCGCTCTGCATGTGGATGCTCAGGTTGCCTTTGGTGGTCGTCGAATAGTTGCAGACTTCGCAGCGATACGGCTTATAGCCGCACGTGTAAGTCTCGCCGCGGGCTAACCTCGGATGAGGTTGACCAGCGATACAGTAGATACAGGACGTCTCACTCTCGGGATGCTTCTCCTTCATGTGAATCTCCAGGGTCTCTTGGTACTTGTAGTGCCAATTGCATTTTGGACACTTGAGGGTCTTGCAGGAGTTCCTACTGTGGATACCAGCGAGGGGACCACCTGGCCCAGCCAATCGACTGCTCGCCAGGATCAGCTCGCACTTTGGACACTCCACGCCGCTGGGCCGACCCTGCATGTGCTCGGGACAGACGCCTATCGTCGTTCCCGTTAGGAAGTTGGGTGGCTGCTGAGTAAGGGCTGCGTACGAGGAGGGCGAACCCTTAGTCGTTGCTGGGGGCGGTGAGGTGTAATGCAGGGCCGTGGCGTCGGGAGCCTTGGCCCAGGCTGCCGCACTGACTTGACCACCAGTCCATTGCTGCTGGGCCTGTTGCTGATGATTATAGGCGAGAGGATGATTCGCGTGCGACGTCGGGGTCGTTGGCGTGCCAGGAGAGGGCCTCTGCTGTTGCTGGTGTGGTTGCTGAGGACTACTCGGGATCCCGGGAGTACTTGCCGGTGTACTCGTGGTGGTGGGCGTATCGTGATCGTTCGCTTCGACTCGTTGCTGTTGCTGGTTTTGTGAGAGCACCGGGGAGGATTGGGAACAAGTCGAGCTCGTTACAGGCTCGAGAAAACTTACTAGGGGCTGTTTACCCCTCCCGACAGACTGTATAATGGCGGAGGCAGTCGAGTGCGAGAGGACCTGTCTCTCATCCTCCATGAGTGTGAGTTGATGCTCGCCCTGAGCATGAGCAACGAAACTCTTGGCGTAGCCGAAACTGAGCTTGCATATGAAGCACATGAGGATGGGTTTCACGGGCACCGAGGCCGCGGGGGGTGGCGGAGCCGCCGTGATCGGGGGCGGTTGCTTGCTACCCTCCGCGCTTCTATAACTTATCACCCTGTAACTGTGCATGACCGGCAGGTCGGGATTGTGCTGCAGTTGCGCAGCGGATCGTTGCTGTTGCTGTTGCTGTTGCTGCTGATAGGCCTGATGCGCATAGAGTCGCGAGACGTAATAGGCACTCGCTATCTGCGGAAAGACCAGGGAATGAGGAACCGACACACCCCGACCGTCCACGATACAACCGTCGGGAAGCGAATCATCCTCGCTGAGTTCACTCTCGCCTTCGATTATGTACGCCGAGCCGTCCGGGTTGTAGACGATTTTGCCGTCAAACTTCTCGACGTCGCCACCGGTGGGACTGGGACTGGGACTAGGTCCCTGTTGGCACTGTTGCTGGCTCTGTGGTTGCTGGGACTGTTGCTGTTGTTGTTGGGGGGCCTGCTGCGTAGTCATCCCAGTTGTGGTAGCTGTCGTCGCTGTCGTCGTGTCGGCTATCGGCGTTGGGGTGGGTATGGCATCCCTCGTACATGGTTCCGTACCAGAGGGTGGACTCGCGGTGCGAGGATGATGGGGTTGATGAAGAGCAGCCGGAGGGGACCCGCCCCCGCGGCCACCCTCTTCCTCCGGACTCATCTCCTGCTTTTGTGGCGCGTACGCGGAATTTTGAAAGGGTCCGCCGTGTTGCTGCTGCTGATGATGGGCCACCACCAGCTGCTGATAGAGCTGATGCTGACCGATCGCGTTGCTAGCCTGATGTTGCTGAAGGTGAGTCGGTGGTATACTGTGATGTTGAAGGTGGTATTGGGGAGGATGGGGCTCACTGGAGGGCATCACCCCAAACGTGAGGCGCGCGCCAGCCTCACATCACCCACGGCGCCAGCGCCTCCTTCCTTCTCCGGATTTACACGACCAATTTTACGCGGCTCTAATTTTCTTATGATTCTTTTTAATCCGCCACCACCTCCTCCTCCTCCTCCTCCGCCACCACCACCACCACCACCACCACCACCACCGCCACCTCCTCCTCCTCCTCCTCCTCCTATTCCTTTCTCCTCCTCTTGTTCCTCTTCCTCCTCCTCCTCCTCCTCCTCGTCCTCCTCTTCTTCCTCTTTTCTTACTCCTCTCCTCACTCTCACCGCCGCACCTCCACTTCTTCTTCTTCTTATTCTCCTGAGGGAGCGAGCCAGAGACCCGCTGCTTACGACCTTCCGACTCTTCTTCTCCTCTCCGATACTCTTATCCACTTCCTCACCCCAGGTAAACCGTTTACTAGCTACCCCGACGCAACCCCAGGTCGTACCTGTAACAAGAAGAAACGAAAAATGTTCACTATTCCAGCTCCGAAGAACAACTCGCTTTTATATAGACATTATTTCTATAGTTATCTGTTCTAAGGGAGGCAGGTATCGTACGGAAGAGCGATCAAACAGCCCATAACGTATCAATGTATGGGGCACTATCGTTCTATTTACGAAACGAGAGAAAATCGTAGAATGTGGACACAGTATGATCGCGTGGGAGAGTAGAAAAGAGGTGGGAAAAAAAAAAAAAAAAATGAAGAGAGAGTCTGAACTTTGAACGCGTTTTTATAATCCGTCTAGTCGGTTAATCCGAGCAAACACGGCCGCAGTTCGGGCTACGTTTGTGAGAACTTCAGCCGGAAGATAGTGAAATACGCAGAAAAGCGGCAAGCTGCGCATACACAGCCAGTGAACGTACGGAGAAAGAGAGAGAAAGAGAATGAGGTCTCGGGAAGAGGGGGGAGGGGAGAAAGGAGAGGAAAGGGCAACACAAGGAGAAGAGAAAAAGAGAAAAAGAGAAGAAGAGAATGCAAGCATAGGAGAGACTTTGAGGCCGATAGAGGAAACCAAAAGAGACGAAGGATACAAACGGAGCCACGGCCGACACAAAGCCTCGAGCCTCCGCAGTCGCAACAAGGCACCGTCTGTCCTGCGTTACCTGAACGCTGCGCGCCCAGCTGTGTTTGCGGCCGATCAGCCAAACTTATCTATCGATTGGGTATCGGTTCCCTCTCTCGCTCTCTCATCGCCGGCTCTCTAAGCGAGTCACGCCGTGCGTGAATGCTTTCCTTGTGTAGTCTCTCTTCTCATCTCTCCTCTTTCGCCTTGCTGCTCTTACTAATCCTTTGGTATTGGCTCTGCCATTCCGTATAGCCACTCCTCGCGAAGCGCCATTATGCGCGTATCCGTCGACAGCTAAAACCGAGATTCTCGAGGGAAAGACAAGGATTTCAGGATTTACCGAAAAATTAAGCTTAATAATGACCTACGAATCTGGGATCATCAAATCATGAAATCTATAGAGGGAATCTAACTATACATTATATATTATGTATTATGTACGATATGTACGATATGTACGATATGTACAATATGTACCAAGCAACCACGAAGGTTCTATGGATTTCCAGAAGAAGAGATGCCTCGTGATGGCCCCGGGGTGATTCCACCTCTTATGGAAATCTATTCGTTTTACCCTTTTTTACCCCGTTTTTACTTTCTTACTTCATGGACCCCCGTATCTTGATGGTTTGCTTCGTGTGTACTCGTGGATTATCATTCCCCTCTTTGTAGGTACGTAGTATACAGGTCTTTACAAAGAGCAAGGTCCGATCGAGGTGTATTATCGTGCATAATTCTATACGGAATTACGCCTTCCTTCACGGTAGTTAGAATTCTGCGTTGTAAACTCCCATAATCCAGTCACCGTATCCACGGTGGTATCTTTCCAGCGTAAATGCGTGCGCTCACCGGACGATCGTTTTACATGGATTATCGACCGACGAAATATCAGTTCGATGCGAGTCGATGTCCGACTATATACTTTTTAATAGAAATTCCTTTTTTTTTTATTTTATCGTCCTTTATTTTATTCAGTTCCCTTCTCGTTCTCCTACTCAAACTTTTTCTCTCGTGTACCGCAGCATCCCGGCATAAAAGCGATGCTGCTTAAGATTAAAGAAGTTTTCACCAAGACGTCTCTACTGCCTTTGCTGGTGCAGGATACATTTTATGGAGGATGTCGAGAGTCGCGTGGGAGAGAAGCACTAAACGTTCTGGTTAGTGCGTGTTTATTGAGCGCGCGCGCGCGAGCGCCTTAGTACTACGCGAATGCGTAACAAATAGGTCTAGGCGGGTTTACATAACATACCAGGGAACGAAATCCTGGATTAATAGAACTTTGAAATTTCCTTGAAAATGTCGCACGACGTTATCGATTTTATGTGATTTTTTCTTTCTTTCTCTTTTTTACGAATGTATATATGTTAATTCTTTTGTCATTCAAAATAGCTCCATTTTGTGTAAAAAGGAATATTTTGCATTTTTTTTTCTAGATCCACACGTCCTGCGGGAACGCGTCGAAGAATGCTTGGAGATCATTTTTTCTATTGGCACAAACCCCATAAGGCCCCGTTGTGTAACGCAGAGGGTCGTCGAAACATCTGCCAATCCATGGGTAACGCGATCACCTGGCCTGACGGTGCGCAACTTTCCTATTTCTAGTAATTTCCAATAAAGTGTGAAGTCCCACCCTTCGGGCACTTTAACAAACACAGTGATAGATGGACGGCTCGATAGATCGATAGGTCCCAGAATGCAGATCATCACGATACAGTCACTGCTCTATTACACACTGTACATATACAAAAAGGGATATATTCCAGTAAGTAAAATGGTCATTTCTCGAGAGAAGTGATAAGACGGCAACAACGATAAGATCTCAATTGTCATTAAATATCGAAATAACTCACGAGTTATCGGGGAATGTCGTCGTATCCATCGACGTTTAGTATTTGCCTTTTCAAAATAACCCGTCCGTCGATATAGACTGTACAGCAACGTTGAAACAAAATATTCATAACGAGTACAGTGACGCATCTTATCATGTACAGAAGTATAGTAAATAACCAATAGAAGTATATTACATATACTATGATACTGTAAAAGTTAATGCCGCAGCAGCACCTGTGCGTGTGATATTAGAGAAGAGAGAGACTCGATAACGAGCGCTCGTTATAAAATCACCCTTTTTGAAAAAGAGGGCCTTACGGGTTATAAAATTTAGCCCCGAGGGCCCATCGATAGCTGAATACTGTTATACCTTATGTCCATAGGTATTCTACACACGTACATATGTATATATGAACGAAGGACGAACGAGCACACGCGCGTCTGCGCCGCAGGATCGCGTGATCCTGTCGGTCGTTCGATCAGCCAAAGGATCCTTTTCCGAAAGGATGAATAATCGATAATTGGAAAGCACGAGCTGGCGACGAGGATATGAGAAATTGGGCCGCATCTTTTCTTTCTCCTTTCCTTTCACACAGTGTGGTCTCTGCTTTCTTCTTCCTCCTCTCTCCCTCTCTCTCTCTCTCTCTCTCTCTTCGACTCTCAATCCATTTTTCCAGGACTTTTCATTCCTCCTTTATACGGACTGCACTCCGATTTCCCGTTATTTCCTTTAGGCTCGCGTGTGAGACGCGTCACCGCGCACCGTATCAAAAGATACAGAAGAAATGGGTCCACCGAAGATAATGGGAGAGCTCCGGACTCGTTAATAACGAGTGAGGCCATAAGGCCCCGTCGATCCAACGAGATCTTCGTATCTTCGGTCCTAACGGGACAATGCGTGTGGTACACGCACAAGAATGCACATATGTATACGCAGATATAAAGTGCCAAGCAAAGGACACGCACGCGGGGTGGAATATGCATATGTTCCGGGTGGAGATCGGTGGGCAGTTTGAATACCGAAGTCGAAAAGCCTCGAACGAAGAATAAAAGTTTCGGAATGGCGCTGACTTTGAGGAGTCAAAGAGAAAGAGAAAGATAAAAAGAGCACTGGGAGCCTCTTGCTCCCGATACACGTAATTCAGTCTCTTTGTTGGGCCCACGAACCGGAAACCAAAGCGATGTAGTTGTGCGTGCATATCGCGCCGAGGGCCACGCGAATGGGCCTCGTACCTACCTATGTGTACACACCTTTTGTCGAAGCATCAGCAGGATAGGATATCGGGGGGGGGGGGGGGGGGGGGGCATGTGGC
>JARQSW010000408.1:497033-531164 GCA_030142375.1 Calameuta pallipes
CCCCCCCCCCCCCCCCCCCCCCCCCCCCCCCGCCCCCCCCCCCCCCCCCCCCCCCCCCCCCCCCCCCCCCCCCCCAGGGGACGAGCATCTTCTCCGAAGTACAGACACGATACGCAAGATGCGCGCAATTATCTCCAATTATCTCGTACGCGTCTCGTTATTTATTGAATATCGTGCATGCGAGTTTCCTTCGGGTTTTACATGCGATCTTGAGAAACAAAAATTTCTTTTCTCCGACCAGAAGCAGAGCAACCGAAATTTTATATATCAGCCTCTCTCGTAAGGAGTGTCAATAAATATGTTTTTTGACAGAAATTCAAATTTTCAAGGACCCTCCGGATCTCTCGATGCACTCCTCTACTTGTCCCGCGCGTAAAGGTACGTCCACACGAAGCTTTAAACCTTGGCAAGCGTCGTCGGTCGGACTGGTCTGGGTATCGATTCTTATATTTATAAGAAAGTGCCAGCGTGCCCAGAGAGCTTACCTACCCCAACGTCTATCGGAACAGGGAATACATTAGAGTTGGCAGCCTGCAAGGTGTAGTAGTTATGGAGCGAGCATAACGTCGCTTCACGCGTTACGTCTACACTCCATACGTCTACACTACTTTACTGGCATTCAGCATTATTATTGTTATGCCTTTCCACGGCTTTCTACTTAATATCCAGCAACCGATCGGACACCTATCCACACCTTTGCTTATGCTTATAGACACCTACTACAGTCTACCTTTTGTAAATCAACGCACGAGTACGCACTACCTACCTTCGCTAAGTACCGCGCGCGCTTTATCTTCCTGCCTCTGTCACAAACATTTATATGCGTTTACGTGTGGCCACATACTCCTTCGGGACAGTGTAGAGTCGAGTATGCTGAGAAACGTGTCGCGCGTTTCAACGACGTTCACGGGTTCAAATAATTAAACGGAATCGGAATGCCAGTCGGCGGCGTTGTTTAGGTTTAGGTTGGTACAATTAATAAGGGGATAAGTAGAATAGGTGAAGAGTCGGAATGTGTGTAGAGGGTGGCGGTGGAGGTGGTGGAGGTGGTGGAGGTGGTGGAGGAGGAGGCGGAGGAGGCGGAGGATCGAAGACAGCGGTAATAAGTGAAGGCAGCGCACGAAGCGTAATTTACGTGCAACATGGATTCAGGCGGCGTTTAATCGGAGGAAGGGTGGAAGGGAGGACCGGCCGATTATGAAGTTGGCTTAGGTTAGGTTGGGTGATCCGGAGAAGGCGAGGAGGGCCTCTTTGTGATATCAATTAAGTATGATTTGCCCTCCTGCACTCTACTTCCCCTCCTGCTCTTCTCTTTAAGCTTTGGGCTGCACTACTCACACACCGCGAGTAGCCCCTCTTCCCTCCTTCGTTGGGCCCAACGTCCTGCCGCCTCCTTCTTCCTCGTCCTCCTACCTCGCCCTACCTCGCCCTACCTCTTTAGGATAACCCAAGCTTAACCCATTCCCTTATAATTTCCTCCCAATGCACCGTGAGAAACTCGCCTGTAACACGCACGAGACTGCACACTTTCTTCTTTGACTTTTTCACTAGAATTCTCGGAATCTTCAAGTTCCTCCCTCGCGGAGGGAGGAGAGTCGCCACCTCCTGAGCGACTGAGCGAGTGTTTTAGGAAATTTTCATGTAATTTCTAGCTCTGTCATTTTCTCTCGTTCTTCGCGTGTCTTCTTTTCTTTTTTTCTTTATTGGGACAGCGAGTGTAGAGGTTGGATCGGCACTGCGCTCGAAACGAGACCAAAGGTGATTCAGACGTGGCGTCTACCGGCCGTCCAGTCGGCGCTATTTGGCATCGGTTACAACATCAGCCAACGACGCGAACCCAATCCGAGCTGGCTTGGTATTCGTTAATGGGTTCGGCTCGTTATTCGGCTCCCCTTTCCAGCTCCATCGCGCCCATTATAATGTCAAACCTCGGAGTAGCATAAGCGATATTTCGAGCGACCCTGCCTGCGCTGCTCCTATCCTCTCGAACGTTACTGCAGGCACTGACCAATCATTTAATTAATAATTATCAGGCCATCTAGTTCTATTGCGAGATGGCTCCGTCTCTATGTGCGTGAACGCCCGGAAGAGCTCTACGTGCTCGGGGCATTCTCACGAACGCGACATGTCGGAAAAAAGAGCCTCATTTTTTATCCTACCAAGTTAATGAGACGTTGGTAGCGAGTAGTTCGGATTCGATTAGAAACGCTAAGTGTATTGGATCTCCGATCGTCGGATAAGGGGTGGCTCCTCGGTCCCTCGATATCCCTAGATTCTCCCGAAGTAGGTCTTCCATAGGGACTTTCCGTTGTAATCCTAAAAATTTCTACGAGCTTCGAGGGAAAGGGGATAGAAAGTTCGCGACCCGCGAATAGCTAGTATTCTTTGCGGACGTCACCGTAGTAGCTGCGAGCTGTAGTTCGTAGGGGTTGCTAATGACAAAATCAATGCGACATAATTAGACATGGCGGCTACCTCTAGCTACCCCGTGTGTCCATGGGCTGCGAGACTCAGGCCAGAGGGAGGAGGATATCTGTGTAGTGCCGGTTGTGCCCGACCCGTTCCCAGCCGAAGGGGACGTCGGGGAATTATTATAAAAACATCCCTTAATGTGATCGATACCGCTTCGTCGGCAGCTCGCACCACCCGACCCCAGTAAGCGGCGGGTGTCACACAGAAAACACGAGGACTTTGACTTAATCTAGGGAAAAAATAAAATTGAGCCAATATCCCTAGTGCCGCCATCTTTGTTCTACGCGAAAGCGTATATAGTAAGACACGTTAATCTATCTCGGTCATCGAATGAGAATCCCATACGGGCCTTTAGGTATTCGTGAAAAAAAAAGAAATGAAAAATAAAAATGGCGAGCCACGAAGTGCCTTGAGAAATTTGGGAATATACGTCAGTGAGTAGAGTACGTAATTATTCTGATGTTGGTATGGACTGTGCACTGTCTAATTATCCTTCGTGACTTAATGGGTTGGCAATTAATCGACGCGAACTCCCTGTTCCCTGTTAAACGAGCAGTTTAATCAAAGCCTTCGCGGACGAGTAATATTCCAAGGGCGAATATTCATGCTTGGATATAATAAAATTATTTCTCGAGAAAACCCGACACAGTATAATATATTACGCGAACTATACTATGCTTAGACACATATACTATAGCTATGCTATACCTCCTGGTAGACAGTTATCAATATGGGAAGCTAACCTTAAAGAATCGGCCACGACCGGATGGGACTAACCGCAAACATGGAGGCGATTTCAGGTCACTCTTCCTCTTCTTATATTTCCACTTTTTCCACAATTTCTACCGAACGTTATTAAGCCGTCCCATCCTCTCCCTTCAAGATCCACCCTCCCGTAGTCACCAGCAACGAATTGTCCTTAAGACAATTCCAGGATTCCCATTAAAAATAAATTTAGAAAAAAAGAAAAAGTCCCCAGAACTTGAGCGATACGTATATCGCTTGCATAGCGCCAATAGCGCTAAAAGCGAAGGAATCGGATGAATCGGAGGAGAGGCTGCCATTAAATCGGTGGCTCCATTCGTTAATCGGTACGATTCTGCGGGCTAGATGCGGGCACATTGTCCGTGGGAATGATTACTAATTGCCAGTCGTCCTTTGAGTAATCGGCAGTGTCAACCCCAGACTGTACATAAATCGCGCAATATTCCGATTGCGAGCGTAGGTGTGTCGAGAGGGAGGGAGAAAAAATGGAAAAGATAAAAAAAAAAGAATATTGCAAAGTAAGGACGATAGTCCTCGAAGTAGCGGGACAGCCGTTAGGCCACGTTCTAATAGAGCAATGTACCTTGGCTCATAGATACAAGTCAGATAGCAGGATATTCAATTATTCATATACTATTATCCGACACGCATGTATCTCTGCTGGTATATATGTGTATGTATATACGTGCGTGCACGTGTGTTCATGTGTGTGTGCATCCAATATGCACGCGCGAGCACATACGCTCGCGTTCACCTATGTTCCTGCGCATTGGTTCGCCAGTTCGTTCCTTCTGTTCGCAGCTCGGTTCCGTGGTCGAATCGTTCCTGGAGTCCCTCTGTGTACTCAGGGATAATATCATACCAGGCGACATGTTATTATTGGGCAGAAAGGGAGAAGATAAAGAAAAAGAAAAATAAAAAGAAAGAAAAAAGGATAAGAAAAGAGATATACATATATGTATATTGGTGATCCTCGCGAGTAGCTCGCGACGCTCCTCCTCTTGGCTATCAATAATGTTCCTCCTCTGTCCGTCGGTAAGCGATCGAATGACTCACACTCTGAATGATTAATCGAATGACGGGCCGACATTACATCCTCTGGCATCGAAGGAAATGCGATTGTCAAAAAGAATTTTTATTACGTTCGCCAACATTTTCCCGTGTTGTTACGCCGATTAAATGATCCTTACGATTAGCTCGGTAGACTTTTGTCTTTGGTGGTGGGAGAAGAAGTGTGCATATTGGCTTAAGAAATAAACGTAGACTGTTTTTTTCCAAATATATATTCAAGAGACGCGCATGCGTATTCTTTTTATTGAATTACAAAGCCAGAGAAATGTTTATGATTTTCTTCGGGACATTTATTTAATGACGATTAATAGTTGCCATTATGTCGTACCGAAGGTGCAGAGTGTATATGGGAAAATTGCATTTATGGGATGCATGGAATATCCTGTAGATCCGGTAAGGCCCAAGTACCTGTCTTGCGGCCCACGCGCCATACTTCTCGAATCTTGAACGAATCTCCCATCCAATGTATGGCATCTGAGCATCTGAGCATCTGATGCGTGGGCGTTTCACAATTCGATTCGCGAGACAAACGAATCGGGCGATACAGGTTCGTTAAATACGAAGGGAGTCCTCCCACGAGATACTAGCTATCTGGTGGACGTCTCGACGCCTGGACGCCTGGACGCCGCAATGTCCATTCGCATCGATGCTCTATTGGCGGACCATGACCGAAATGGGCATTTTCTCACGTTTAGGGATTCGCAGGCAGGGCCAGTTTCGAGCTTTCCTGGAAGCAGGTGTCTCTCTGGTCAGGACGACCTTTGGGCCCCTGAGGCCCTAAAGGCGCAGGTCACCGGCAGTGCCAGGTGGCTACGTCCGTGTTGTGCCTGGCATTGCCATTCCGCATCGTTCCCCGTTTCGTTCCATGGGGAAAAAATGGTGGAGGGAAAAAGGGGCCCCATTCTTACATTGTCCATGACCATGCCCATAGCCTTACAGTCATAGCTATAGCTATAGTTATAATAGCTATAGCCCATTCTACGTGTCAATTGCGTCGAATCCTCGAAAACTTAACGTGGCCTTTGCTCCCGTATCTCGCTGTGAATTTTTACGAATTTTCATGAAAGCCACTTTTGGATCTGCGGAATCCTGTGGGATAGCCTCGTGGCTTATCCCAGTCTGGCAAAAGGATCCACGTCTTCTCCATTGTGCTCGCGTACGCAGTGCGAATGTCTCGGAATTCGAAATTTCGTGAAGGCAGGTAGCGAAGAGCGAAAAAAGAATGAGGCCCACCTCCGGATCCCGTGGACACCTGCGTCAACGGGGCCAGCTTTTCCTCCTTTCTAGGATTTTCTTTCTCTTCTTTCCTTTATGACGAAGAATCTTTCGAGAAAATCTCTCGGGAGTATTCTTAACCATTTATATGCATATTCGGGGGGGAGTCGGTATTACTGGTACCAATCCGTAAATAATCGGCCTGTCTGTGTTTATTTTCTCCCATTGTCGATCTCGCTTGCACCAATAGCGAAGAATCACTGTAAACGGATTTTTCAATATTCTTTGACCGTCCATTTCTTATTTTATCCGTATTTTATCTCACTGGAAATACTTTTCTTTCGAATGCTGGTACTAAGAATCGCGACGATTCCTCCCCGAGAATATTCTTTTCATTTTCTTTCTTTTCTATTTTCCAGTCTCGTCGGGGTTAATCGACCAGCCAGCAAGAGAGAAAGAGAGAAAGAGAGAAAGAGAGAGAGAGAGAGAGGGCGAGAGAGAGACAACAGGTACGCACCGATACCTTTATAGCGACGATGCTAAACTCTTGGTGGTAATAAACTACAGAGGCTTTAGCATCCTAATTAATTGCACTGGAGGCCAAAGTAATTAACAAAGCAGGCAAGAAAACAGTCGTCGGTGTCCGCAACCCTAATAATTTCCAGCAGGTACCAAGGAACTCCTAACAACCGTTAACCAGGAGGCCCCCGTCCCTTTCCTAGTTCCTTATTTTCTCCACTTTTCACACGAATCAGAAATTAAGCAACCATTGGAGCAACCGGTGCTACAAATTTCAAAACGATTTTTCGAAAGTTTCGCCGAAGACGCCTGTGCAAATTTCTCCTCTATTTTCTTCCCGCAGTCATGTTCAATTAATCTTGTCCTTTAATTGGGGGAACCCATTGCGAATTCATAGAGATAACCATCACCGCCTGCTACATAGCAACCTCCAGCATCCATGCACATGGACCAGGACCTCTCGACCCATACAAAATAATCCAAATCCTCGACAAGATCCAAAGACTTCCGGAAGTGTCCCTTTGTAGCTCGACACGGGACACCATCCTTCGAAGGGACTATCGTTCCCGGGTTGCACAATTAATCAGATTAATTAGCGTCGACCGGATCAGCTACGAGAGAAACTGGAAGGACTCAATTAACGGATCTCGTTCCTCTTTCAACGGCACGAACGTAAATCCAGGAGACTCGTAACGAGGACGCGCGCTCACGTAAATCTTCGCGCAGTAAAAGGACCCGAGTCCTTGCAGTTAAATACACGCGCAACGCGCCGCAGCATCGGTATCTTCGGCTAAGGTGAAACGTCGGAAGGAAGAAGAACAAAAATATGGTTCGCAGGATGTCAAGGATCCTGGCAAAGGTGACGGGGCAATTTTTACTATTTCCAAAAATGTTTTACATTTATTATCGGTGGTTGCCGGAAAAATGATTTTTAGTGGGTACCCGTTAATTTCATAAGGAGGAGGGACGGCGAGTCCTTCGAAACCAATGGACTCCCGGCAGCAGCCATAACTAAGAAGGATAATACTTAACTGTAATACGCCTAAGCAGTGAGTCTCGCGTTGTTCCGTTACACGAGCGACACCTCGGGCAGCTTATGGTTTATACGGAGATCAATAGTGTAAAGGGTCTGTATAAATATGACGCTGATATCCTACAGGGAAGCATCGATCCTCCCGATTATACTTTGGCCGAATAAGATTTATCGTGCGAGGGAGCAGCGCGTGGGCGAATTCGACGAGTGTCATCGAGATTGCTCGCGTTAACGGGATTAAAAATAAACAGGTAGGCAACGTCAATAGGAATACGGTTAGATGGTTTACAGGAGGCTATGGTGGGAATAGGGTCCTGCTGTATGTATGTACGAGTATAGATACAGTCGAACGTCCACGGGATAAGGTCCCCTCCTTATATACCGTGTACCTATACGTATATAGATATGGATTAGAATATCCGAGCTTTTAGCAAGATGATTGTGCGGCGAGAGAGAGAGGGGGAGAGAGAGAGAGAGAGAGAGAGAGAGAGAGAGAGAGAGAGAGAGAGAGAGAGAGAGAGGGAGAGAGAGGGAGAGAGAAATGTCGGACTAAAATACTTGAGGACGTAATAATATATTAAGGCGTAATTTGACATTACGATAGAAGCGCCAACCTGATCCTCCATGCTTGTTTCGTATCTATATACTCATGGACTTCTCCACCATTGGACGACAGGCTGGTTATGGCTACGACAAAAACTAGTTCAGACCTCGTACGCAATCGGCATACTGGCGATGCGTCGCAAGCTCGTCTTTTAAATCACGAATGAACCGAGAGACGGACACCTCAAGGCTATCGATAAACTCCCTTCTTGCTGGAATTCGACGAGAGGGAATCGGCCATTTTCTATAGACACTTCGGATCCCAAGAAAACACGATGATACGGATAATCATTTTGTACTTGTTCTATCGTTTGTATCCGTCGACACGGGGAGGAGATCGTTACGTGGAAACGAAGCGAAATTACGAATATTTACTCTGTACTATTTGGGCTAAGGAAAAGAAAACAAGGAATGAATTAATTCGCACGATATATAATTTCTGATTGTAGATCTCGTGCATTTCGGACTGTCAATCTATTATCGTCAAAAGGCGCCTTCCATTAATCACTTGCCGAGATACGTAATCGCCGTAAGTACTATATATAGCAAGTCGGACTTTTAGTCCATCGAGAGTTTCGGCTTTGAAATTCATTCGGTATATTGAACCTTCGGCATGGCGGCATCACGCGTCAAATATGCGAGGTGTGGCTGTCGCACCGGCAGCCACTGGCAGCCACCGGCAGCGGCGACGTTCGGCATCGGCATTCGCCGCTTCTGGAGGCCAAAAAGAAACCTTCAAATCAAAGGGCAACTGCAAATAATCCAAGAGAAAGATATCGGTAGCTTTGCGTGCAAACGTCACACCGGAACGTTACAGCATGTAGAAGCACTAGATACCGGAAGTATCGATAAGGAACGTATCCGTCGCGATGGCCGTTAGTGGCCGTTAAATAGCCCGTTATCAATGATACTGAAGAGAAAAGGGGAAACAAAAATCATGTGTCGAGAGAATATGTCGACTGTTCTCCAAGTTTTCTCGTAAAACCGCGAAAGTCAAAGTTTTCTGGTGCGTACGGAGGAAGAGGACGAGAGGGAGGGTGAGGAACTGTCGGAGGGAGGGAGGGGGAGGGACAGAATGAAAATGACAGAAGGAAGGGAAGCGTGCTGACCTGTTGGGTTGTGTGGTAGGAGGGGGAGAGGGAGGGGGTTCGAATGGCTATCTACCAGCCGGACACATCTTATCGGCCATCTCATCTTTCTCCCAGCTACAAACTAACACGAGGTCCCTGCGAGATGTTCCCCGGCACCGGCGAACATCCGTTTCATCAATTTCGCCGATTTTCATCCACGAAAGCCTCTCGCCTCCCCGTTATACATATAATCTCAATGCATTGAAACAGTTGTTGACGCAACGTTCGGAGCTGCAGATATAGTCATGAGATGCGAAGATTATTGATTATTGGTGATTAGCGACTCTGACATTTTAAGCACGGAAACGTACATCGAACTTGGATGCTGATCGAATGTATATATGACATTTTTAATTCTTTGTCTCTCTCGCTGCGTATATATGAATTCTAAAGAAAACTCCCATCAGCCATATTTACTTACGAAACTATCCGTTTACTCTTTTGTCTCGTAATCCTTAATCCGCAATCAGGGCCCATTGTCCCAGGGGGCCGGGGGGGGGGCCACCCTGAGTCCCAGCGTTACCCGCGCGTATGTGTATTTCTACGCGCACATTCACAGCCGGCTCACGGGTGCCAACTGGCAGGGGAACCAGGGGATTACCAGAGATTAAAATCGTAGAAGCCCAAGCAGCCTGTTTGAGCAAAGTGAGAGAGTGAGAGAGAGTGAGAGTGAGAGAGAGAGAGAGAGAGAGAGAGAGAGAGAGAGAGAGAGTGAGAATGGGTAGGTAGTGGCATTGGGGCCCAATAGGGTGGCTGAGCAGAACGACAAAGAAGGAGTCTGACATAGTACGAGGACGAGAGTGGGTAGGCAAAGAGAGAAGTCGGCTAGAGAATAAAGAGAAAGAGAAGAAGAGAGAGAGTGAGAGAGGGAGGAAGGAGGGGAGAATATTCAAATAAGTTGATTCGTTAGTCCCTCGGATTAATTTGCTGCGACAGTATCGGCCGTGGCTGCGCATTCATTAGGCGGACCCACACCGAACCGACAGTGTCGCTCGAGTCCCAAAGGAAGAGAAACGTTTGTAGCTACACGTTTCTCCGTCTGTCGGCCTCCCGGTCCCCCTTTTTATACAGGCCAAGGCGTCTCTACGTACAACTGCATCCACCACCTCCAACTTGCTGAATAATATAGAAATGTAAAAGTGAGGCTTCCTCCCTCCTCCTCCTCCTCCTCCTTCAATCTCTCCTCCTTTCCCGGCGGCTGCTATTGTTGCCCGCGTAAAATATTGTTTCTATACCTGGGACGTTTTATACGCTCGAATGACACAGGATTAATACACCGTGACGACTACGGGTCTGCCTCGTCCACTACTATGGGAATAGGACAGTCACCTTCCTTACCTTTGACCTTCAACCTTCCACCTTCGACCTTCCACCTTACACGTTCAAACTACCTAATACTATCTATTGGCACTGCCCCGGAAGACGAGACGATCGAGAACATCTTCGATACTAGGATCAAATTCTTAATCCCCCTGATGCGCGGATCTATTTATTCTTTCTTGAAAATAAATCTATGGGACTTTTCGTGAGACCGTGAAACGAGACGAAGGCGATCGGGACGGAGGAAGGAGAAAGTGAGACGGAGAGAGAAAGAGAGAGAGAGAGAGAGAGAGGAGAAAGGTGAATCCCCATCTAATCTCGAAGCGTCCCAACAGTTTGTAAGTTGTGACAGGGACGTCGGATCGAGAACTCGTCGAGGATTCGGAGAGGAGGGGCCTTAATTAGGCCGAACACGAGACACTCAATGGATAAGGCCCCGATTTATTTTGGAAATCCTCCACTCGCACGGGCCTCTTACTATCTTTTCACTTACACTGTTGCTCCGTAGGCATCTCTCTATATATATGTATAGATTTAAGAATCTAACGCGTATCTGTATTATGGGTATAGACGACTCTCGCTATCGGAAACAACCAACAACTTTAACGATCCTGATATTAAGTAACGATATTAGCTAATAATATCGAGCAACGGGATATAACCGGGCAAACCCGGAAAACGTGAGCGCCTCTAATAATGGCTAAAGCTACTCGTGATTTAAGCCGCGTTCGCATCGCTTTAAAAATCGGCCGTACCTTCGGTTACTTTACGAGTCGAATAGTTTTCATGGTTTAAACTCCATTCTAATGGCGATACAGCGAGTATTGGATTAGTTTTAATGTAGAGACTCGCTGAACTACGTGAATTGAGAACCGCAAGAGACGTCAGACTGAGAAGGAGAAGCGGACGAAGACGAGGCTTAAGAGACAATGTAAAGTTTACGATCGGTAAGGAAGAAGTAAGGCAGTTCGCGCGGGTAGCAGTCTCAGTATTTTTATAGATCTCAACTCGATTTAATCCTTTTCGCCGGTAGGAATGCCATAATTATCGCCGCCGAGATATAATTAAGCCACTAATGACCATCGGGAGGAAGGAGGAAGGCAAAGAAGAGCGGAGCAACCGTACAGCCACCAAACCAGACCCTCGCGCTCCTTATAGTAATTATCAAATAAAATAAACACCTCCGAACCGGACACATAATGTATCACAGCGAGACACCTTTGTATCAAATTATAGAGACTCCGCTGGCAGGATGCTGACTTCGTTCCACCAGGACTAATTTACCAGGTCCAACGCGAATTTCAGTAAGAAAAAAAAAAGAACGTAAATTCGCCTAGCAATTTTTTTTCCAGGAAATCCAGTATCAGTGATTCGCCAAAAATCACTGCCAATCCATGCTCGCGAGGCGAAACAAGAGAGAGAGAGAGCGAGAGAGAGAAAAAAAAAAGAGCAGCAGCCGAGTTAGGTTGGTATTGAGTTAGGCTCGAGGTGCAATAATAGATTATGATAATAAACGGCATTATGTTGACATAAAGGCACCTAATACTAGCCGAGTCATATTCATGTCGCTGGGCCCTGCCCCTTTCGACTTTCTTAGGCTCCTAGCGACATATCTCACCGATTCAACTAGCTGGCTCTGCCCGTCAGTGTCGTAAAGAAGTCATGAAAAAAAAGGGCATCCAGGTATTTTTGATTGTCGGATGGACGCAGAGAAATCGTTAAGACGCGGAGCCGTATAGTTGACCATAATCGTATCCCATAACCTCCGTGTCTATGGGGGCTTATGCATATGTATCCCCACGAGATACCTAATAACATTACTAATCGTAATATACCGGTCTTCTCTTTTACTGGATTATCGGATTAATAGGAATTTTGGATAACGAGCCCATTTCGGAAAGTAACAAGTGACACTTCCCTCTTTCGATTTAACAATCTTTACGATGGGGGTTACGTGTGAGATTTTTCATTCAATGTTATTCTTATTATTATCCATTTACCATAAACGGGCTACGCCTATATCCCTTTGGGACTCGCGAGGATTCCTTTGTGATTTTCGAAGGAAAATTCTTCATCTAGGCTTTGAAAGGTCGCGCGCGCGCGCGCATGTGTTCCACTGGGTTGCAATAATGGATTATGATAATAAAGTGCATTATGGTGACACAGAAGCACCTTAAGGCTGCACTTGCATTCATAGACCAAGGCGACACGTTCCTGGGAAGAGTTCGAATTATTATGCAATGACGAAACCCCTTATAGATGCCTGGTCGAATTCTCTTGTTATACTGTATACTATATACTACGATATATGTACCTTTGATGGCACATGTGGTAGACCTCCGCGACACGAGACTTCTTACAAATGTTCCCTGAGTATGCAAATCAGTATTTCCTCGAGATCCCAAGACACCGGCCTAACAAGGGCGCTAAGTCAAAATCCCCGCGAGTCTCTCCGCTTTTCCCTTCCGAAGCGTCGCACGTGACCCGAGCCTGCGCCAATCGCTTCCTAGATAATTAAATGACAGGTTGTACTTCGCAAATGAATTTCTCTAGTTTACATCGATAACGCGATAATAGACACAGGGATGTACGTATAGTGTAGTCTATCAGAAAATTTCCATGATAAATTGGAAAATCGACGCGCACTCCTGTTATCGACACGTAACATCACCTAATATAGATAAATCAACTGAATATCTAGCTATGCTGGACGCACGTACACGTGCGCTCGTAAAAATTCCCAGAGGTATTAACAATTAACGTATCGACAGTCTCGTATCAATAGAGAATTCGATATTTTGTAGAATGCGTCAGGGAAGGGGGCCCTCCAAATGGGCCGCACGGTCCTGTCTGGTCGGAGACTTTAATGCACGGGACCCGACGGATTGAGCCGCGTCTCAACTTGCCACACGCATGCAGCAACGCTCGTGATCTTCAAAGTCAATTGTAGAAAGTTAAGAAAAATATGGTGTTTTCTTGGAAAACAAAGTGTTTAATTAGATCGGCGTAATTAAGGATATATATAAAAAAAAAATGAAGCGTACGATCCTGTACTCGTATGATATTCTATCCTCCGTGTATATATGTATATGGCAACTATACAATCAGTACTCGAGATACACGCAAGCTAAAGTTTTTAATTAACTGAGTTACGAAATAGCTGCTGCCTGCAAGTGTCTACACAGTGTTGTTTGATCTAATTCGATTAGCCGAGACGGCGCTGAAAACATGAGCACACTTGGCTCGTATACGTCACGACTAATATTCTTGCCGAGACCATTCTTTATTTTTTTTCCATAAACAAATTGATCGTCTTGCACCAGCAGAGGCTGATCTTGCGATTTGACATTTTCGTCTTTCCTTCGTTTCGTAATGGAACGAATCGCAAGGCTGGATCTCGTTATGATTTATCTGATATTTTGATAAGTTGCTCGTTGCAACGATGCGATGAGAAGAAGCATCGGTTGTCTGTTTGTTAAATCGCGAGACCATCGCGGTACGCGGCTGCGAATTTCTTGTTTCGATCGAACAGACGTAGAAGAAACGGTATGATTTTTTTGTTTTAATAAAAAAAAAATAACTACGTGTCGCTATTTATACTAATTATCTTTATTACTAAATAAGTAACTGCAAGTAAGGATTATTAGTGGCTACCGGTTTGGTAATTTGAACGAGATCGAAATCAGCTTCGCACATGTTTCCTGCCTTTCCTTGTATCTCTGCAACGATAGACACGCCTCGCCTGTAAGATCGGATTGGATTTCGACAAACGATTTTCCTTCGAGTGACACTGAGCCGTTTGAGCGCGCGACGTTAATAAGGAGAAAAATTGTATTTACAGAAATGGGACGCTTAAACGGGTTTACAGCTGATCCGAGAATATCTCAGGTTCCACCAACTCGATCGACTTTCTTTAGTGGGAAATTTGCAAGATCGCACCGAGGAGAATGTTTCTACATGATAATCTGCTCCGGTTGACCAGTCCGGTGCACATGTGCAAGCAAACACATTATCAGGAGTGATTTTGAGAATTCGATGCATCCCGATTAAACGATCCTCGTCAACGTGAAACGTATCAGTGTTTTCCTCACGAATTGACGTCACTACCGCGAGATATCTAATCGGTCGATGGATGATAAATGTGGTAGCTATTTCCGATTTTATAGATTCTCACGTCCGGCACAGCACAGCCACCTTATGCAATATAAATAAGACAACCGGTGTAATCTCCGATAGATAAAGAGGGACGATACGACAATAGAAATTAAAGATAACTGCCTTTGACTATTTATTTTCACTTATCTTAGCGAGACATTCGTTATTTATTTTTGTCGAAAATAATTCTCGACAATTTGTTCGCTTGTCCGTAATTCACCACGTACCTGGGTACATATCCCGTTCGCGTCCAGTTTCCGTGGAGCACTGTCACTGTTTCCAATTTCCTGTTATTCGCGTAGCCGGCACAGCCCAGTAGTGTCTCACACTTTCTTTCACCAGCAGCCCGAATTTAGTGTCCGGGAATTGTGATGGGACGTGGGCAAAGGATTGGGAAAGATGGCCGCGTACAAGAGGAGGAACGCGGCTGGCAGCTGATAAGAGCGACGTTGGCTTTTCGAAGGGAAGGTCAAGGAGCAGAACCAGAGGATGACGGTGACGATAAAGTAACACGGGGCAGGACAATCCGCAGTAGCAACGAGGGGCGGACAGGCAGGCAGTGAGGCAGGCAGGCAGGCAGGCAGGGCAGGCAGGCAGTAGGTGCTGGGTAGTCGAGAAAGAGTCAGGAACGTATATGTAATCCTGGCGATTATCACGTTGACATAGATGAGCACGTCCTGGCACTTTGAGGATGCTCCCCAGGTTAGGAGATATTAAGTATGGAGCGTCGATGACCGATGTCGGTGGAAATAAAATAAAAATCACTGGGGTCGTAAGGCGATGACTTTAGGCGCTTCAGTGACACATCCACGTTTACGGGAATCCGCGCGCGCGCGCGCTACATTTCGAAGGCGATGCATGGGGGCCAAAGTATTCGTATAAAACACGGACACACTGGATCTTATCTAGGAAAATAAAGGAATCGGCGTAACGCGTCGATGCCAGAATCACGCGCGAGTAACAACAAGACGTCGACGTAGCGTGTAACTAAATAATCTTGCAGATATGCCAGGAGTAACTGGTTTGAGCGTATATAGCGTATATAGCGTATAGGTGGTTGCACTGTCGCGACTCGTGGGGTGGGTCCTCTATTTCACGCGTGTTTAATCATATATCTATATAGAGTACCATCTATATAGGGTTAAAATGCTGGCCCGAGAGTCACACACTCACTGTTGCCGGTTAGTGTCGCGCGCGGCCACTGCACGCAAGTCTCCACACGCACTTGATTCCTCGCGCGGCTCGGACGTCTCTACCATCAACGCGCACCTACTTGTTTAAAGGAGTCGCGGAGTGTCGCGCGGAATGCCGTAATACTCCAGGGCGAATAATATCGGGTACGGATAATATTTTAATGAAGAAAGGCCGGACAGCGAAGTGCCCACGTCGGGTCGCGCTGCCGAACTGTTCGCTCCCCGCCCCTCCGCGCCAGGCTTCCACCCCTCCGACTCTTGCCGGTACCCCCACTCCGGCTCCCTCGCACCAGCGGACTGCACTCTAAAGAGAAGTAGGGGTATGGGCGGTTCTTCCTACTCGCGTGGGGGCGTGTCCTCGTTCGACTCGGACTAGCTGATCAGGGAAAACATTGGCAAGGAAGCGGGGATGAATCCCCCACTCCGTCCACTGCTTCCCCCACCACATTCCCCCATTCTATACCCTCTCTGCGAGGCTCCGGCGAACTCGCTGGCGCATACTCTTTTTAAAAGTAGGGATCGCTCGGCGCACGGAGCAGCGCGAGCGCGGCAACCCTGAGAATCGTGGCTTCGTTTCTCATTTTCATTTTCATTTTCATTCTCATTCCCTATTCTCTTCTTCCTTCAATTTCCTCCCTTTTCCTTTTGTTACTTTATCACGCTCTTTCTTTACTTTTCTTTCGTATCCGAAGATCTTTTCTCTCGTCTCGCGAATCGTCTTTGGCGGCGTCTCGCGCGTCCTGGACCTCGGGACTGGTGGTCCCGATAGCTTGGACTTTCCTCAGCCTGTGACGCGTAAGAAAAATCCTTACTCAGACTTATTTCAATGGGACATGTACTCGGATAACGTAATGGTGCCAGTTTTGGGATTTCAGCCTGATAATAAGAAACATATATATCGTTACGTACGTACACTCTGAATAATCATGTACGGGATGCAATGTATGTACCGACCAGTAGGATATTCAAAAATGATTTAGTAATTTTGGACTCGGACCACCGGACGAATTTCAGGATTCGTATCCAATGGAAATATTAGCATTTATATCGGCATTATGAATATACAGCCACATATGCGCACGCCTCGCGCATGCGCATCTCCCTCTGTTTGGGTTGTGGCGTCGTGTAACAGGGGAGGGCAAAATTGCTTAGCATCCCTTACACCCTTATTCCGTGCCTAGCAATGTCTGGGCTTAAGTCCCTTTTTTTTTTAATAAGCCTCAACTTCCACCCTTCGCTCCCTGAACTTCCGAGGCGACGAGCGAATTTAAACCACCCTCGGAACACGAACGCTCAGTGACGATTGTTATTTCAAACGCATAATTCCAGCCTCATAGCAGGAGAAAAACACTCGTCCCAAAATAAAGGGAAAAAAATATTCTTTCACAGTCAGAGAAATTCAAATCGTTCGAATACCCGAACCGCTGGTGGTCCATTCCTCGGGGATGCTGGTCAGTCAGGGAAGGTCGTGGATTTGGGCGCAACGTCATGGGTGGAGTGGGGCGGAGGAGTAGCTTCCTCAATGGATAGAACCAGTCCTCCCCCTCATCACCCCCCCTCATCTCCCCCTCAGCGAGGGGTGTCTATGGCTTCCGCTCACTCGAAAGGGATGCAAGGGATTTCAGCCGAGGATTCCAAATGGTCAGTTTTACTGCACACCGAGAATTCCAGGACACTAAGGACTCGCTAGAGCCAGGTGTTCCGTTTTCTGATTTACTTCCCGGGAAAACTCGTTAAATCATATAAAAATCTACGCGCTCCCTTTACTTAAATTTTGCTACAGCATCCCATGTGTACCTACTCGAACCATACTCCCTGGCTCCTGCCAACAGAATCATTTTCCACTCGAAAAGTCCCGCTTGCTATTTGTCTTTCCTTGCCGTTTCTCTTTCTCCCATTCTCATTCTACGTCTTTCACTATTTTTCCTACGCTTTGCAATTTTACATGCATTTATCCTGATTTATTCTCCATAGGTAAAACAGTCAGCTCCGGATGTACTTGAAATCGAATGCGAAATATCCCCGCAGTCTCTTAGCGCTGCCATTTTTCTTACTTCCACCTACCAAACGTTCTTCCTTTTCACCTATATATAGCTATACGCGCGTCAACCAAAGATTACCAAGAGATCACGTGGGTTTCCCTAGATAGGCCAAAACTGGTAAGTCCCATGGAAGGAAAAAGTTGCGACTGTCAAGAGATTCAAAATTCCACCGAAGGAGAGTTCCTCTTTGTAATAAGATGCATCGCACAGCTCGTTGAGGTACAGAACTCTAGGTGCACATCCTGTGCGCTATAGATATACGTATAGGTGAAAACCTGAAGATCAAAGTCCTCTGGCGAAGCTTGTACAGATCGCGGGATGTCGAGCAGCCTGAACCTTTGTCCGTTGCGAATAGAAAGAGAGAAGTGCGTGGCGGGATGGTTCGTTCGGTTTTATGGGGTCATCAAAACGTTCTGCGATTCTCCGGTATGCGCGGGCAGCACGCGCATTATTCTTCTTCGACGGCGTCGGGAGCGTCGCTGAGCGTCGGCTCAGGTCTTATTCCACTTCGTTCCAGAAGAAGAGAGTAAACTCAAGGTAGGAGAGAGACAGGACGAGCGAGACTGTATATGCCCACAGCATCCTCGGGGAAGATGATAGAGAGGATATCCCAGGGTAAAACCGAGAGAGAGAGAGAGAGAGAGAGAGAGACGCGTAGCGGCTGGAGGTTGCGCAGAGGAGCTATGAGAAATATTACAAAGAGTTAAACTGTGACGATCCGGTAGCCAGCAACGATCTTGTGAACGGAGGAAAAAGCGGCGTAAAAAGGTGCCGGGACCCGGGCGAACGGGCCCATCAAACTAACGCGTGGAATGCCAGGTTATGAGGCCTTATGGGTTGTTTGGGACAAGGGGTATAGAAAAAAAATGAGGAGGAGGAGGAGGGGGGAGGGAGAAGGGAATAGACTCGAAACGGATAACGGTGGGGGAAGAAATGAAAGAAAAAGAGAAAGAGCAAGATACACTATGGGGAAACGGAGCAGCATCAGTCTCAGTAGAAAATAAATCCACGAGCATCGCCGAGTCTGCTGAATGGAAGCGGAGTGGCAGGTAGAGAAGAGAAGCGAAGCCTGAACGAGATTAGTTTTGGTGTCGGAAGCGCCCACCCTGTTCGAGGACGTCGCACCAGGAATCTCTGGTCCTGCTCGGCCACGCCGGCCAGGTTGGTACACAGCGCAGTAGGCAGTACTGCCACCGCACCATTATTAAACCTTGCTGAAGCCAAATCACGGATGGCCACCTTCGTACAAGGAGGTCGTAACGGGTTAAGGACTCGCGTCGCTGTAATTTCATTTTAATCGAGCTTCAACCTGGATTCAAACGTTCGTCTAACCTCGGTTACACTCGGATTTTCTCGGAGACAGCTCGATGGCCTCTGTGTACCGATATGACTTTTTGGAGCGTACAGGCACCACGAGGACCGAGAGGAGAGGAGAGATCGTTCGGAAGAGGAGAGAGTGGATATCTTCTCTGGCTAGTTCGATCTTATTGTCTCTTGTACAGGGTGAAGCAACCCCCCCCCCCCCCCCCCTCGCCGACAGGGGCAGCTACACAACGGATATACGTATAAATATATATTTCTTCTTCGAAGCGACTATACTGCTGCACGCAACCCCAGGCCAGGTGAATGGGAGTCCTGTTGGCCAGGTAGAAGAAAAATACAAGGGGCTGAACCCTATGGGAAGATACCATGGGGAGAAGCACTGGTCATTCCGCAGTGCAACTTTCAAACTGACACCCGGGGGAAACCGGACCGACCAGACAGCCGGGCGCCCGAGACTCACCCTCCTTGGATTCTAGTCTCTCCTTCTCTCTCTCTCTCGCTCTCTTTGGTTCTTCACCAAAGTTCTTAGGGGCTGTGTCCACCTATGGACACGTTTCAGGCTTTTCATAGGGAACCATCCCCAAGGCCGTCTTGCAAGTATCCATTTATTCCTGACGGTTAGAGAACAATTTTTTTTTGTTTCTTTTCATTTCTTCGTATCGTACCACGTGATGCGGGTGCAATTAAATTCGCATTCAATGTTTGCTGGTCCCTGTAGAAAATTACGAAGCAGACTGACGTCACAGTCTGCAGGATGAAGGTATAGCTCGTATGACGAGAACGAGTGAAAGTGCATGGGTTATCTATAATCGTGAGTTGCATTGCATTCTTTATAGGAGAAAGTATATAATGGTAGAACGAGACTCTTTCCACGCGAAGACCAGGTTCGATTTTCCTATTATTCGGCAGGCTGCAATTTTCACGCACGTCAAGAGACGACACGAATCGTCCTCACGTACAGCGCATCGCGATGTCAAGTCTTTTGATTCGGCGGCTGCTACATTCCTACGTCGATGAATGATGGAACGATCGTCCACCGGACCAAGTCCAGGTACTCGCAGAGTGCAGCAGGTGCTGCGTCTTACTGGCATTCAAACTAAAATATTGTTCTTGCATCTTTGTGGTATTCCGCTGGCTTGAGTCCTTGTACCTCAGCTGACTCGATCTCCCTCTCTCTCTCTCTCTCTCTCTCTGGGAAGAAGAGAGGAGGAGAGGAGAGAGAAGCAAATGCTTTGTAGACGAATGCAGAGGGATTTTTATGTATCCCGAGAAGAGAAGGACCCAGGGACAGAGACCCGTAAGCCTTTTCATTCTTCGAAAGATCCAGTGCCGCGCGCGCTTACCTGCTCTGCTCCTCTCTTCGCAGTGTCCACCAGCAGCAACGTTGAAATTAGCCACCTTAGCTGGGAGAGGATCGGAGGATCGGAGGATCGGAGGATCGGAGGATCGGAGGATCGGAGGATCGGAGCAACGCCGACAGGAAGTCAGCAGCGACGCTCGGTATTTTCTCTGGGACGAGGACAGCAGTCGCCGTGCGAAAAGATTTTTTTAATCTTAAACAGGATACGCGTAGCGGTGGTATAGATAGGCGGGTAACGAATGGGCCCAATGACCCGTCGGTTTGCCTCAGCATGGATCGCGAATGTTGTTTAAAGTCTAGACACATTGTTGGACCCCCGAATTAGCGCACTACGAGAATTAGGGGTCCCTCTATCGGGCCCTGGGTAATTAACAAAATTATCCCTAATTAGAGTGCTCAAGGGGCGGCCCCCGCTCGGGCTTTGGTGTCTCTTCTTTAGACCGCGCTAAGAACTCCGACAGCCGCACTCTGCCGAGGATACGTATGTTTCAGGAAATATATCTCAGTGTGGGACGCATTGTCGGAATAGGTGTAGCAGCGTGTTTGTGTCTTCCCTAATCACTGACCACGCTGCAGTGAGTAGCAACGCGATGGGAACGAAGCGATTGCTGCTTACTAACCGAACTAAAAATGTTATTCAGCCTGGGAAAATTTCCCTTTAACAAATATCAATCTTCGGATTTAACTGTACTGCGTACCGCACGCGCATACCGTATACATTTGGGACTCGCAATCGGATTTCAGCTGGCCCGTCTATGTACGCCGATATATTCGTATTGCACGTTCATTCCATACGTATGTGAGCACCGGAGCAATTTTTCGATCGGACGAGTGACAAGTGGCACTGTCATTCGTATTTCGGAATTTCGAAAATAGCCGAAAGAGGGAGAAAGGCTGGATCGTAATCCTGGAAGGGACACCTGCGCGACCTGGGCAGAGCACCTAGCTGCCTCCACAGTCCGGGTGACAATAGTTGCCAAAACTACAAGTACAATGCACCACCCGCCAACGAGTGACCATTGTCCGGCCCAACTGTGCCTGCCGGGTGACCGGTCGGTCGGCCCGTGTCACTCGGTCCTACATTTTTATAGCGTTATTATTTCCAGCCGTGTAATCCTAATTCTTGAGACAGGTCCTTTTCTTGGGTCCCTTCCTTCTGCCAGCCCTGCTTTGGGGCCCACTTTTATTTCGTGGCTTTTGTTTACTCACACCTTCGGTACCTTTTGCACAATTAACGAGGAAACTGCGGCAGATGCTCGTCGCGAGTAAAGAGACACGTGCAGACTTCGCGATTTATTGTTATTTATAAAGACTCGACAATTTTTGCATAATTCGCGCGATGCCTATCAGTCCTTTCTATCGTTAGGAAATTATCAGGTAAATTTCGCGGCGACCCCATAACTCACACGCGCTATGCTCATACTGTATCAGAAAAGTATTCGAATGCCAAAGTTTCGAATCGATCCTGCTTCCTGAACTCCATTCAGAGAGTCCCGCCTCTGACTTCTATGTACGTATCCTATGTGCCTGTGTATACCAGCTATACATATATGTAGAGTATAGATGGAGTAACGTAGCCCGTAGTTCTGGCATCGGCACCCTGGAGCGGCCATGCGTGGTCATGGCACATAGTTTGGAATCGCGTTTGGGTAGGGAGCAAGCGAGTGCCACTGACCTTTCCCAACGCGTGCCCGTAACTTACGGATAAATCGTAAAACTGGTGACGTCACCGGTCACGCAACCTTCTTCAACGAACCTCTACGATCTTCCTCTTCCTCTTCCGCTGGTTCCTCTGGTTCCACTGGTTCCACTGGTTCCACTGGTTCCTCTGCGTGACCAGTGCACTGCAGGTCATTCTCCTCGATTCTCAAACTTTACAGCGGCATCCGACACTTTCTAACCGCAATATCAATATATCTACTTATATTGAGAACCGCCACGCGTCTCCTATATCTACATACGTGTATACTTGTATATACGCAGCTACTACCAGATGCTTCGACGTTTCAGCGCACGTATTTACTTCGTTGTGAGAATTTATGAAAATTCAAAGAAATTCTGATTTCAATCTCTCGATAACAAACACAGTAGATCGCGTGCTGAGCGGTCGAGGACGTAACGCAGATACACGCTCGATATACGCGTATTACGGCGATTAAATGCGATAACGTAATTACTGATAATACTTGCACGACACTAATATTTGTTCCCTCTCGGAGCAAAGCACTTCCCCCCCTCGACCCTCCGGAAATACTTTCCTATTTTTCTTTTTTTCATTATTGACTTCGATAATGCGATTCTCATGGACCCTAAACTCTGCGCGGGGCTGGAGGTGATTAAAATAATATTTTTTAAGTATTTTCTCGAGATTTCTCAGGTAAGAGGGCCGCGATCTGACTTTCTAGGAATTCGACCCATTCATTAGCAGTAATTCACTCCCTCGTGAAAAGACACGCAACTCTGTGCCGTCGGCGAATCGAATACCACAGAGCAGAGCATTTAGAAATGAGTGGTTCCCTAATTGTTAAGAATTTTTCGAAAGATCCTCGAGAGTGCAGTTAACTAAATAATTTTCAATTCCCTTGACGATGTTCCGCCTTGACGTGTCGCCGATTAAGAATGATCCGAATATAATATATAGGCTTCATGGAAATATTGTTGGCGGCCATTGTGAAATCGGTTCTCTCTTAAAAAGCCTCAATAATTCATCGAGTCGACCAAACGGTCTATTGTGTACGTATACATATGGGCACCGCTGGACCACAGTGCTATTCCTCAGAATTTATTATCGCGGACTGTACCGGGCTGGAAAAAATACATTTAAGGATTAAATCGCGTTAATCGACACTCAAAGGACCAGAGACTCGTCGTTCTAGTCGCCCCCTAAGATCCCATTCGAAGCATTCGGCCCTTTTGTACTAATCTCAAAAGTATTTCGAGAACGTTTCCAAGGGTCTTGTTGGTCCTGCGATAAGATAGTCACGTCTCCGAGTCTCCCACCTCTCGCACCTCTCGCATCTCCAGCATTTGACGTTGGCGGCCACGCAGGAAGAGTCGATCAGACATCTTTAGATATCCAGCATGTGTAGAGATTGACAGTATACGTCACGAAATCGATTCCCTAAGTGGGATCGGTAAATCTTAGACTTTGACCATTGTTCCTTCTAATCGTGATCGGTGCCGGATCGAAATGATTGCCGACTTGAAAGAAGGAAAGAAAAAAAAGAAAAGTGGACCGGGCCTTGGGTTACGGTGCGTTTAAGGGTAGTCCTTGCTGCGATGAGATGGATCTCTAAAAAGCAGGGTGGCGCCCTGGTCCTCATTTCCTGGCGCCATGAATGAACCAAATTTTGAACCGTGCCCCTTGACCCCCCCGGCCGCCCCGCTGCTCTCCCTCTCGCTCCAACGCACGCTCTGGTCGGGCGCCTTGGGCCCGCGTTAGCCCCCTCTGTGTATAGTAACGAGAGAGGATACACAAGCCGCCCCTGTAATTTTTTAATTACGAGCGCGCGGGTGCACCTTTACGTCAGACCGGGCGCCGCCTTTCTGTCCAGGAGTCACTCAGGCCCCGTGACTTGCAACATTCGGGCCCCGATTCTCGACTCCTAATTTTTAATAACACCTCCCCTCCCCCCTGCTTCCCCTCCCCGACTCCTGACTCTGTCGCGGAACACGACACGTACTTAAATCTTGCGTCCTTTAATGTTGCGTCCTGAATTTATGCCTCTTCTCGGGCATTCGAGGTTTCCCTCGGTCCACTAAAATGACGAAGTAAAGGGGGAAAAAAATGGGACCTTCGGGCTGCCCCGTTAAAGGGCAAAGGAGGAGACATTCCTCCTGGTCTCTATCCTGCCTCACAGAAAGACCCTTCGCGCCGAGTTAAAGGATCCCTTAAGGATGGCAGGGGGGATCGCGAGACAATACTAAGCGGCGTAAAGCGTCCTGAAGGATCACGTTTTTCTAGTTGAATTGTCCTCCCTTACGTTCCTTTTATTCTTCGATTTAGTCCTTGAAACTGTTGCACTTTCAAAGGCCCAGGATGAATCCTGTTCTTTAGGTTCCTTAAGTTGCTCAGGTTTTACGAGGATTCTGCACTGTAATCTACGTCGCTTTGCATTGTTCTCTGTCGGAAATTCGGTGTGCACGGTAGCTGCACGCGCGAAATTAATCGTTTTTCAGGAATTCGTAAAACGGTTTGCACTTCTGGTCCAGCGCTCCTTCCGGGTCTCCAGGATCCCTTTGAAAGATAGTGTACATTCAGAGTGGATAAAACTAAAGAAGAAGGGGGCGGAGGGGGGTGTGCAGCAAGGATAAAAAAGGAATGAAGGAAGAAACGGACGGGTAATGTTGGGAAGCGACAGCCGGCCTGGTGATCCGAGGGTTTATGCCCGAACGCCCGTCTCTTATGAATAAATATTCTATTTCGGACTTGGGATCGAGTACATAGAAACCGTGGACGCAACAACAGATCAATAAAAATTCGTCTCGTACCCGGTTCCCATAAATATTCCAATAAAGCGCGTGTCCCGTCCTAGCGTTAGAGTTAAACTTAGAGCGAGTCTATAACCGTTCAAGATTTTACTTTGCTTCCTGCTTATGTTCGCGTGTCGAATCAAAATACGAGGAACCATACGAGATTTCTTGCGGAAAGATGCAATGAAAGGTTTTGCGCAATCGTCTCGGTGTCTTAGATAATTCAAAGTTGCGAAAATTCAAAGATGAATTCGCAGTGCAGTCAGTTCGAGGAAGGGGGGTTGTTTGTTACTGCTATTTCACGATTTGGACAAGCGGTATTTCCGTCTCTCTCGCACGCATGTAAAACTGCATAAATCAAATTCAAAAATTTTAAACGTTCGACTCTGTTACGTACTTTCGCGTATTTCGTTGTTCACTTCACAAGTAATTAGTACATTGGATAAAACTGCTCTCACTTTTCACCGTAAGATGACGCAAAATTAATAATTGCTGAATTAAAGTGACCACGTGACAACTGTCAAATCCGGCTGATGCATTCGACTTGAAAGACCCTGTAGATATTTCCTCCAAGAGTCAGTATCAACTAACGTAAGATGGCGAAGGAGGAAAACTAAAGAAAGTAGTTGTGAGCACCGCCCGTCTCGAAGGCGTCGCTTATTAGCCGCGAGCGAGGCGTCGCGACGCCCTGGTTAAAGAAAAATCCGCGAGATGGAGACGCTCGCGAAATACGAGGCTTTATTTACCGTGCGACTGTACGTTCTCTTCCCTACCAATTTACTCGGCACAAGACTGAGTGTACTTCCAAAGAATGACGCGCGCGTCACAAGCCCGATTAATCAAAGTGAAATTTCTTCGTGAAAAAATTGGCGAAAAAACAGTGAAACCTGAAAATCGCACTAGTTTACCATCGAAAGCAGCAGCAACGAAGAGAGCAGTCGAATATCCATATATTCCAGGGGAACCCAGAATCCGCGATTGGTCCATGCAGCACATTGGGGGGCAGTAAGAGAATTGAAGAATTGGCCCGAAGCAATCGTGACTCCGAGAATCTTTGCTTTTTCAGAGAAGTCGAAGCGCGAAACTGCTTGTACATGGGCACATATGTAGTAAAGGTATAGATGCACATATTCATGTAGCCATCCTGTACGTAACATTCGCATGTAGACGCAGAGCCTTCGGGATGAAATGCGCCGATGCACACGTATGTATCCACATAGCTGCCATAAGGGAATTTAGCACATATGTCGCGTAAGGAGTCTGCGTGCTGCACGTGTGTCTGTCCCTATAGGTACATAATATGTAGATAAGTATGTATATGTATATATCGAGGTGAAATGCCGTTGTCATGGGAATATAAAGAGAGGCGCGACACAAAGAGATTGAAGGAGAAGGCTGTCACCTCCTACACCTACGACTGCAGGAGTTTGCACGTTACACGCTTTTAGATTCTAGCGCCATCCCTGCCTACCCCTAGGACCTCTTCCCCAAGAGAAGACCCACCCTTATTCTCCGTCTGTCTATCCATTCATCCGTTGGTCCATCCATCCGCACACATCGCGCTCCTGCTTTACCCGTAAAGATGCAGAAAGTAGGAAAAGGAACGGGAAGAAGGAAACGTGGTCCACGGTGGGATGGAATCCGGGAGGCTTAGGCGCTCCTCGAACGTAGCTAACTAACTGAATCCGAATCAATACTTACTTGCGCCTCCCGCCATTTTGCATATTCTATTCTACGGAGTCTCAGGGCTTCTTTTCTTTCAAGGATTTTCTCTCGAGGAATTTTTCTTATTTTATTTCTTTCTTTTCCATCGCTACAGTCTGCACTGGAAAACTATCAGCATGGATCCTATTGTCCAACTTTCTAACTGCGATATATGTATACTACAGAGGGGTTTAATCTAGGGAATTGACGCTATAGGGAAACCTCACGTAACTCGCGCTATACCAGATTGCCAGTCGATAGAATCCCACTAATTAGACGGTATCCTAGGATACGGAAGGAAGCTAGTTATTTTTATGGCGCAATCAAGGTTTATTCATTGAAATGGTTATACAGGCGTATGGTGCACCATGCACCATGCACCATGGGACTCTAACCAGCCGTTCGACGGGAGCTGCAGATTTTGAAGGATAAACGTAGGCGGATTATTCAGGAATCTCTCGGTAGAAATCCGTAACGTTCGCTCTCCTACGTATATTATAATTCCCTCGGTGCTCGGCTAATTGTGTTGCGTGGGTGTGAATATGGTTTATAGTTCGGTGGAAAAGCTGGCCCCCGGCCAGGCAAACGAGCTCACGTGACGTCACGCGACAGAAATACTCGCCCGGCTAATTAGGCGAGAGGCACCTCACTCGGCTCGCACGCACCGATGCAACTGGAATCCATGCATTTCGTAATTTTCCTCACGCGTTCGCATTGCCTTTTCTCTCTCGGCGAATTTGAAGCGCGATGCGTGCGCGAAGTCGATTGCGGCAGGAAGCGATTCTGCCGATTAACGAAATCCCCTCGTCTCGCCAATCGCCGAGAGACGCGTTATCGTTGTCAGTTTATCAGTTTATCGGCTTATCGGGTAATCGGCGAACTAGGTGTTGGAATTCACAGAGTGGTTCCCGGGCTCCTTGAAAGGAACAATGTAAAGTGGCCCGTAAATGTTGTAAACAGAAGGGGTGGCCAAGCGGGCGTGACTGCGTTAAGTCAAGTTAAGTCGAGGTTAACTCCCTTAATTACTCAGATTTAATCAGGGCCCCGGAGCGGCCTGTGCGCGTAGAGGGGGAAACCGCCCGCGCCGAGAGCCAAAGGGCCCTCAGGGAAAGGGATCTCGGTTCTGCTGTTTGCTTACGTTCTCTTCCTCTGCTACTGCCTACTATTATACTATTATACCCAGTGGCCATGATACGTGTACCTATATATGTAATTTATAGCTATACGATACGCGGAAGGACCTCTATTCTAAAATACTAAGACTTAACGAAGATTAATTATTGCTCTCGGAGATGATCTTAGCTGTGTTATCGACTGTACGCGTTTATTATGCGAGACCAGGAAAGAAGAACGTTAGTCCCGTAGGAGCTAAGAAAGTAAGTTTGTGGAATTTCATTCTTCCTGATTGGAAATTAAGGGATGCTCTTTCTTTTATTTTTCCTGGAGGAAAAATAATATCTGGGTAGGCGCGGCTCTCGTATATCCTGGCGATAATAATCGGGACGCCCTTTGTCGAGTATAAAATATTATTTCGCCAAGATATTCGCGAGGGAAGGAATCATCCCTTGGAAACGCAAAGATTAAGCGCGCCGGATAATTACCGGCAGAGGAAAAGAATTGTAAAAAGGTAGACAAAAGGACTCGGCGCCTCCTTTTCTTCTTTCCCCCTTTTCTCCTTTGCTCTCGTTTCTTTTCTTTTTCTACTCCCCTTCGCAAAGTCCCCTGCGTGTCTCGGGATAAGGTGGAGGGTGGAACGATGAAATAAGGTGATGGAAGTCGTCGTCTTAAGAATTGAGATGATCCTGGACCCTTTCATGCTTTAATTTATAAACGCGGTTAATTGCTGGTAAACATTACCGCTCGGATTTTCATCCCCAAAGTTATTTTTGCCCCCTTTTCTTCTTTATGCATTCGGGGCAGCCCGTATTTTTTTTTTTCTTTCTTTTTCTCCTTATATACATTTTGCGGAATTACGTCCTGGTACCGAGGCTCGCATTGGATTGAGATAAATGACGAAAAACTTTTCTCGCATAATGGAGTTACTTTGTTTCCAGCGAGCACCGCGGGCTATTCTTAGGCTAATACGAAAGCCGGCAGATAATTACACAAGGTCTAATTAAGGACGCAACTGAGTGAGGATCGCCGCGAGATACTGCCATGAAATTTCCACCCCTGAGCTTCCTTGGCTTTTCTTAATTTCAAAAGGATTCGCCGCGCACCCAACGTCCTGTCGTATACAACCCATAAAAAGACAGGGAAGCACCTTCCCATTCTTTGTGGTTAACGACCAAAAATTAATTAGGAATCCTCCCTCTAGTGGCGGAAGTGAATTCTCTCTCTCTCTCTCTCTCTTAATGAAATAACTTTCTTTCTCTCTTATGAGAATCGTCAAACACCTTGAATTCTCAGGAACCGTAAAGGACCTCAATTCTCAAGACACACGTCATAGCCAGCGGGCCAATAATTCCTGTCAATTATTCTCCTAAGACTGTCCTATCCTAGTCCTCGGTGTATCCAGCTCAAACCTCTCAAAGATGTACAGACAGGTGCTAATTGTAGGTGCAACAAATGTAAAAATGCCCCGAGGTGGTCGGCGAGAATTTATTCGCTAGGCCTTTGCCAGTGAAGCCAGCAGTCTGTCCTTTGAAGAGAATAAGGATGCCGCTGAAGCGATAAGGACAAAGAGGGTGCGCGAGTATAGTGCGAGTTAATAACAAGGGGTAGGCACCGGGTGATCATTTCGTAGTATAATAATTAGCGAGGAAAGGGCGCGGGCCGTTGAAAAAAAATAACGAGAAAATAATGCCACGCGAATGAGGAATCCCTTGGGAAATGAAAGAAGCTCGCTGCTGCCCGGGAACTTTTGGTGTCCTTGAAAAGATGAGGAGGCCCGGAGGGTTGAGGATGGACTTTTGAGAGGGTTGGAAACGAGGGGCAAAGACAGGGCCGGAGGCTGGCTGTTTGAGAAAGCGAAAGAGAAAGAAGAAGTTAATTAAGTAATAAAAAGTCAGTGGCTCTCTCTCTCTCTCTCTCTCTCTCTCTCTCTCTCTCTGAAGTCAGAGAGTGAGAGAATGGGCGCTCGAGGTGAGAGCATCAAGAGGGTGGGAACTTGCTGGTAGGATGGAGTGAAATTAAAATAAACATCCCCTAAATGAGTCGCCAGCATCCCCTGGTTAACTGCCGCTAATTAATTCCTTGGCGCTTGTGAAACTGAGAGGAAAGGAATGAGAACGTTTTCCCGTCTACGGGACACTCCCTTCCCACCCTGTTCCTATCGCTATCCGGAACAGCGAGAGAGAGAGAGAGAGAGAGAGAGATCCTGCTTTGGGGTTTGAGTATTAAATACCGCGAACCAGCCACTGTCTGACTCTTTAATTAGCCGGGACGCCGAGTCGAGGGGGTGTGGAGGGCTGAAGAGCAACAGGTGAGATGCAAAGCAAGGGTTATTCTTGGCTTCACAGCTTGACAGGACGGAGGGTGGGAACCAGGGACGTTTAAATATTCCAGGGGCCCAGGACTTTCACACTTTTTCATCAAATTTTCATTGTCTCAATGTCAAACTTCTATTCACTTTTATTCCCAAAAGGTCATTGATCGGCTATCGGATCGTTACGTAATTTTCCGCGAAAATCGTTTATTAATAAAATCGAAATATTTTCCTCAAGAATCGCTATAATTTTCATGTGGAACAGTCACGACGAAAAGTCGTGACGTCGTCCAAGTATTTGTTCTGAATGTGCGCGTGTCTCGATACACAAACAGTAAGAGGGAAGCATCTTCCCTGACGAACAAACGAGGATCTGGTTAAGGAGAGTATCGTCAATGGGGTAATGATGAGGTCGAAGCAGCCACAGGGCGTTAAAGGGTTAAACGAGTAAGTAGATAGGGTAGAGGGCTGTTGGATGGTGGTGCTACTGGTGGTAATTAAGACCTGTTGAGTACCGTTTAAGAGAGTCGTAGGGTGTGGGTGTCGAGCTGCGAAGAGAAGGGTTGCGAAGTGATGAATATTCCAGGCCGAATCTGCTCGCGAAGGGGTTGGAGCTAATGAAAAGTACATTATGAGCAGGAGCGAGGGTGGCATTGGATTCTACGGTGGTATAGGACATGGATGACGATGGTACACATACCATAGCGCACCATAGCGCACCATAGCGCACCATAGCACCGTACTCGCTGGAAAGCGGCTCTATGGGGGAGGGAATCGAGGATGGGGTTTAAATGCGATAATTTGCGTGGGAGGGTGCTCGGGCCAAGCCTGAGAGAGAAATGGCAGCGGCAACCCTCTGCCATTTAATTAGGCTTAAAACATGCCTTAAATATTGTCGAAGGGATTTCCCCCTTTGGCTCGCGCCGATGAAACTCCGAGCAAGCAAGGGTTCAACCCTTGAGCTCGTTAAGTGAGCAGAGATTTCACCCTTGCTTCCGTTTGCGCGACCTTACACCATTCGTTTGGCTATGGAATATCTTGCATTTAAATATGACAAAAACCTCAAATGACTCTTTCGAATGACCCAATTACATTATTACTTAATTCCTTGATCGCTCAATGACCCAATGACCTAACGGCTTTCGACAATGCGCCTGATCTTAACTTGATCTCCAATTCTTCGCTATCAAAAAAAAAAACTTCCCTCGGTCCTGTGTTTGTCCTGAACGATTCTATTTCCGATCAGGGCGACTGACCAACCCTCCAGTCGAACAGTTATGGCGTCGCAATTGTATCGCCCTTAACCTCAACCTCTGACCTCATACAGCCGATAGATTCCTCGTCTATACACACTGAGCAGACTTTTCTAAAGAGCCCCTCCACCCCCTTCACCCCCTTCACCCCCCTTCTTACCCTTGGCCATCCCACCTAGTAATTGTCTTTGTGGATTCGCACGAGCGTGATCAGATTACCGAAACAACCCTGACAGTCCTTTTATCGCTTTGCCAACAACATCTGTAATTCAAGATATATCCTTGTAACACTTAACCAATACCGCTAATGATTCTAATATGTAATCCGATAGAATTCCCTTAATTATTCTCGCAATGCAATATCGAGTATACGAAGCATAAAGTCTGAGGCAGTTCGGTGTACGTGTTACGGTACAGTGTCCACGCTAGACACCCATGGTGCCGACACACGTGGGCCGGCATATATCTGAGCTACCACGTGTGCAGACTCAAGGGGTCTACGTAATATGGTGGTAGAGATAGGAGAAGAGAGGGCAGCCCAGTAGTATATTACATACAGGTATACGAGAATAGTACACGATAAGAGAGAAAGAGAGAGAGAGAGAGAGAGAGGGAAAAAAGAGGAAAAGGAGAGTACATAGAGTCTAAGAGAGTCGGGATGGTGCAGGACACTCTGATTTTATAGGGCAGACCTTTATGGCGGCACATCCGGTCCGCCTAGGAATTCCAGGACGGGTTTTCACGGCGTGCTTCGCGCGCTCCCTCGAACTTTCGTGGAAACTGGATTTCTTCGCGTGTTTATTTCATATCTCTCTCTTTCTCTTGCTGCGCTTCTCCGGCCCTGAACCACCTACCTACCTACAGCGACACTTAACAGTTTCTCTGATCCTTTTAGTCGCGCTCTTCTCCTCCTTCTCCATCCTCCTCCTCCGTCCATCCCTCCATCTCGTATTGCCTTCTTATTCTTCTTTCCCCTCGTTCCATCAAGTTCTACCTCTTACTCTCTCGAGCAAGAGAAAGCGAAGAAAAAGAGCTGAAAGAGGCGAAGATAAAGCCTGAGGAATTAATTAGGACCAGGTAATCAAGGAGATACCGAGGAACGCGAGGCGGTCGAGAGACAAAAAGGTGCGAAGACTCGAGTATAAATATCCACTCCTGTTCAAGAGTTCTTCGAGCGATTCTCTTATCCCGACGCGGTGCGGCGCGACGCCTGGATTCCACACGGATGGAAGGACGCGACGGCGAGTGGCTCCGTTTTGGTCTTACAGGAAATTTCGAATTGCTTCCTTTCCCTCTGCGGAGCCACCTGACTTTTCCTTTTTCTCCCTTTTCTCCTTTTTCTCTCTTGCTCCTCCAAACGTTGCACCTTTTATTCGTCCATCCTAATTCTCCTCCTTTCTCTGCTCCTCTCACGCTTCTCGATACGCGTCTTCGCTTTGCTTGTGAGTAACGACTGTTCCGAGAAGTTGTTTCAGATAGAGAGCTAATTTGTTCGTGGATGGTAATAAAAATAAAAGAAAAAAATAAATAAGAACGAGAAAAGAGTATGGACCAAATAGAGGAGAATATCTGTGAATTAAGAATAAACAGTATTTCGAGACTCGAGGTGGGAGGTGGGAGGGGAGTGGAGGATGAGGAGGAGGAAACATGGAGTTATTAAAAGTTCAGAGTTCAAAAAGAAAGCCAATTAACTCGTGAGGGAATTAAGAGAACTTGAAATAAAAAAGAAAAGCGAAGATGGCTGATATGCATATGCGTGGGAGAAGTGTGAGGATTCAGGAACGTATCTACCGCAAGGGTAGCCCCTGAGGTCCGAGGGCTGAAGTAGCAAGCGTGGCTAAAGTGTAGTGGCTGCTGCTGAGGTGGATGAGGGTGGATGAGGGTGACGAGGGTGACGAGGGTGACGAGGGTGACGAGGGTGGCACAAGCCAGGAGAGGGTGGTATCGCATGAGTTATTAAGATTCTGGCGCGCATGCTCGCGGTTCTTTCATCGATTCATAAGAATATCCTCTGCTCTCCTCTCGTCTCTCTCTCTCTCTCTCTCTCTCTCTCTCTCTCTCTCTCTCTCTCTCTCTCTGTCTCTCTGTCTCTCTGTCTCTCTTTCAGGGCCGTAGCCATTTTACTCGGCAGAGATACCCTTTCCTCAAAGTCTTTCCGCTTATGGTATATCTTTCTTCAAAGTGCCCTTAAGCTGCAGCCTTTTCGTCTATCTCTGTATACCCTTAACCCACGCACACCTACTTACGGTATACCTGTATACGTGTATAGACACAGGATAGAGAAGAATTGCAGCAAAAGACGCTAAGCGCCGTGGCGGTAATGGAATAAGGAGGATATAAGCAAGAGGGCCGCCCCTGTCTTACGAAAAATAAACGAGTCACGAACAAATGTCCGAGTAAACGACGGGAAATTAATATGGCGACGGGGCAAACCGGAATCGACGAAAGAGTATGTAAGCGGTAATGAGTGTAGACGGTAGTTTAAGTGCGTGGTAGAGGTCACGCCTTGCCGAGAAACCGGTATGCGAGCTTTCCCTGCATTATACCGTCTGCACTTCTGCACTTCTGCACGATCTCACCACTCCTTCGCGAGGATCGAACTTTTAATGTACTCGATGCGAGTGGCGCCCCGATTGATCGCCATCCTCTAAACTCATATTAATTAGATTTCCTTTTGATCACAGCGGTACGAAGTGCGGCCCTGTTACGCGAGGATGGACTTCCGGTTGGGAGGGAGGGAGAGGGGGGCAGTTGCACATTTATAACTTGCGAAAGAAGTGCGCGCATTTGGTCTTCCTGGCAAAGGGTGTAGCGGATATAAGATGCTGGCGGTAGGATGCGGAGCTCGGGTTCCTGGGTAAGCGTTACCCTCACTAGGATCGAGTGAGGAGGGTCAGGGGGAGGTGATCTATGCGTTTAATTAACCATAGAGATGCTCCTACCAACTCTTAGCTGCTCTTAGTTCGAGCTGGACCATCAGAGGGATAAGGGTGGAGGTTAGAGAGAGAGAGAGAGAGAGAGAGAGAGAGAGAGAGAGAGAGAGAGAGAGAGAGAGAGAGAGAGAGAGAGAGAG
>JARQSW010000408.1:531264-579996 GCA_030142375.1 Calameuta pallipes
GAGAGAGAGAGAGAGAGAGAGAGAGAGAGAGAGAGAGAGAGAGAGGGAGAGAGTAAAGCCAGGCGGGGTGGTAGGGGGGGGGTGGAGATTCTAAGGAAGAGCAGGGCTGGTGCTATCGCCGGCGAAATTAACCCCCGGGAAAAACTTATAATGTGTCTTGTTAGAGGAGGGGTGGGATGCGCGGTTCGCTATGGAGGATCCAGAGTAGCGGGCGAACGACAAGGGGGTGGTTTCTGGAAGGGACGAAGGAGGACGAAACGATCCTTACAATGTTTTTCGCCCTTTTTTTCCAGTGTAATTAATTAAGAGGGATTAATTGATCATTCCGAGAACGAAAATGGGGTCAAGTCCGAGTCATTTAGAGGGCTTGTCAAATCATTCGCTCTGATAACCCTTCATTTGTCCAAGTCCGACTTTTCTTGGAGAAAATTATTTCTTTCATTATTAATAGCTTAATAAATAATAAGGAAAGCAGTAAGTATATATTTTCATTGTCAGAAACGTCTTCAATTTTATCTGATTTGTCTTAATAGATTATGATATTGGTGTAAAATTTACTTTTTCGTGCAGGATAATAATAATTGCACAACTAATTGGGTTAGCATAAACCGTTTTATTCACGGTTCATTGTGATATCTTCTTTTTTTTTTCAAAATAAATTACAGCGCGTTTCTCCTCCTCTGGGCTCTGCTCTATGTATAGCGTATCGTGGCTGAGCGTGCATAGGCCGAGCGGAAATGCCTCGCGATGGAAGAGCGACTTCCGGTCAGTGAAACAATGCCCCGGTAATCCGTTGGGCTCCGCTCACTCGCGGCTACTATTACTCCCATTCGATACTTGCGCATTTCAACGTAATTCGGACTGGCGGTAACCAGTATATACTATATATACTATAACCTGATACTGACTTTACATCCGTATTCGCACGTACATACGTGGGGATTCGATAGGCAATATTTTCAATGGGAATTTCTACGCCGACTATTTCATACGAAATCCTTAATGGCAAAAGGGACAACGCGGCACGTGGAATCGAGTGACCGACAGTTTTATCGAATGCGGATGGACGAGTGGGATCTTCGAACGATGGAAACGGACCAAAGGTAACGTTACATGAAATATTTAGAAACCGAGGAAAAACCGTAGATAAGCGCGCGGTTGAGGAAAGAAAGAGATGAAATATTGTGGAAGGGAAGGAAAAGAGTGAAAAGTAGAAATAAAAAGAATCAAATGAGAGTCATGGGAAACGAAGTAATAAATTTTCAAACAAAATTATCTCAATTGTCATCGATGTTTTAAAAGCCCCAACACTCCCGATAATATTCTTCAATATTTTAGAACTCGAGGTAGAGTGGGGAGGCGATACGCATTAGTCATATCCACAAAATGTATGACAAGGGAGCATATGGGATAAGTAACGTGGACTTTTCAGAGGAAACGAAGCTAATCAAAAATTTAAAAGTAGACGGGCAAGTAGGCGAATGAGGCTGTTAGGTCTTCGGGAAATATTAAAAAGAAGCGTAAGAGATGGGTGTAAGCAAAACGTAAAGAAAGTGGACACACAAATAGAATAAAAATGAGTGTAAGCGGGTTCCTGAAAATTGGTGAAAATTGCCCGTGTTCTCTGTAATTTTCGTGACAACTCGACGATCAGTTATAAGAGCGGCTGAGTGGTAGGTTAAGGGTGAGCGGACCAGGGTGGGCTTGGGGGTGGTTAGGTGCTGGTAAGGGCGGCCCGATGGAGAATGCTCGACGGGACATAGTAGGCGGGGGGTGGCGGGGGGGTGGTTTCAGCCGCGAATCTATTTACGCCGACCTGGATGTACACGTAGGGGTGCATGTCTCGTATGTGGGATACGTGCTTTTTCCCTCATCATAGGATCCACACACACACGGATCCCTAATGCTTAGCCGTCTCCAGTCTCTCGAAGTGCACGCACCTGGTGCCGATACCTTTGCTAGCATTTTGCTCCCTTAGCATCCTGGACGAGTTCAGCGTGTCATTATATTTTACTTTGGCTGACGCGGAAACTCTGGGATAATTTGAGCGAATGAGCTACAATTATTTACAGGGCGTGCATATATAAAGAGGAGGGTGGCGGCTTCGCCAGGGCCGTATTACTTTTAGCCAGGGCTCTATCGATTCCGCCTTTTGCTGTTAGCTGCACCAACACAGTCCCGGCTCTTCGAGTTACCCACTTTAACCCCCTGACTTCCTGTAACTCCCTTACGACCCCCCAACCCCTGAGGACACTACACTTTTCCTGTCACTGTGCACCAAAGCGCGTTCGACACTGCCAGACCGCAAGCAAACACAAGAATTCGGACCTCCTGGCTGCTCTGCGGTCCCCGTGCGTTTTCAGATCTATCAATTCTCGTCGCTCTACTTGACTCTGGACCAGAGATTAAGAGTTGATGACTGATAGGGGGTCAGGACGGAGGATTGGGATGCTGCGAGAATGATTAAGCAGATGGCTGGGAGACGAGCAGGTCCAACCGGGGGATGCGTCTCAGAAATGCTAAGCTAAGAATATTTCTCCATATAGTAAATTAATAAATGGATATTGGCTACGTACCGACGTACCAGTACACGTGTGTCCGGTGTGGAAAAGTGCATCCGTGTAACGGTACATGTAGGTGGACGGGGTAGTAGAGGCAAGGTGGTTCCGCAGAGAGGAAGGAGGCAGGGGTGAGCTCTGAGGGTGATTATGAGGGAGTAAGTGCCGCCGTCCAGTTTTTACCCTTCCTTACCCCCTTGCTAGCCAACTCTCGACTCTCACCCCGACTCAACTAAAGCCCAACGGATCAATACGCTAAAACATTGCCACGTCGAGACGCGCCGTTCATTCTTTTTCTTTCCTCCCTTGTCAATCACGTATTTTTATGTCTAATGAATCTCAATCAATAATCAATCCCAGAGGTAGGTGGGTAGGTGGTACGACCTAGTCGAATGTTATCGCTATCCTCGATGTTCCGATCTCACACCTTATTCGATGCCATTCGATGCCGTCCCAATGTTAACGTAGACCAAAAGAAAAATTCTACAAGTCGCAAAATCGTTCCAATTTCTTCGGGGAAGTCTTCCTGGACAAAAAGCCTGAGGTATCATCCCCGTGGAAAATAATTTTTCGGCAAAGTCCAGTAGGGACGGATAGACGGATGGATGGTTGTCCCTAACCTACCGCAACAGCACTAGGTCTCCCATTTGGCTGAAGCACCCTTCTCCTCTCTCTCTCTCTCTCTCTCTAGTGCCAAGTAACACACCGACTACATCCTGACTGACTGAAAGTCGAAGCACCTACACCACAAGGTTCGACCCTTCCTTTTACCTCTGGTCCCTTTCCTCACCTTCAGCAGGGTCCAACTACCCTAGGTTGGACGGCCGAGTCTCCCCCAGCGGACTACAGGGCGCTCGATATATCGATTGTCCAAGACGACCGGCTGGTCGACGACCACAAGAGGCTCGCGCACCCCGTGTCTGTCTCCGAGGGTGGTCACTTGTTGCCTACCACCCCTTGGCCCTGGGGGTAGCCCGAGTTGGGGGCTGTGGGGCTGGGGCTGGCCTTGTCCCTGTGTTTGGGGAACGCTTGTCCACCGTTGCAACCCGCCAGAGTCAACTAGTTAGGTTAGGTTTACTAGGGGATGCTCTGCTTTTTCTTTAGGACCAGCCCGAGCCTCTCTTTACTCTTTTGCTCTATTTTTAATTCTTTCTTTCTTTTTTCCTTTCTCTACCTTTCTTATGACTTCCGCACGCGGGCCTCCCTTCGCACTGTCCTTTGCTTTTTGTGCCGTCAGGCAGTCTTCCCTTCTCTTCAGTTTTTCGTGAAATTTCGACAATACGTAGACTTATCTGTCGCGCAGTAGATAACGATAGTTCGGTGCAGTTATTTGTTTCAAGTATACCAGCATTTTTGGTTTGCTTGCGTTTATCCTCTGCAAAGAAATATCACGGGAGGAACAGTACCCGTATCGTTTCTAAAGAATATATATCGCACCTTCTAAGAATTTGAGGACTCGATCAGTAATCTCCTAAAGATTCTTCGACTCTCGGAGATAATCGTTATCACTCTAGGGTAGAAGTATAAACACTCGATAAGTTCTCAGAGCTCTTGATCTAGGGCTAGTTCAAGGTGGACACCAATGAAACCGTGTCCCGCGATAAAAATGAAGGTTTTCAAGTATATGTATAAGGAACTAAGGTAAGGAACTAAGTTATCTCTTATTTAATAAGAGACGATGCTGCCAGACTCAATAAATACACTGATTACATAAGATGATAATTCCCTAGACTGACTCGCCTAGTTACTTTATTGACAGCCACACGTATATTCAAAGTCGAAATTCTCCGTGGCATCCACTTTACACACCCTGTATACCGATGCTCGACGCACTTCCTTCTCACACATTGTCAGTGTGGGAAACCGGATGGGCACTCTGACATTCTATAATATTTAATTCTCTAGATGCGCGCGTTACTCGTCTTAATACACCAGTTAGCTCTAATTGATCCAGATTAGCTAACATCCTCGCAGTGATTAGACCGTGTACGTCTCGGAACATGTATACACTCCTATAAGAACCATATAGACGTTCTCTGATATCTAAAGATAGTTTCCGTAGGGGAATCGACGCGGAAGTCCCTAGAGTACACCGGAAGTATAGATTTCCTATGAGGTAGCTTAGGGCTGGACGTTCGTCTTGACCTTCTTCGGGAATTGTCCGGAGAAGAACTGACCTAGAGAGAGAATCTATAGTATCTGCACTGTAGACACGGATGAGTATAAGACAGTGGCTGAGAATGCGCAGAGTTGCCTAAAAGAGAGGAGAGGAGCCGAAGAGGAAGAGCGAAAAGAAAAGGAAAGAGAGAGAGAGAGAGAGAGAGAGAGAAAGGAAGATTTCTCGTTTCTGGTTTGGTAGGTACTGTTACAAATCTGCTTCTCAAAGGGCGGGGATGTCGGCTGTCTTGTCAGTGCTACCAACTCGGCTGTAAAGAACCCATCTCGTAGTTTTATATTTTCACTAAAATGTTGGTCCACCGGGTTTCTCTATGGATCATCTCGTCTCATCTCCAGGTAGAGAAACTGTATAGAGTATATATATGTCCTGGGTTCCTTCCTTGGTTGTACAGGCACATGGGTACAGTCACTCGTATAAAGGCACACATGGATATATTGGGCCATGCATATATGTATACGGCTAGGACATACACGCATATATTTTCGTATGCGTGTACCTAACACCGACTTACATTCTCTCACGCACCGACGCACGTGAAACGAGCCGCACGTTACGGGTTATGGCACCCAGGTGTGTAAACAAGGTGCGTCATTTTTATCGGCGCCCAGCCACCCCAGACCACGTTAACCGATTTCGAAGAGGACCCTTTCGCCTTCCATCTTCGCTTCTTTACATCTAAACTTCTTTTTCCTTGCTTCAAGATCATATCATCATTACGATTCCACGGAAATATGCTCTGCATTGCTTGGATACTCGGAAAAAACAAATGTATAAAAAACTCGTCGAGTGGTCCACGCAGCATCCGATCTAATCCGTGCGGATCGTTCGCACAGGGAAGACGCACCCTGTCTAAATACCCAACTGGAGTGCGGCAGGTATGAGATAGGTATAGGAGTGTAAGGTTGGCAGCATCCAAGCTGGAGCAGATGAGAGGAAAGAGCAGACGAGAGATAAATCGAAAGAGTAATGCAAAGAGTAGCGAAATAACGATTATGGCGGAGTAAGTAGGAGGCATTAAAGAGCAACGTGATTAAAGTAAAAATGTCAAAGTAGAAGCGAGAAGCATCTCGCGCTCCGACTCGAGACGAGATGATCTCGTGCGTGGAGCAAAACAGTTTCACACTGGTCCAGAGCACAGCTAGAATCGTAGAGCCGAGTGACCCCAGTGACACCGCTCGACCAGGGCCGGAATGCATTTCCATACATTAACGGCCAGAAATAAAACGGGCCGAGCAGGTTTTCCGAGAATTATGACGGATATAGTGTGCCGTGTAAGCCCTCCCTATCTGCAGGGGGTTCGCCAGCCCAGCCTCTTCCTACGGATTCCAAAACGCTTTATAATATCAGCGGTCGCTCGCTCGGATGGATCGCGCCTGCACGACCGAGAAGATATTGGGAAAAGAAATAAAAATACATTATTATTTTACAGCGTTTTGTCTCACCCGATAGAGAGCCCGACTACACGAGTGTATTGATAAGATAACGAGACGACTGTCTGAGAATATCGACACCTCGATAATTATGTACACAGCTAAAAATACAGAGAGCGCATCTTCGAAGATGCTGTAAACCGATAAATTAAATATACACGAGATAAAATTGGTGGATGCCTGAAATTTTCTTGGAATTATGACTGATGCCTGAGCTACGCTCGTTCGGCAGGGGGTTGATTACCCTTCGCCTCCCTTCGCCTCCCTTCGCCTCCCTTCGCCTCCTTCGCGCTACCATCCGTCCCAGGACTCGGGGTAATTAATTACACTCAAAGTCGAAGCCTGCTCCTCGATCCTTATCGAAAATACTCTCGTCTCCTTGCTGACTGACTACAGTTTCCATATCGATTGACTCGAGCTCATCCGACAGGATTGCCATGAATTCCCGGCCTGACCCGAGAGAATATCAATTCTTCCTGGCGCGTAACTTATTCATTCGGCGACTCCTTCGGAATTCTTAACGCTTGCATGGAGATCAATTGGTTTTTCGAAAACACTTTGAAAACGCCTCTTAAGCGTATCGCGATTGACGGTGGACAGGCCGAACACTCGTATAAATTCCATTTTCTTAGAGTGCTGCTGCTGCTGCTGCTGCTGCTGCTCTTCTGGCACGTGGTTCCGCAAGGCCCTTACCTCTACCTGCTGCGGTAGGGGAGGCATAATAAATAAACTCAAGAAATAATAAATAAAGTCGTATACCGAAGACTGCGCCCTATATGGAAAATAGGATCGGGTTTTAAGGGTTCTTTAAAGTGCGGATGGTAGGGTAATAGAGAGGGTTGTCACGGCGGGACCTTATACTCCTCTGGGTCTTAGGACGACATACTCACGGATATACATATGTGTCTGGCATATGACATTCGAAGATATATACGCGCGGTTTCACTCGAGAGGTTTTATAAGGTGATAACTATTTTAATTTTCACCTAAACTCACCGCTAACACTTTTAATAACGATTAAACTTTCTGAGCTGTGCGCGTGGGTTCTTATTGGTCTTAATGAAAATGAGTTTTCGGCTTTGGACGATTGTGTAGATCTGAGCAGAGAGAGAGAGAGAGAGAGAGAGTAGCGTGTTACACTTGGCGGAAATCAAAGGTCAGGAACGTGGCGACGCGAATGAATGAACGTGTCGGTGATCCGATACTGTTGTCCTCGTCGTCATTATTATTGTGAAATGGAACAAATGACGTAAATGGAATAAACCGAATAAACGAAATGAGTAGGAGTCCGTGGAACGAGTCTGGATATTATAACAATGAGAAACTTTAAACCAAGTCAATTTCCATCTTTTTTTTGGCATTAACAAACATCCCAGCTATAAAACGTACGAGTCCTCGAATCGAGGGACTCGCAGGTAAATGTAAACGGTACCTTTTTTAATCTGCGAATCATTTGCTAAGAATTTGGGACAATATTCAATAACGTTGAAGTTAATGAAGAAGACAGATACAAGTCGGTACAATTGTTAGGAGAATATTGTGCCCCAAAATATACACGGTGCATTGAGCAGCTCATTTCAAGTAAGGAGAAGTTGGAAAAGGAAAAGAAAAAGAAGAAGAAAAAAAAAACCAGGAAAAAGGTAAAAGTGGTATTGTCCGTGAATTAAGTTCAGGCCGGTGCTCCCGAATCCTCCTTAATTTCCCGAAGAAAGAAAATTAAAGGAAAGAAATGTTCTCGTTGAATACCGGACGCGCATCGTCCTGGAAACCTCTTAAAATATTCGAAACTGTTGCCATAACCACCGCGCGTTGCCTGCATCGTGACTGCATTGTTACGGAGCGCGTACAGGTACCCACAAAAGTTCCCCAGGATCATTTCACTCTCTCTCTCTCTCTCTCTCTCTTTCTCCCATTCTCTTCTTCTATCATTCGCTCTTTATGCCCGGTTCCCGCCAAGCGGGATAAAGTATAGGCGGCCATTGCCGATGCACGGACACTTGGCCGCTCAATGGTGCGAATTCAAGAGGGCGGCCGTTACTTCTTGTTCGTTAGCATAAATTAATTATTTTCAAGTCGAACGAATGCCAGCTGACGAGGAGGGCCCGTTAAATCCGTTTCCTTGGTTAAGGGAGTCTCCCATCCACTCCCTGTACTGCGACTTATCCGCGCGCCGTGTCGATCAAGGACTTTCTCCTGTAACCGGCAGCAGCAGCTTTTGATAAATTTTCGAAAAATTCCACCCCGTTGGAAATTTAAAAAAAAGAGGAGCCAGTAGTCTCTCGTGCGTTGGAGAAACGTTGGGCCAACTTGGGTCACAACGTGACTGACCGATACAAGATTTGAAGTTTCGAGGTCGCGAGGGTTTGGTCGGTTGCGTACGTACAATAAGCGAAGTGGACTTAGATTGGGCTAATTAATTAATGCGCACGTCCTGTCTCGGTCCCGTCTAATTATCTCGCTTGTCAGCTCGTCCGCCCAATGTACAGGCTCATTCAGCACAAACGCACCAGTCAGATTTGACAGCTGTCACGCGATCGTCCTGGTCAAATAACGTTGGATAATTTCATTACAATTAAGCAGTGAGACAACTTTTCTTCGATGTTAATTAATTCATTGAAACGGGACATCGCGGTGCGTGACCCTCGGGAGCGATAAATGCCCGAAGATTATCAGAGAAGGGCTTGCGCCGTCCTTAGAATTTCCTTATTTCCAATACTGACTGTGAGTGCGAGAGAGACAGACCTATAGTCACTCACACGCGTAAGAGAGGGACAGACATACCAGTGGCCCAGTCGCCAAACATTCTCTCTTTCGCGAATAGGCTGAGCTATGGGTGCAACTATGAATAGCTAGAAATTTACAATTTGAGTTATCAACAATAAACTGTCAAATTTTTTTGACAGCTGTCAAACTTTACTGTCGCGTTTAAGCTGGAGAGCCCTGTATAAGTGGCCACTACACACAATATATACCCGCTAATGCGCGACTACTATCAACCACCGTTCGTCCTTCCACTTCTCCCCCTTGTCTCGCACTCGGCCTCTCACTCTTAGCGCTTTGTTGTAATTGTAATTACGCTAATTGTGACGTCACAGGAAGCTACACCTAGAAAAATCGTTGCGCTAGCCGGCAAAAAGCCGGATCTGACAATTGGAACGGGAATTAGCGACGCGCTGCTACTTTTGAAATTCAGTCGCTGCCTATTTTGAATAAAAAATAATTTTCTTTTTTTTTTTTTTTTGTTACAGCGTCATCCAGGCTCGTACCAGGAATGGTCAACAGTTCGAACGCGACTGACCCCACGCAGTCGGTGAACTCCGCACGGTTCATTAATTTTGGTGAAAAGAAATGAGGAAAAAAAAAGAGTAGTAGCACCAGGAGAAAAGGGGGAAGAAGGAGAATAGCAAGTCGCCAAGGAATCTCTGGAAGATGCCGAGTCATTAAGGGAAGAAGGTTCACTGTCGTGGTGAGTAGTGTGACCTGCGCCGTGTTACCGTTTGCGTCTACGTGTGCGTGGGTTCAAATTTGAATTGACAATGGCCGCGCTGGACTTTAGCATGGGAAAACCATCAGTGCGTATCTCGGGACCATCACTCAACTGGGCACTGCGATGCTTCACCGATATGCATACCGAATGCTCGGGCAGTCTCTCAATTCTCTGGAATGCGAATGAATAAGTATGGATTGCGAAGCGTGGATTTTCGAGTGGAGTGCGGAGAGATCAATGTGGCGAAGATGTTTCCGAAGGGAATAAGAAAAGTTGAAAAGCTCGAGAATTATAGGAATGACAAGGAATTTTCATTGTCGACGACCGCGCGTGAATTTCCATTGGTTGGTCGTCAAGAAAATCTCTTATCGTACCTGTACTCCTACTTTCGCGTAACTGAAAAATGTTCGTTCCCAGTGCGATCGGTTATGCAATTTAATTAGCATAGATTTGTCCTCCTCTCTGATGCAGCTCAAAGTTCAATGGAATCGATGAAAAGGCTATTCTCAATTTCCGATCGAATGAAATAAAGTGTCGCTCGTATTACAGTCCGTTGTAAACTCTACCTTCTCCCGGGGCCCTTGCTGGGCCCCCCTTAACCAATTTTTCCAAGTCGTTACCGAATATCCATACTGGATGTATAGCGGTAGTCTTCTTCACGATGCCAAGAAATAGTCTTAAAAAAAGAAAAGTCCATTTGGAAAAAGAAAAGGCAATCGAAATATACGTTGGCTCTGGACGATCGACCAATCGGAATCGAATCGCAAGAGTGCAGAATCTAAAGGGTTGCTGCTGCACCGGATACGTTGCCGAAGACCCCAAAAGTCCCTAAAGTCCCGGCGTCTCCAGGAGACATAAATCGAAGGTCGCGTTAAAAGGATCCCAACCCTAACCACCGCAACGTATTTTAATTGTATCAACGAAGGGGTTGGTATCATGTATTTAGGTATTTGGGTCGGCTTGGGGTCCTCACTGTTTCTATTATTGTCTCTCGGGGGTCGATCTTGCCCTCGGAAAAACCCCTTTGGCCTCTACCATTCCTTTCTTCGGGCTCTGATCCGGCACCCCTATTCCTCGAGCACATTGTCCTCGGACGGAGACGGGAGAGACGGGAGAGACGGGAGTGACACTTTGCTAGAAACACGCGAACAGGCCCGTATCTGGGAGTCTGGGATCCCCATTCGAGAATCGGGATACAATGCAGGGAATTAAGGAGAGCGGCGAGGCTGTGGGAATTTGAGAGAAGCGTGCGTATTTCGAGCACACTGGGAGAAGAGAAGGAAATGTACGAGCGAGGAAGAGAGGATTGGGAGGAGCGTGGACCAGATGAGAGATGAGAGATGAGAGATGAGAGAGCAGAGTATGGATAAAGTACGCTGAGTAGAATGAGAGTAACGCGCGCAAGAAATGGGGTCTGCTGTTCGGAAAAGTGATTCCCATAAAAGATACCCGATCACCCTTCTAACCTTCCAACCTTTTAACCTTTGCAAGGGAAAATGAACGACTCCAACCGTTTCTTTCTGACCTCGCTTAACCGTCCAATTTTCAAATAATTTTCTCATCGTGCTCGCTTTCTGGCGAACTCGCGTTGACGTTGCCAAGATAAGATTCTAATCGCTTCGAGCATTTGCTAGTTTTAGATACAGGAATAGACACAGTGAATACACGTAGGTATACACGAGTAATATTGCTCGGGATAACAAGTGTATCAAGCCAATATATGAGAAGGGGCCTTATGCAAAATTTTCTCCCCGAAAAAAAAAGACCTATGCAAAGTAGATATGCATATGGCCGCGTGCTAGGCCCGTGCCTATACGGATAAATATTTAAATCGACCGAAAATTTGAATTTGAATTCGAATCGAGTCGGACGCGTGCGTGCACTCGGATGCACTTTTTTGCATCTGCACGTTTAACTCAGGGGAATTCGGTGAAGTGGTAACGACGAACAAATTTTACGAATCCATGGAAGTGTTGGAAAATGACGTGTTAAAATTGCAAAGTGCTCAAAAAAAATAAATAAGGCGTCGTAACGACGAGGCCCAACGGAAGCTGCAGCCTCTTCCGGTCCACAAGCAGTTGCAGCAGGGCGCGCGTAAAATCGGCTGGAAAATTTAAATAATTTTTCCTCGCCGCATTCAGGCCGGGATCGTTTCATTGGCATTTCGGATGCAGCCACGCGCTCCGATTTTGATTCTAATTCTAATATCCGTCCGCTGATTTGAATACTTTTAGGCGCGCTTCCTTTATCTGCGCATGCGCAACCGTCCCATCCGCAGCAATGGACTTTAAGATTAACGTGCACGCGACCAAATTTGATTCTTATTCAAATTCTATCGTCACTTTCGAAATTTACATTTTTTCTACGCTAAAGGGTCGGTATTCCTCGCCGCGATACTTCTCTCAATAAAATATTTTCACTCCGGCACGAGGCAAGCACGAGTCGTCGTCGGATAGAAAATCCTGAGGGAGCAAAGGGTTTCTTTATTTTCTTTGTTCCTCTTGGAAATATGAAAATTTGAAGCCAGAAGAAGAAGAGTGGACCTAAGGTGATTCTAAAAAGCGAAGAAATCCTTTGTCGCCCACGTGGACGACCTTGCCTGGCGATTTACGTGGCACCGAGGCGATTCTTGTCGCCGGAGAACTCGTGAGGTCTTTACGACGTCATCTTGGTGGCTTTCTAAGTCGCGACTAATTTTTTTTTTCCTCGTGACACCATTATCATACGCTCAATGTGGGCGAGGCTGGATTCGATCGTTGACTCACGCTAGTTACTCGACGATATACTTCGTGAAAACCGTACAAGGACCAGAGGCGCAAGGAAGGAAAATATTTTGCGGCCGACTACGTGAACTTCTTAATGGCGAAGCATTCGGGACCCCATAAAATTGTTGACCGTCGCCCCTGCTATTTGTTAAACTTTTATGAGAGTCAGAAAAACTGAGGCAGCCATCATTGATACTAGCGAGGATATTATTATCGGCACCATAAGAACGAACCCATGTCCTGTCTCATTGCCATCTTGATCCGCGTCCCGTCCAGTTCTCGAGTTATACGGGAGTAAATAATAGGCAGGTAATGGCCTCCTTATGTGCCGGCTCGTCGATTTACGCACACGGTGTAAACCCGGCTTGTTATGGGTTCTAAACATCCCCGTAATACCCGCTAAAGCTTTTCTGTGACTTCTACGATCAGAGTATCCTACAGCACCTTATTTCAATAACCAGTCTGACGCCCAAACGTCTACCTCGACGTCTGCGCTTAGAAAGCAGCCTGAGAAAGAATCCCGAGTCAAAACAGGAATAAATTCTAACGTACAATGTAAATGCATTCACGGGTAATTCTTGAATAATCACAGGAAAAAAAGTGGGCTTTATTAAGCCTGTACTTGTCCATCAATCGGTATGTGTACACAGAGACGGATCTTCTAAATCTATTCCTGTGTGCTGTGTATTATAGAGGAGCCAACCATAGCCGACAGTAAATTTTCATAGAGGATCTATAGGTGTGGAACACGTGAAGCCATAATACTGGATCGAGCAGTCGTGCAGCTTTGGGGGCCCGGAGGCGCTAACATGAAAATCGTATGGTAATGGGGCACAACGCTCCGACGCTGCCGAGTACCCGAGTCTCCGAGTCTCCGAGTCTCCGAGTCTTTAGTCTCTGGTCTCTAGCCACTGGTGTCTAGTCTCTAGTGTCTGCTAAAACAACTTCAAGCTGCTTCCTATAATATTAAAGTCGCTCTGCTAAGGTTTGTATAAGGAGAGAAGCTAGAGAAGGACGAAAGACGAACGAGGGAAAAGAGTGAAAGGAAAGGTGAGAAGGAGTGCAGTGGGAATCGAGGAATGGATGAAACGAGGAACGGTGGAACTGAGGAAGAGAGAAAGAGAGAAAGAGAGAAAGAGAGAAAGAGAGGAAGACCGAGGGGGCTTTCGGTGGGTCCGTGGGCTCGCGTGCCTCTGATAATTATACGCTCGAGTCTCGAGACTCGAGACTCGAGTCTGCGGTTCGACGGGTCGGAGTTGACCGGCGTCTAATCGATTCGCCGCTTCGACATGGAAATTCTCCTTAAGACGCCCAAGGGTACAACTGCTCGAATTCTATAGCGCAACACCTCGCCCACGTGATAATCCAGCGACTGCTGACTAACAGCTTCGGGATTCAAGAGAGCCCGTCGTCTCCCAGGGTGCGCTCGAGGTAAGGTGTGTCGAATTTCGAATTTCAATGGTGGATCATTCGAGAAGCCATTGAGAATTTTAGTTGAAAAATCGAAAGTGGGCAAAGGGAGGTGGCGGGCGGCCGGGGGGGAAGGACGAGCGAAATTCGGAAATGTTGGGAGTGTCAACAGATTTACTAGAAACGAGAGGGTTTTAGTGAGTTCCTCGAGGGGTGGTTAGCTGCTGGAAGATCGATCTTGGGGGTTGGGTTGGCTCGCGTAAGCTAAGGGTGGGTTCACGATCAAATATTAAGTCTTATCTGGCGCCGCTTTACCCAGAACTCTCTCTAATTACCCCTACTCTACAGTCTCAGCAACCCCCACGATTTCACCGTTAACCAGTTCTTTCTTTTTCTTCTTCCCTTCCTCCTTCCTCTCCTTCCCCTTTCTTTTGCCTCGGTTTTCCCTTCGTTCGTTTCTTCTCTACCGAAGGGAAGTCTCTTACGAATTCTCTCGTGCAATTACACACACGTGAGAATGAGTCATTTTAGCCGAAACCAGCCTTACCCGGGATTCTAATTGGAGTAGAGATCACGTGACAGGCTGATTCGCAATATGGCCACTCTCGGAAATCGTACAGTTATAAATCCCAGCGAGGATAGGTATCATCAGGGTACAAGGACCTTCGGCAGGATTGCCTCCCGATTGAAAATTCCCTTGGATCGGGGTTGGAGAACCGTACGGAATAGAGAGGAGCTCGTTGGCTGGTACCAGGGGAAAGAAAGTTTTCCCTAATGACCGGACTCGAAGTGGTTACTGTTAATTCGGGCTTCTCCCCTTGGAACCATCCGCAACTACCACCACCACCACCACCACCACCACCACCACCACCACCACCTCCACCACCCCCATCGCCAACGAGTATTTTTCCCCTTTCTATGCTGCTCAGCCCCGCGCCGTCTGTTTATCGGGTGACCCAGAAAAATGCAAGGCAACTTCGCCACGTGCTAGAATATCAGGATAAGTAAAAGACTCACAGGCGTTCTCAAAACTTACATAAACATTTCCTTAAGACTCCATAACCGTCTTCCCTTCAGCAGTTATTTCATCAACACGCTACACCCTTTAACCCTTCTTGTTTTTCAGAAGCGTCAAATTGTACTTGACCCACATCCCTTGCCCTTCTATCCTCTACTACCCACATTCATCAACCCTTTTCCCACACTGCACACCTGCTGCCACAGGGACTGTATCAAAGGCAGGATATACCTCCAATCCATGTTGCTCCGGGAGTGAAGTGAATGTTGCGAACATCCGGTCAGTCAAGCATTAAGGCCGAGCGAATCGAGAGTAAAACGATTATTCAAAATTAACGAGTGATTAGTCAGGCTCCTTTTGAGCCACCGAGTATCAAAAATACATATAGATATAGGAGAAAAAAAAGACTGCTGGAAAGAAGCGACGAGAGCGACGAAAGAGAAAGAAGAGTAGAGATTGGGAGGGATCGAGGGTTGGTTGACGGTTGAAGGAGCTCAGGGGGTGGTTGGGGGGTTTCCTGTGAGGAGGGGGGAGGCCGCGAGGGGTTGGGGCTCCCACATTCTTTTTAGCAGCGCGAGGCAACGCCGGTGCCGGTCGAGGCACTGAGCGTCGCCTATCGATTTTTACTTCTAATGAATTCGAGCTAAAAACCACCCCCTCCCACCCTCCCCCTCAACCCCCACCGTCGCCACCAACGCCACAACCTCCTTCTTCTTCTTCTTCTTCTTCTTCTTCTCTCTTTTCTACTCTCTTTCTTTAGCGAGCTACCCTAAAACCACCCCCTATGCTTAGCTCCTACCGCTACCCTCTGTTTCGGTTCCACGAACCACGCCAATCACTGCGCGGCATAATTACATCGAGCCCCGCGACTCAACAACCTAGAACTTCCAGGCTACAACCGACTGACGAAGAAAGCCAAGAAGAAACGAAACCTCTTTGCCACGTAATGTGCTGGAAAAAAACTTTTCAAAGAAATAACCGGAATAAGGTGGTAAGTGGAGAACTACGGAGAAATAATATGCAGGCTGCTTGGAGGAATTTGAGGGGAAATAAAGAAGAGAATAATTTCATCGGTATAAAAATGGCTTTTGTAATTGCATTATGATCAGAGAGCGAACGAATTTGCACTGGTCGTGTATTCCTCTACGAGTTAGTAACTCGTGTAATCGGTACGTGGGAAATAGCTAGGAGGCACTCGTGTGGAGATTCCTTTCTTAGGATCAAAATCGTGACACGATATACATATATGTATATATACACATATGTATATATGACTGCGTAGTTTGACCAGCCGTATCGGTGCGATTTTTTCCCTTTAATGCAAAACCGGTCGTAACTTTCTCTCGGGGGATGTGAATCTAAAAGGGTAGCGAGGCAATTATCGAGGGCGCATTAAAGGCGTCGATGAGCCTGCAGGGGCGCCTTTCTTAATTGAAATGAAACCGTGCGAATGGGAATTTTGGCTCTAGAGTCGAGTCCGTGACTCCAAGGGTTTGTGGTGGCTACACTGGACCTTCCTCTGCCCTGAGCGCATACGTTTCGATTTATTTCTCCAATAGGTCCGAATCTCATTCGCATTCTCGTTCTGCTTCGACCGCTCGTGTTTCTTGGGCGCTCCTGGTTCTTATAAATCGATAAGAAGTACGGAGAAAGTGAAGATAATCACATAATCTACTTTCACAACAAGGACCTTCGCGGAAGTCGAGAGAAGTATCGACTCGGAAAGCGTGTGCGCAGCGGCCTAGTCGTTAGACCTATTACCATTTACGACCGTACGACACATTCAGGTGGTTAAGATTTAATTGAAGTGACCAATTAACGACAGGGACAGTCGTTATAATTACCCATGAGAATTCGATAAAAAGTAACTGATTTAAAAGAATTAATTGAAAATATTCATACCGACTCGAAGATTAGGAGAAACCCTCGCGCTGGGGCACGGGTAGTTCATTTTGACTTTGACTACATAAAAGATCGTGTAACAGAATAAAGGAAAATATCGATTGTCACCGAGGAAGGCGATCGATCGATCAGGGTTCGATCAATTGAAAAAGGTGTAGCCTTCCGAGCCTTCTCACCCTTAGAATTCTTTTTACCCTCCTGACCGTTAACCTCACAGGGAGTAGCGAAGTTCTACTCTTTGACTTTGTTGCGGGAGAGAGAGAGAGAGAGAGAGAGAGAGAGAGAGAGAGAGAGAGAGAGAGAGAGAGAGAGGGAGGGAGGGAGAGAGAATCAAAGCGTCTAGCCGCCTAGCGTAATGTTCTCACGTCGTGACAGACAAAGGAATAATATGAAATGAAAATCGCTGATCCGTTAGGCTAGGACGCTAGGTATACTACTCCGCCGTGAAATCAGTTACAAAATCATGGGTTTCCATTGGCCGGGGCTACGGCTCGCGGAGTCGATCATTAATTTGTAACGAACTGGTGCTGCCTGTTATTATCCTACGGTTACGCGATTACACATACGAGTCTCCTGCCATTAGCAGCACTCACGTGCGTGTGCGTCTCTATCGTCTCTGTGCGTGTGTCTGTGTGTGTGTGTGTGCGTGTGCGCGCGTGTGTGTGAGCGTGACTCGTTCGCTCATCCGAAGGGTTCGCCGATGACTAGTGTTAGGGTGGAGCGGAAATGTGCGTGAGACGAGTATGGGACACTCGGCACTCCTGACCGGTTAAAGAGGAAGGAGAGCATCCAATCGTGACGTAACTGTGCGTCTTTCTTTTTTTTTTTCTTTCTCTTACGTCGAGTCTTGAGATTCCAGAAAAAAAAGTAGATAGTCAATTTAAAAATAATTTTTATGGAAAATATTATCTTTCCTGCGGGGCCGAATACGTTACGCTGATGGGAAAGGACACTTTGTACGTTAGAAGAAAGCTGGAGAGGTTAGGTGAGGGGTGGTGAGTTAAAAGGGGGAAAGAAGGAAGGACTGGAGGGAATAGGGTAGAAAGATAGAAGACCTCCACCACCACCACCACCACCACCACCATCGGCAGCAGCCAGGGGCCGTTCGGATCAATCGATAGGGAAATATCGGCATAGGGGTGAGTTAGAGAGAAGACGAGGGGCTCGTGGGGGTTGTGGATGCATAAGGGGTGGCATTAGTCGAACAGAATTCAGCCCGTCGAGCGAGGGAATCGGGGGTTGCTCTTCTTTGTCCGTCTCTTGCCGTCGCCCTCCTCAAGAAGCTGCACCCCCTCGCTTCGCGCTAACATTCTCCCTTGTCTCACTGGCAGGAGCCTTCAGAGGAAGCCGAAAGAAGTGGTGGAAGGAAAATGAAAAAAATATTATTGAGAAAGTCCTCGGGATGCTGTTCGTCTTCTTTAAAGTCGATTCGCAATGAGAAATGCAATTAAATGCTCCCTGGAGAATAACCTGAGAACCGAAACGTCACTCAGCCCTACAATGAGTCTCCCATCTCAACCAAAATCGAAATCTTTTTCTTCTTATCATACCCGCTGTATCACTTTTCGCAGGTATCCTGTCTATTGAGAAAAAAAAAATTGCAAAATCGCTTTTCAGAAAAAAATGATCGAAGATAAGGAATCCCCAGCTCGGAACGAAGGACAATCCTATTGCTGAAAAGAGCATTCTTATGTCTCGACTGAGGAACCTTTGCCTGAGGGAAAATAAGGGTTGTTCGTTAGGGGTTGCTAGTTCTTGTGGGTGGCTGCTCGCTCGGACGTGGCAACAGCGCGGTCAATTAGTAAACAAAAAATCATTACCAGCTCGCCACGAGAGAAAAAGCAGAAAGAGAATCGGAACTACAGGAAGATACTATCCCGCAGGATGGCTACCCTATACAGGATTAGCCAGGATTCCCATTCAAGGACTCGGATAGCCGATCTCTCGTGTATCTCAAATCGTTATTAATCATTCGCGCGGTTGCCCATATGACACGAATATATCTGGAATTAATATGATCAATAGTCTCGGTGCTCGAAATGACGTAACGCCTTGGACAACTATATGGAATCATTTTTAAAACATGTAAATAAAATAATAAAATAAAAGGCCCACCCTTCCGCTGAGCTTTGTAATCTCGTGGAAATTATCGCGCGGCAAGGCGACCCATGATGAGTTTAGCGAATAGCGCCGAGGCTGCCGAGGCCGCCAAGGGTTGTAAGGGTTGTAAGGGTTGCAGCGTGACGTAGGCGTTTGCGTGTTGGGGAGGTGCACGAGTTACCGGAGGACCCGCAAGACGAGTTGATAGAGACTAATCCTAGTGGTAGGTGAACACAAGGCACGGGAGGCTATCATTTGGTAAAGCAAGCATCAAACGCGGACTAAGCTATCATGGTATCTAGATACCAGCTAGGTAGAGCGTCGTGGAAAGGATAGGAAATAATGCTAGCGCACCGGTCGTACCTGCGAAAAAGGTAGAGACGGTGAAAGAGAGGAAGAGAGAGAGAGAAAAGTAGCCGATGATACAATAAGGTATAGACTAGAAAGAGCAAGAAAGCTATCCTGTTAGGTAGGCGTACGTCCCAACGATTCTTTTCATACTATTTTGTCCCATCCTTATTTCTCTTGTTCATTTTCATCCCCTCCTCCAGCCCCCCCCCCCTCTACGCCCCTGCTAGTCTTTCACTCGTCTTCTCAGCTTTTAACGACAATTTCGATCGTTTACGACTTTAATAATTTAGGCGCGCCACGGTCCCGAGTGCTCGACACGTTTTGCCTCGTAAACCGCGCGACTAAATCCGTATTTATAGGGAAAGAGGATGCCCAGGTTGGGTTGGGACGTGTGCGTGCAGTACGTGTGTGGGTGTGCGAGGCCTCCCTTTAGGAATCCAAGAGAAGATAATGGGGAGAATACGAAGGGGGATATAGGAGTACGAGGGAGAGAGAGAGAGAGAGAGAGAGAAACTGAGTGTAAATTCTAGTGTGAGTTTTCGGTTCGTTCCCTATGTACACTCTTTTCTATTCCCAGTTCATTTGTTATGGCTCCGTCTCTTAGAATCGAACAGTCGAACAGGCTGATCGTTGGTTCGGTTGTTCGGTTGTTCGGTTGGTGTAGGTTTCGAGAGAAGCGCAACACCTTCGCTCAATGGAGAAACGAAGCAGGCAAGGAGCCAGCAGAGTCAGCCAGCCAGTAAACCAGCCGGATGACCGGAGCTTGGCAAAAAGGGAACCTTCGCAGCCACCTTCTATCCCTTCCATATCCACGCTGACTTTACTTTTATCCCCAGCATCCCTCTTTGAGAGTAGGTTACCGGTCCTTCCGTGACCCTTTGAATAATTCGATGATCTTTATATGCGAGCAACTCCATACGCTTTGAATAATATGAAAAGTTAATGATTTTATTAAAAATTATCATTGCTCACCGAGACGATAGACAGCAGAAGTCATCTACAGTTTTTCCGCTCCGTTATGTCCTGCAACCGATTAATGAGTCACACGTGAGTCAATTATTGATTATGCACTTTTCTGATTAATATTGAAATTTTGTACGAAGCGTTACGAGGACGTGAAATTGATAGAGGGTAGGAAACGGATAAAGAGAAAGATGGCCGAGGGTAGCGGACGCCCATCCCACATTCCTGCAGCATCTTCGTAAATTCCAGCGCATAATTAAGCAGGATTAATTAATTTGTTAGCATAACAATGCGTGCGTGTTTGAGAGTGACGTAGGTTACGTGGCGGAGCACGTGAGGAGATGCGGACGATCCGTGATGGGGAGGAGCAGAAGTCGGGCCCCGTAGCGGCGGGGCCTTCATAAATTTACATGTCTTTGGCCGCGAGAATCATTTTTTATAACCGTTAAGAGAGACTCGCTCTGAGGACCAGGAGAAGGATCGGTCGACCTACAGCAAAGCCATAGCCATATTATGGTGGGTCCCCATGGTGTTGCTCATAATAACGTAGATACATCCACCTTCCCCGTAACAAGGACACAAGTCCCACTCCGGTTAAATCTGCTCGTCCCACCAGAAACTCTTTTTAAACATCAATTTCCCTTTGACTACCGATAACAAGAAAATACGCGACTGCCAGCCTCTTCTTATGCGCACGATTACCTAATATCGCAGTGAAAGAAATTGATTGGGCCCATCAGGGGCCCCGTCCTGTCACTGCGCGTGCAGCGCAAAGCGAATTCAGGTCTATGGACAAACGCCTATCCGGCCCTGAGCTGGGGAATTTATTTTTGTCATGATGGCCCGTATTCTCCGGACTCTGGCCGAGTAAAGCGCGTCGCGTTGTTGCTCTCGCAGCTCTCGGGCTCGTATGAACACGCATGAGAGCGCGCGCATGGGACGGACACACAGAGAGAGAGTGAGAGAGAGAGAGAGAGAGAAAGTGAGAGAGAGAAAGTGAGAGAGAGAGAAAGAGAGAGAAGGGAGGGACGTATGGGTAGATGCGTGGGCGGCGGTAAAACGAGTAACTGAACATTCAAAGTGGATGTCTCTCGCCTCGGCTCGAATTAATAAACAGCAACAAATGACTGGCTATATCGTCCCCAGTTGGTCACCATTTTACATCGGAGATTTTAACTACATCTCAAGTCCCAGCATCTTCCACGTACTTTGGACCCTCGACTACCACAAGAAGAAGCAAGGTGGTCCCTGGCTAACCTCCCATTTAAGGCCCCTGAGCTACCAGGAGATCTTGGAGGCAAATCATTTCATCGCACTGGTAGTTCATTCCGCTGGGACATTAATCTTTATCGTACATATTTTTATCAGCAGCTTTCGATTCTTCTCATTATATACTGGATTCGTTCGAATGACGCGTGACCAGTCTCTCTCGAGTGGTGGGAGAGCGAGAAAGAAGCTGCCGAGAAAAGCAGGACGCAAATAGAATGGCCAGCGGGACGCGAGCTCCGCGAATTTGCATTTGTAATTACCGGGTGCGCCGTTAATAACTAATTAATGAAAGGTCCGGCTTCGGCATGTAGGCAACGCCTGACGCAACGCGCGTTCACCTACTGCAATACACAGGATCGGCCCCGGCAGCCGCCTCAGTAGCGGAGCACAGATCGGTGGCCCACTCTCCGTCTTAATTAATCGCTAATTCATCACATCCTTTTTTTTTCATCATTTTCTTTTTGTTAATTACCATTCCCATACACACCCGTCCGTTTCATTAGCCTTCCGATCAGATATTATCTCGGAGACATTATTTAGATCAGAAAACTGTTAAGTACTCTGGTAATAAATGCAACGGATCTTCGCTGGGCTTACGTACCAAGGTGCGTGGCCGCGCAGTGCAACCCAGACCTGTCGGCATTCCATGCAGGTATAAATAACAGGCAGAAAAAGATTTAGAGATAAGGCTGGAACGCACTGAGTTCGCGATCCAAACTTTTCTGGATCCGTCACTACAGTAAAAGAGAGGTCACTCTGTAACACATGTTCCCCTAGGGATTTTTTCTTATTAATATTTTTTTTCTTCTTCTATCCGATTGCCGTGCGTTCGTTACTCGGGCGCAGCAGAGTATGGCAGGTTAGTTACACGCGCGGCCCCATTGCGCGGGGTGAGATTGGCCGCGCGCGCGTGACGTTACGTGTGCGGAAGGTGAGAAAGAGGGTTAAGTGCAGAGCAGGATTAGTAACAGAGGAGAGAGAGAGAGAGAGAGAGAGAGAGAGAGAGAGAGAGAGAGAGAGAAAGAGAGAGAGAGAGAGAGAAAGAGAGTATGTAAGAGAGCGTAAGAAGGCGAAGGTATATTCTGAGGGTAGGCGGGGGACGAGACGGTAAGAGAGAAAGAGAGAGTGATATAGGGATCAAGTGCAGGGAAGAGAGCGAGAGAGAGAGAAAGAGAGAGAGAGAGACAGAGAGTGGCGCTCTCGTCGACGTCGACGACGAAAGGCGTCGCGTGACGTGGGTGGGGGCGTCTGCGGCCGCTACGGCAGAACTAAGGGGTTGTTTGCCTCTTCGGGTGGCTCTCGGCTCCTCAGCCACCCCCACCTTAACTATTTTGCATAGGGCCTGCGCGCCAAAGGCGACCCCTGCCGCCAGAGCACTTCGATTTGTCGAATCCGCGTTTCGCAGCTTTACTTCCGAAGACGAAGCCTTCGATTCTGTCCTTCACCCACCCCCCAGGAACCCTTCGTCAACCCTTATACTTTTGGTATCCATATCGGCAAAGGGGCTGCTCTCGTTACTCCGTCAATCCCATTCCTAGAGAAGATCCAGGCTGAATCGCGGCCATGAGAGAAAGAATCCTTAGTTATTCTTATTCCTTTGGCAAGGACCGGTCTCCGTCTACGGGAGTAACAATGTTCCACTAGGTGAGGGAGAACCGAAGAATTTTCTCACTAGGAGGATAACAAGCGCAGCCAATGGAGAGCGAGGAGGGAAGCTGTCGAACAAAAGGGTTGCAAATTTCTTCACGGGGATTCGTGGATTTCACGGTGGTTGCAGGCTCGGTGGTGAAAGTTAGTTAACGCCTCCGTTGTAATTAAGCAAAGTAGGGAGGTTCCGGCGAGGAGGTACAAACGAGGGCGAACGCAGTGCAAAATGCTCGAGAGGGTCCAGAGCTCCTCCCAGCATCCGATTTCTCGTCGAGATGGGAGGAGAAATCGGGTACTACCCCTCTTTCACGAGAGGACAGATCCGGCACGTTGGGGTTGGTTAGCGCATGTATAATTAGCGCGGCCAGTACAGTCTCGATGTGCCTTCAGAGGAGAATCGGGTCCCGGCATCAGGGTGGAGCCACCCCTCTGGCGCATGTGCTCAGCATCCTTCGGAAACTCTGCTATAATGTATTCATAACAGAGAAGCCCACCCCCGCATTGCGAAACATTACCGTACCAAAACCAATTCCGCAATTCGCCATTCTCTCTCGTCTCCCTCTGCTATACAGTACACTACAGCGGACATGTATATTTACATCATACGTATAACAGCCACTATCTGGCCGCATCTAATACACGTGATCATCAACATCGAAACGTTCATTCCGCGCATCAATGCCGCAATAGCTGCGTATCTATGCGCTTCCAGTGGCTCATTCGTGGTCCATTATGCCATCTGATTTCCATATATTCCATAAAAAACAAACGTATCAGTAGATTCCTGAGCGGCAGTATTAAGACACGACTCGCGCCTGTTTGCCTGCGCAGGACGAGCTTAAGCTTTTTGGCAGTGTGCTTTTCCGGATGCTTGAGCACGACACATGTCCGGCCGAGTGGACTTTTTCCCTCTTGCTGTTTTCCCATCGGCCCTTGAGATAGGGCGAAGGGTCGTTTCTCGAGGGTGTCCCAGCTTTCACCCCCTTGTGTGATCCAACGCGCAAGGATGTCGTGTCATCGGGTTCAATTAGGGATGAGCCATGGTCATCAGCGGTATAGTGTGGCTCTCGCAAACGCCACCGTTCAACGTCACCAGGACCAGCATCGCGAGAACGACTACCCCCTGTACTGCGGTACGTCAAAAGGACTTTCCTTACCCCTTACTCGGAATGATCTCCGCAGCTCCCCAGCAAACTTCCTAATATCGCATTATTTTCTCCCTTAATTTACCGACGTCCAGTGTGGCCAACCTCCCACGCTCGTTTTATACGATTAGTCCATTATCCGCTTTTGACGCAATTATGCCATAGCCTTATGATGTCTCGTTAACTTTCCCGAAACCCCATGGGGTGGCAGCCCGTTATATGCCGGCTCATTCTAGCCTTATAAACAACCCCTATAGAAAATTAAGAAAATTATCCAAAACAAGACGCGACCCTGTACACACATTCAATCGGGCAAAGTATTCAGTTTTTCATCTCCCATTGAAACTAATCAAGCTAAAAAAAAGTTTGTATGTATACGTAAATCGATAAGCACGGATAATTATATTTCTTATCAGGGCTGTAACAAGCCAGAAGTTTAGTCCTTCAAGCATACACGGATCTTTTTCTGTCACGTACACGAGCCTCTTCCTACCATGTCCTGATATGTGTCACGTGTTCCGTGTATATTTCTACGAGGTTCATTCGGTTCGGTTATTTCTTGAGGTTCGTATAGGTGAGCACGTCTACATACGCGTCGCGAGAGCTCGATGTTTTTAATAAGCGACAGACCTGTAGCACGTACTAGATATTACCAGAGACACCCCCACGCGTTTCAACCCCTTTCAGCGTTTCTTCCCTCATTCGCGAGAGGGTGGCGCGCCGAGAGGAACGATGTGACAAGGGCTGAGCGTATCGTACAGCCTCTAATTAACTCACATCCCCTTAAGAGATCGATCTGCACACACTAGCCAAGGTCCGAGAGCCAAGACACACATATATGTATATAGTTACTGCAACCCCCTTAGCCACCACTAATAACCCAAGAAAATTTCATTATATCCTCTAATAATTCAAACGGACTTTATACGGCTATTCTTAGTGACACCCTATCAGGTAAACTCCTGCTCCATTAAAGTCTGACCAGCTTCGATCGATCCCTAATCACTTCTAATCATTTGAATGTACGTCTATATACGATTTACTTAAATAAATAAAACAGAATGACTTCTTCTTCTTTACAGCATGTAAAATGATTCAATTTAATCGTTAATAATTTATCTTTACACGCGATGCAGAAATAGTGCCTATGCGCTACGTCTTGAGATTCACTCAAAATAGATACGTTTAGATAAGCCGAAAGGTCACCGAGTTAATTTCCAGTTGTGAGGTCGCTACAATCGTACGGAAAGATGATCCCATCTTTCGGCATGAGCGATTAAGTTTCCCCAGCTGTTTACAAGGGATCCAATTCGGTTGGTCAAATTGCTTACAAACAATTCCTCGCAGTCGAATGCCTATATGGAATCAACAATGAAGCAGCAATATCCGCGTATCGCGGATGTATTTAGATAGGTACACTGTGATACGTAAGATTACATTTTGTCAGTGCAGACGGACCAATCACAGCTAACGATATGGGGTAATTAAAAAGATAAAAACGTAATAAAGAAAAAAATTGAAGAAATATCGCGAGCAAGATAATGGAATAAGGAGCCGAGTAAAATTCAGTAAGAATTCGCGTAGCGTCTGGATCGGCTTCATCAGACACCCTCGTTGTATTACATTAATGATATTGATTCAGAAAAATACAATCAGCGCTTGCCAAGTAGCATCCAGGAACACTTATATAAAAATGTGTGTATGTGCCGCGGGGAAGGGAGAGAGTCTGTGTATACATGGTACGCAGGTATACGGTATAGGTATAGAGATCCGTCTACATAGAGACTACAGAGGGGTTACTTCTGCCGGAGTACATAAGATGCTACGGCGCTTATGTATATAGAGGTTCATTATGTGGGAGTGAGAAGGATTTCTTATTAATATCGGATGGGGGTTGTTTTTCGAGGCGAAGCTAAACCACCCCCGATACCCTGGGTATCGCTTTGTGAATTTCTCTCTCTCTCTCTCTCTCTCTCTCACTCATTCTCTTAGTCTCGTGGGGCCACCCTTCCAGTACCACACAACTACCCTCGGCTCTGCTCATTTACACACTAATGCCCCCCGTCTTGGCTTCGCGCGGTGCTCCCGATAGATTTATCATTTGATTTCCAGGTCCGATTCCACCCCGATTCCACCCCGATTCCACCCCGATTCCAGCCCGATTCAAGTTACCCCTGAAACTCGGCCTCGATTACCCCGAGCCCTCAACTCGCCATTACGGCACGCTAATGACAGTTATTTCCCGTGGAATATTTTTGTGTATTTACCAATTGTAACGAAGGTTTCTACCCCCGGGGTAGAAGTAACTGGTCTGTCGGTGGAGATATACATATATACAGTTATACACAGCCAGTAAACCCCAGAGGTTACCCCCCGCGTGAACCCCCGGTCTACGCTCCTGTCTCAGCAACTCGATGGATATCGACGCTATAAATTATTAACCAGCCCCCCCGCCACCCCCTCGGCCCTTCATTGCCGGAGTGGTAATGGTACTCGAAGGTACGAATCGTTTTGTGCCGCGTAACGAGCCTGATTCACGACTGTCGCTTTGGTTTTGGACAATGGCGGCGATGCGAGTGACGTCAGAACGTACCAGAAACCGGTGCCGCGAGCTTTCGGAAATATTTTCACTGCGATGATAATTATGCGTGACGAGCAGCACACGAATGCGTTCGATAAAAAATGACCAGAAGTTTTGGTGGCTGTGAACCTCATTGGTGCGATTGCGCCTGTAGTTACGTGTAAACGCGCGCGCGTGTGTTCGTGCGTTCGTAAATGCGAGGCTACGTGCCGGTGTGAGTCGCTCGGAGCGCGATGCATTGTGAACGCGCTGGCCAACTCGAATTAGGACCATTCGTTATTTCCGGCCGTTAACGACGACGATGACAATTACGTATTATGGATAATTAAAGGCGACCTTAGAGACGCTCCTTTCAGGGAATTAATGCGTTTGGAATAGTCGAGTAGAATTTTGATTTTTTTTTTCATCTCTTCCTTTAATCTCTCCAACGTGCGAGAGCTGAATCGTTAGAGTGAAGAATGCGAGATGATATTAGATGATCATTGGGAAAAGTGAGAGTCGGAATTGAAATGGTACGAGTCACGTAATTCCAATCTATCGATTGAGATGAGAGGCGAGTAGGGATATAACCGTATAACAGATAGAGAGATGAGACGGGGCAGGAGGGGGGGGGGGGCGAGCGAATTCCCAATAATTCGCAGAACGATTAATCATATTAATTACACGTAACGGCTACGAAGAGCATTTACCCCGGGGAAGTTTAGCTGGTTAATTATAAATTTTAATTAGTATACAGTCGTGCCGCGGGTTCGATTAATTAACGGATCCTCCGGCTATTACTTATTAATTGCCGAGTCCTCGAGTGTCCACCAATTGCGTATCCGCCTGTCTCCTGCGACACTCGACTGCAGCAACGCGCCTCCTTCCTCCTATAGACCGACAATCGATCCCTCTCGCTCTCAGCTATTCTCTCTCTACTCCTTAACCCTTTTACGAGCACCTGCACTCTGTGTCCACGGACACGCTCAGCACCTCGGAGACAGTCATTTATCCATAGACCTGTGTGATTACCTGAATTTCAAATTTTCATCGAAATCCACCCCTCTCGTTGTCGGGGACGATATTGATATTGGTATAGTAGCAGTGCTGGTAGAATAGTCACTAGCCGCTAATTATAGTCCGCATAATGACGGTGAATTAAGGAATTTAACTCGAACGCTTTCAGTGCGAGCAGTTCGAGCAGTTCGAGCAGTTCGAGCAGTGCGAGCAGTGCGAGCTCTCATTAATTGGCCCCGGGTTGATTGCCACTTGCCGTCGCTAGCCGTTAGATTGTAAACACTCTCTGTAATTGTCCATCCTGTATATATAGTGACTATACTATATCTGTGACACACGACACCATACGTGTATGCCACAAGGTGTGTGTTATAGCGTACAGACTATAGGAGGAGATACGTGTGCGCGCGTGTGTCTCCACGGGGATAATTAACGGGCGCCATTCGTCGTCGCGCTGCGATTGGAATGTTGAAAAGATGCGGGGCGAAACTACGAGTTTGGAGTAAAGGATCGATGGATCGATCGAGATCTATTATATTCTGATGGAGGTTATATCGGTATCGTTGTTACGTGCTGATTATATACATGTATATCCAATGGCAATTCTATATGGATAATGGACCACTGTAGTCCCCATAATTACTACATGCGTTCATAATTTCCTTTATCTTGAACGGTTGATCATTGTGAACGAACCTTTAGGCTGAATTATCATCTGCGACTGAATCTCACAATTAATCCGTCCTGTTTGCGTACGAGTGGAATTCGTGGGAGGATTTCTCATAAAAGTCTCCTGGCCCGAAACTCTCGGCGTTGATTAATTAATGAGCGGAGTGTCGCGCATTACCAATCATTCTCTCGATTAGTCACGTGCGCGTCATCGAATCGCATAATGGAAATACTGGTGTCTGGTTTTAAAATTCGCCATTTCACGTTTCTGCCTAAAGGTTCCTTTTCAATGAAGGGCATGTAGGTACGGTTATATCCCTTGTCGTAATAATTTTATTTAAATGCGTCATAATAAATCTTATCGGAACGTCCTCCTTTTCCGGTTTCTAAAGCCAACCTTAATCACCTATAGAACCGTGATTTCTCAATCGCCATTTTTTTTTAATCGGCTGATCAATCTATTTTAAATAAAATCGCTAAAGTTTCCGATCGATCGATCATTCTGTAAATTATCGCTTCGAGGAGTTTGGCGATCCTTCCTACGGCGGATCAATAAAGATCATTTGAAATGATCTCGAGTCGGAATCCTATCTCGAACAGTATTCACGGAATGACTTTCTCTCTGCCGCAAGCTCTGCCATAACTAACGTGCAGTGCTTTTTTTTTTATTTTTTAATAAAAGTGCATCGCTCCACTCGCGCGCTTCGATCGCTCGACATACGATAGTATACGTAGCCACTTTCGTTCGATCTCCCAACTCGACCGGGACATTACCGTCAATGGCTTTCTATCGATACGCTCTCTATGAATTCATAGGAATTCTAACCTTCAGACTTATTGCAGTGCTCACGAAATCGTTCGATATTTACCTTGAACCCTCCGAGTATTTTATTCATCACGGATGATCCACGTAGAAGCAGGTATTTTCAATGACACTGAGATTCTGGATGAATGACGAGTTGCGGCTGATAAAAGTTACGGCTGGTCAGGTTTCTGTCACTTGGATTTTTAAAGCACTTCAAATTCATTAGCACTATTTTTATTTATTACCTGGTAACGCGCGCACACACACACACACATGCACGCACACAGCACACACGGATTATTAAGTCTTCACACGGTTCTCTTCGTTCTTCGTATATTTGTCTTTGCCTTCGTTAATTCATATCTCTTCTCGGGTTTTGCTGCCCTCGTATTCTCGATCGTCGATATCGATTGACATTCTTCTATAAAACACAGATTCACACGGAGAAAACACCGGGAGACTTTGTTGTCCTCGCGAAAGGAGTTCCGAGCGGAGTCACGTGTTTCTAGTTTTTGAAATAGCCCGTCTAGTCCGCCACGTGGATGCGACTCCTGCTCAGCGCGAACGTTCAAAGTTATTCGTTAATTTTTACTATTTTGTTCGCCAGACAGGTATGTTAATAAATGTTTGGCTGCGCCGACGCGTTAAAAACACAATTCCAAGTGAAAAATTAAACTTTGCAGCCTTTCGGATAAAACTGTCCGATGAAAAGATTCTCGTCCACTTGTTGGCCTATTGGAAAAAGAATTTCGAAAACACGTTTTGAACAGCGAGTGACGAAAGCATCTGTCAAAAGTCGCAGACAGTCGAGAATCCTTTAAGGATCTTCTAACAGCCAACAAAGACTGGGAAATATTGTCAAAAATATATGCAGTACACAAGTTCTTCTTATCAGCGAGAACACTCTTGTAAAACGACGAAGATCCCTCGTTGACAAGAAATTCAAAATCTTTCCCAAAAAAAAATTCATACGTCAAAATCCCTTCGGATCGATAAAGGAACGATTCACACGAATGATCACGAGATCAATGAAAATTCTGGTAACTCAAAAAGTCACCAAAGACTTTTTGTCGCGTGACCAACCTTCACGATCCTGCCTAAAGACTCGTAAACGGCTACTCACGTGGCCGTAGTCTGAATCGAAACAGCCACAACCACTGACGTCAATCAGTAGGCAAGTCTACGAAAGTCAGACGATCATTAATCTATTTCCCGATCGCACTGTCGATTCTAAACTGTCCGCAATCACAACACAATCCCCGCATTAGGAGCAACCGTCAAATAAATCTTTTCTAAAAGGAGACGTCAATTGAAAGATATTTCTCAAAGATGTCCCACGTACGCGAGAAAGAGAGAAAGAGAAGAAAGTCTAACCCTTTGACGTATATCGGAAGGTAATGAACACACGTGGAATTATGAAGTTGGTGAGGCGCGCGCGCGCGCACCGGAGAATCCAAGAGTCTCTACTCGGTGGTTCCCGGTGAGGAATATATCCGCGCGAAGAAACCGCGTGGTTCGCATCGAGCGTGCGCCTCGTTCAGCGTCCGACACGATACTACCTCAATCCCCTTCTCACTCGCTCCCCCTATTGGTGCTCGCTCTAGCTCCCTCGCACTTTGAGCCTTACTCTCTTCTTCCTCCCATCGCGCCGATCCCTCCGATATCCCCTTGTCGCTCTCCCTCTCCTTCCTTTTGGTCCTCGGAGAGAGAGTCGAGTCAGCCTCTCTCTCTCTCTCTCTCTCTCTCTCTCTCGCACTTGCACTCTCCTGCTTCCTCTCTGCGTATCCCAAGAGAGAGAGGGAGATAGAGACAACCCGTGGAAGGATGGTAGCTACTCATTAAACAAACGCCTAGGTGACGTCACTCGATCCTATTAAATTCATCGCGTATTTGTGTATCCAAACTACCGGACCGATTGTTCCTCACATATGTTACTTCATTCCTACCAACCTTAACTACATCGGTGCTTCCATGTCCAGTGCTCGATTAGTCTCCGTGGCCATTGGCCCACCTTTCAGGTTTTCTGCCTTCTGCAGTTCTACTCTCATCCTTGGAATTTTCTTTCACCGCCATTGTCTATTTACGTTCTGTGTTCGTATTTTTTGGATTGCGTGAGACCAATGGTTTTATTTGAAGTTTTATACCGAGTATCTTTTTCTAACGGTCTATCGATTACGAAAGTTGGCAAATTTATATGACACGATGGTTATGCCGAATTTAGAAATTTCGCGTGATATCGATAGAGATAGCTAGACGAATGCGTAAGTGTCCTAGGGATATCCTAGGGAATTTCAAAGTAGAGTAATACTGTCTCTTACGTCAGAATACACGCTCGAAGGTGGAGATTCGTATCTACATGGAACGGCTATTCCTTTATCTCCTATGGATTGGGAATGTATTTCAATCTATTTAACATGATCGAAGACCCAGTTTCGCGGCGGCTGGACGACTGAATTCCTTCCTATTTATCTGCCGTCTTCTCTACGTTCCTTTTGCTAATTAGAAAAGGTCTCATTTACGATATCCCCTCCCCCCTCCGCCCGCCCACGAGACTCTCTAATGAATCGGTATCCCTTGAGCCACGGATGCAGCTTGGAAAAGAATCGTAAATCTTGCGCAGAGGACTAAGGTGTATCGTTTCCTCGTTGTAAATAGGCGCTTTAGGATTAGTAGACGGCGGCGCGTAAATTCCAAGCCGACTCTCGAGCGTCAAGTAAAAATGGTGGAGAACGAATGAAAAAGCGTAAACAGCCGTGTCGAAAATAACAGAACGATTGCCGATCGGCGCTTGGCAATCGATTCGCAACGTAATTCCTCGGACTTGGTGCCCTTGCGCCAGCACGCGACTATATACCAACTCGGAGGACTTGGAGAAACTAGACAATAGAAATTAGCAACAGTCTACACATTCGATTTACCGTTTGCCAATTCTAATGTCCTCGGGAGTCTCGCGTCTGCCTAGACTTCGCTAAAGAGCGAAAACAAAAGCCACCGTAAACAACGACCTCTCGAAGGATCATTTTGATCGGGATGACCCGTTCTGAGAATCCTCTCCTCCCCTCCTCTACCTTCTTCGCGGATGATTAGCGACTTATCGAATCTTCTCGATGTAATCAACCGACCGCAAAAAATGTGTAACATTTCCAGGAGCAGGGACAAATCTGCTCGACCTACGCGCCTCCTTTCTCCCACTCTCCGCCTCTCGCTCTTTCTCCTACAAGAAAATCCCAAGGTATTTCTCAATTAGGGACTGGCCAAAATTATCCGGAAATGACGAAAAAAAAATAAAAAAAATAAATAACGACGGACGCGTGCCTCAGACGCTCAGGAGTCGATTAATAGGCGGCGAGTGATAAGAAAGGAAATAAAAGCACGAGGAAAGTACAAACGGGTCGCAATCACGATGGGAAGGTGGGCTGGGAGTTTGACATCTCGTTCAAAATAACATAACGGTTAACTAAGCGTGTCCGCGATCGTCATTAGTATGCAATAATGGCTAATGGCTGGGTTAGCGTGCTCTTCGGTTCGTATTCGTAGGTTCCCGTGTAACTGCGTGTAACTCGTATGCCGCCGTACGGCAACGGACATATGGTCGGCTGGCTCGGCCGATTAGACACATTTGCATGACAATACCAAAGTCTGCCCACCATCGCCAGCTAGGCTTTATTACGTTGAGCCTAGGGTATAGTCTATAGCGAGTCTGTATACACCTATACCACTGGCTTCGCATAATGGTACTTAACCCGCTTGAAATAAAAAAAAAAATTGTAGCAGCTTTTTCGTACGGTCCTTCATTGTCTAGTTCTTTACTCCGTGGACTATTTAAATATACTGGTACCAGTTATACACATGTATGTGTATCATTGTGACAAAGAATATCGTTACGGACTACACGTAAAACTGAGAAACAAAAAGCGACGCGTTATCTTGGGACCTTGATTTATTTAAATGTTAATATGAAATTTCGAAGCGTATAGGGTATGACGCAATCTTTTATTTTTCTTCGCGTTCGTTAAGAGTGGCCTGTGATCGTGGGCATAGTCGTGCGCTGCTTCGGGTACAATTATATGCACGTGTGACATTTACAATGCAGTAGTTAACGTGACTTTGTAACGTGTCATTAAGCAGCGCAGGAATGGTATTTAAGTACGGCCGCGCGATCGTGATTCGCGTTATAGAGGACATTTTGAATAATTTGCAATTTCTTCAGCGTGGATTATTATAATGGAAAAAGTCAAAGCGTCCATTAGCTATGCATGTAGCGCGATGGGCAAACGAAGGAATAATGGCGGCGATCCAGCAAGGAGATAAAGTTTGCGAAGAATCGGCATGGCCAGAAGAGAATGTCGAATATCGAAGGGGAAGAGAATGGCGATTTTCTCGATTGCCAGAGAGAGAGAGAGAGAGAGAGAGAGAGAGAGCGAGAGAGAGAGAGAGAGAGGAGCAAAGCACTGGAAGTTAAGGGTATAAGGGATGAAGGCAGAGGGTTGCGCAATAGCGTTCGAGGCTGACCTCGCGTTAGAAATTAATTAGAAAAGTGCCGAGTGCTCCGTGGGCCAGGATCGAGGATCCTGGATCGTGGATCGAGGATCGAGGGGAAAGGCAATCAACGAGCAGATGAATTAATGGCCACGCCAACTACCCCTCGGAGATGCCATAAGAAGGGCGCGTTCCAGATACTAGATACGCCGGCGGTACGTGAAGTAGATTCTTATAACGGCCTTTACTCCTTGTCGGGATCCTCTTCTTTTCCGCGCGCCCCTCGGGCCGAGGCGAACCGCCAAAACCCAAACCCTCTGCAGGCCCCTTATCAATATATACCCCTGGAAACATTATCGCTAGCCCTCCGTTAGCATCCCCGAATCTATCGGTTGATTTTCCGCTCGAGGGGTTCTTTAGTCGAGCAAAAACAATAGAGCAAATCGATAGAATCCTCGCTCGAGGCTGTCGCGCTAGTCCTTTTCTATGTTTGGCCCATTAGAATCCCCACGATGTTAATAATAATAATGTTAACGACATTAATAATAACAACAAGAACAACGCATCAGCCGTGTTTCTCGAATTCTTATTCTTAGTTGAATCATCAAATCGTCATTCGCTCCGTCAGTCTGCCCACGTAATGCATCGTCGGTCGTCCGGCTCTAACGTTTCGCGTGGCTGCTGAAGATCAATCTCATTATTATGGAATTTCTGAATTAACGGGAATCCAGGTTAATTCTACTATAGTTTCCTACCAGATGGATCTACTTGTGTACTTACAATTTATTTCGTTAGCTACAGTCCCGCACGTTGCTGCAAGCATCACATGGATGCGGCTGTCGGTCTGGCCGGCCGATCTTTCTCTATACACGGGCATGTGCAGTTCGAGTTTTCATGCCGAGTTAATGCTCGTAAGTTCGCTTAATATTTCATGGATAATTCGAGCCCTCGGGAAGCCCCTAGGAAGACAAGGACGTTGGGGCATTATGAAGTAAGCAGTAAAATTCTCCGGCGTTGGACTCTGGGAGCCCGCACGACCAGCTCAACCCTAATTTAGCCAGGGGCGGTTGGTTCATTGTCAGGTTAACTTTTTTTCTCTCTTTATCGCAACCCTACGAACTCTAACGGACTCTATTGTTTTCTATTGCAATTCATACTGGACAATCCGAATATCTTACTTCTTATTGTTCTTAATGAAAGTGACTGGATGACACTTTTCAAATCTTACCGGTCCTTTTCAACTGGGAAGCCCGGTACATGGATAAGTACATTGTGCTATACTGGCGCAAGCGAGTTCCAGCTGCCTCTGTGTTATGCACCAACGAAAAAAGGTACGTTGGAAGGTTGGAAGAAGCCAATGGAGATTATAAAGCGTTTATAGTGCAGCTTCCCACCTCGGGCGCTCTTGCTTCTGATCTGCATAAAAATACGAGAGGGAGGGTGTACCGCGGGGGGGGGGGATGGAGGGGATGGAGGAAGATCCTTAATACGAGATCAGATTATGATTTTGCGGGGGAGTTAGGCCACGGGGCGAATCGAGCCTTTTCGCATGGATAGGAGTAAAAGGAAGAGAGAGGTAGGGGGGGGGGGCGGTCGGGGCTTCAAGAGAGAAAGGACGAAGAAAGGGAGAGAGAAAGAGAAAAAATAAAGCCTTTGAGGATCGGATCCCCCTGCTACGTCATTAAGAAGCCGCCGTAACTTGGCGATTTTAAGGGATCAGGCAAAAGAAGCAATAGGTACGTCCCTTATGAGTATAGGGAATCATATAAATAGCACGTATACATATGTGTATTCTATATACATATAGCACAGTATGTTCCATGTTGCTCTTACATATTCGTACAACGTATTAAACTGTACGGTGAGAATGCAGCACGTGCTAGAGAATTCGCGGTGTTGTTTGCCTTCGGGTATTTGGTATTTCGTGATATGGCGATCGTCGCGGCTGAGACGATGTGAGGAACCCATAGGAGAGATTCTCATTCTCAGCCACTCCGATCCGAGAGAATCGGAGAAGAGAGAATAGAGAAGTGGATGAGAGTTAGCGAAGACGGTTTATGGGACTGGTAAAGGTATTTCTATAGATACAGAGTTTATATATAGCGTGTATACCATAGTACACGCATACGTATTGAGGATATAAAGAAGAGAGAGGGATCTCGTAGTCTGGTTAGAATGGAAATCCCATATGCATCTCGACACCCCATAAGAGTAGGGAGATGCATATGGGAGGGAGAGAAAAAGGGCCCAGTAATGGCGCGGAGACGCGAAAGGGCGACGCTAACGATATATCTTGGACTATTGTCTTGTGGGCCGCGACAGTCGCGGCCATTATATCAAGATTAACTCTCTTATTCCCTTCGAAGGTAGAGGAGGTGGAGAGGGGGAGTCCGGGGGGCGGAGGAGATGGAGGAAGGTATGTACGTACACCCGTGCAGTCTTAGGGGGCCGGGAGGGGGGGCCCTGCCTGTACGTACACCTTATGGTCCATGGGCTATGGGATTACTCACACGTTGGCAAAGATCCTCATGGACCGTGTGGATGGTGTCCTCCTATGGCATATGGGAATGGGGGTGTATGCTAGGCATCCGCAGAAGAGGACATTATAAGGAGTTATGAGGTCCTGCCTCATACGTGCACATCCTTGCTCTGACTGCTGGTGCTGCTGCTGTTGCTGCTGCTGCTGCTTCTCTTTCTCTTACTCCTTATTTTTCCATCGGCCTCCTCTTCCTCTTCTTCATCTTCTTTATTCCTTCTTCTCAGCATCCTCCTCAGGATCCTTATACAAGATCTGTGGCGGTTCTTAATGTCCTCTGCTTTTAATGTTCCTCGCCTTGCCCTCGAGGTCGATCCCTTGGATTTTTGCAGAGCCTTTTTTAATGGCCAATATTGAGTTATACCGGCGTACGTGCATCTCATACCTGGAGTCGTTAAAAACTCAAAAGATGCTCGGCAAAGAAGAAGAAGAAGAAGAAGAAGAAGAAGAAAGAGAAAAAGAATTTTCGAGAAATACTGTCCCACTCCAGCATCAGCAAGGACTATTCTCAGGTGTGTAGTAAGCAGGTAGAACTGTGTCGCCCAAGTATCGAGTCACCCCTGACAAACTCTACGGGGGTTGTTCTGGCGTAGGTGCGTGGTCGAGGTCATGACCCAGTGATACCAACCAAGGGTAGGACCACGTGGGGCCACGTGGGACTGACTAGATCGACTGAACTGGATCCTGGTAAGTTTTACAGCCAGGGTTATAGCCCTCCTCGAACACACGAGGAGCGTCCGGGGGCAGCCACGCTCGAGGCCACCCACCCTTATTCCTCCGTGGTGGTTGCTTGACTATAGTACGGACGTCGCGGCGTCCTGTGGCAACCGACGCGGCTCACCCTGGCATCGGCTTCACCCTCAACCCTCGATGCTCGCCCCCCCCCCTTTCCCTACCCTCTCTCTCTCTGACCTAGGGATTGCCTGTACTCTCTCTATCTCATTCGTTGCCCACCATACACGGTCGCTCGCTTCTCTACACGTCTAGCTTCCGGAGACTCTTTCCCTTCACAACCGAAGCCCCCTACTACTCTCTCTCTACTCTCTACTCTTACTCGCGTAGTATACCGTCGCAACCATGAATGGAACCACGTGTCTCGGTTCCACTGAATGCTACCAAAAGCCCCAAGAATCGACGTTGGCTGCGTTCAACGTGCTTCCTCTTCTTCCGGTATCCCTTTCGAGCAATCCTCGCGAATTCTCCCTTACGTAATTATTATTGATCTTCGCTTCCCTTCACATTCTGCTTCTTGCTCTGGCACTAAGAACTCTTCTCATCGTAGAATAGAAAATTATCTAAACAAAAAGGCATTGTGCTTAGGTCCTCAAGATGATCTGTGCTTTATATAGGAAGACCGTCAGCAGAATGGAGATTAACGAATTCAGGGGCAGGCCTAAATTCGGTATTTTTACGCTCGATTACTGGGATCCCTTTTGTCCTTTCTTTCCGGGAAGACAGAAACGTCGACGGATGAGCGAGACGGAAGGGAAAAAAAGGGAGAAAGAGAAAAGGGAAAACGGGAGCACATACTATCATCCCTCTGCTAAATAAGACAAGAGATCGAAATCGGGATAAACTCAGGTACGAAGTTTGAGGTGTCAGTTCATCCCCGAAGGTTCTCGCTATATTCTATGGTGTATATCTTTTTTTTCCTTTGGTCCTTTTTTTCCCCCTATGACTAGCAGGTAGCTAGTCGAAGCAAACTGTCATTGAATTCGTCACCCGGGTTTTGTCTTTTTGTCTCTTAGGATAGAATGAGGGCAAAGGGCGCAGGGCTCTGATCCCTCCTCTCCCCTCAACTCTAGGAAGGACCTTATTCTCGCGGGTCCTGGCCTCTCTTCAGCTACGTCTCACGGAAGATCCTTGCCAAGGATCAACGGACTCGCTAAAGCAGGTAGGGATGGGGGAATAGAAGCTGGCCAGGGGACAGTGCGGACTGTTTGCTACTACCAGCTGGAAGACAATGGTCCTTCGGGCCATTTTCACACGGCCCAGGTCCTCGCGAAACCAAGGGTGGCCAACCCTCGGGGCCAGTGTACCGGTCATCACCTGGACGTGAAACGAGACTCTCTTCCTATGCATAAATTAATACCCGCCACGTCCTGGCATGCGTGTACCCTCCCTGTTCCTTCATGTACCACATATGTATACGTATATTCCTACGGTTGCGTGCATAAGAATCAGGATATATAAAAGAAGAAGAAGAAAAAAAAAGAGAGACGAGCCAAGAGAAGCAGCTGACGAAGTACCGAGACTCGTAGTGGGGAAACTCGAAAATCGGCATTCAAAACCATTGAGATGCGTTAATTGGGCCTTATATGCTATTGTTCTTTTTATACCATAGAAGGTGGCCCTTCCTACGCTATTCTGAGCTTCTAATGTACTGCGTGTATGTTATATGGCGGTTCGAATTTTCCTCTGGATACGAAGAAATTTTTCTTGAGCTCTTTCAATATTAATGCTGCATCGAGATATTTGTATACTATATTTGCCCATTTCTCGAGTCACAAGTAAATCCTAATTCCCCGTAAAAATATTCTGAATCAGCAAAAACGAATGCGCCTGGAAGATCGATCACCTGCCTTCTCATGGGATTGAACTAAACGGCAGACGGGGACTAAACACTTCGGGGCCTTCTTTTGTCGCTGGCAAACTTTACGATTTCCAAGAATACCTTGGATTTTAATGACCGCCGCCTAGCCGGCAGCAGTTAGACTCGCATATGTATCATTTACCAATAATATCAATGGTCGATGGTGCTGCCAATGGATGCTGTTGATCGTGACGATGATGGTGCGCATGCGCGACTAAGAATTTCGAATAATAGGCAGCCCGTGAATAAAAAGAGATTGAAATTGTATGCGTCCGCCTATGGAAGAGAAAGAAAGAAAGAAAGGAAGAAAGAGAGAGAGCTAGTTAATTCCCAAGAGTAACGGACATGGACCCAACTAGGATGATGGGTCCACCTCCTCTTATTTCTTATTCTTCCACCCTGGAAATACTGTTTCTCACGGTGTGCAAGGGACCGTCGATCTAGGAGCAACCCAGGTCAGCATTGTCGTGCCGATTAGCAAGGACTTTTCCAAAATTCGGGACGCCATTATGGTCATCGGACTCAAAAGAAATAACGGGCAAATCTGCATCGGTCGGGAACAACAGGGGATGTGGGTCCACGAGGCCCCATCAGCTGCGACCGCACCGAGGAATTCTCTTAGTTCTGAAATGATCCTCCTGGATGCTGCCGGATCGAGACAACATCTGAGAGACGTTGAGCGATTTTCACGAGATTGCATTTCTTTTGGCTAGATTTTCTAGATAATCAAGTACTCGATAGATGTATATCTCTGACGCAATGGATAAGGACTCGAAGAAAGGACACTCCGATCGGCAAGTAAACTGCTCCTCACTGAATGAGGAATCCTCGCAATTTTGACTCTACCGCGTTATAATATTCGCGAGTATCGGTAATGGCCAAACGAAGCGACTGCCAAGCCTACCGGACTCGTATATCTTTGTAGAGGCTCATAAGCTCGTAAAACGCGTGAATTCGAAGAAATCGTACAATTTCTGGTAACAAAGCCTGACAAAAGTATAAAGAGGGAAGCGATCCATCTTTGGGATTCATTCAAGGAAAGAATGAGTCCTGCGAGTGGGGTGCTGGAGAGGACTCTGTGTGCTAAAGGGATGGACTAACGCCGTTAGAAGGAGAAAGAGGGAGCAAGGTAGAAATGCGACTAATAGACATAAAAAAAGAATAGGAGGAGAAGGTGGAAGATGATGAGAAGGAGAGAGAGAGAGAGAGAGAGAGGCTAAGAAAATTCCACAGTCCAATCCAAGAGAGGTGTCACCTCATTGTCCTCGCGCTCGTAAAGATTTTTTTCCCCGCTCGGAATTTTGTTTCAACGTCGGCGTCGCGTCGCCCCGTGTCGTCTCGCGACGTGGTTCCCGGCAGGTGGGGCGGCGAGGGACGCGGCGGAGAGAGGAGATCAGCTCGGTCATAATGAGTGGCCGGTGAGCACATTGTCATGCTAATCTCTTCGGGTGCTTCGGAGCGAAGAAGTAGGAGGGAGGTCCCGACGAAAGTCCTCAGGAGGACCAAGAGAATCTTCAGGATCGAGAATCGAGGATCGTGGCCCAAGGACCAAGGACCCGGGGTTGATCCTGGGACAAAGGGACGACCGGTCTTCCTTGAGACACGGGTGCGCTGCTGCTGCTGCTGCTGCTGCTGCTGCCCCCTTCGTCAGGATTTTTATATTCCATAATGTCAAGTCAGAAGCGAGTGATTCATTCTAATCTCGTTTATGATTAAAAACGAAAGTAGCGCTTCGAAATCTCTCACACTCGTTAACTAAAAAGGATCGTTATAAAAACTTATCGATCCCAGAAAAACACTCTCGTTACCTTTTGCATACTCATATCACGTGCATTATTTGCTATTATGAAAATCCAGTCCTGCGAAATTTCTCTATTCCGCGCCGTTGGGCAAGAGACTGATTACGAAATGGGTGCGTGCGATTTCTCCGATTTGTATTCTAACATATATTGTAGTATATAATATGTTATATATTTCCAGGCTCGTATTTCCAAAGCCTGTTCCTAGTTTCCTGGGTTCCTAGGAAGAGGATCTTTTTTTGAGAAACAGTCGAATTCTCGATATCAACAGCGAGGACGACGGCGCTGACGTTAACGTTAACTAGCAGTCACTATCCGATATTCGGCCAAAGAAAAGGACGAACGTGTCTGGGATTGAGCCTTTATTTAACGGTTGATAGGTGCGCCCGAGAGTCAAGATTCTACTGTATGGCGCGTAGTACTGAAATTAGTAGACTGGCCAGGAGAATGACTTTTGAAAAGAGCGGAAAAAAAATATGAAAGATTGGGAATAGATGATACACGCATAGAGCAGAGGTGAATGTTGGATAGATAGAAAAGAAATCTCTCCATTACGGATACACAATTAACCACCAATACTATCGTCCATGTTACGGGTGTCCAATTCATCCAGCATCGTCTTACAAAATAACCGAGTGTCTCTCGTCCCGAATGAATCGAATCGCATTCGTATTGACGAACGAATCCGAGAAATTCTTTAACCGATCGGTCTCGCTCAGGTGGGGAAGATGTCGATTTAACTTGGTTACAGGCCTAACGCCAGGGACGGATCCTGAACTCAAGTAAAGTCTTTACCAACGGAGACGACGCTCGTCTTGCGTTGAGAAATTGTCAAGTCCGTAGAACAAAAATTAAACTAAAGTGTTACACACCATTTTTTTCCCAGACTTTCCTCCTGTTATGGCAACCATAGTTCGGTTGTCTTTAAACTTACGGGAAAGACAATGGATAATGAAGCGATCTTCGAATGAATTTCCAGACAGTTCGGTAGTGGCGTGAAATTTCCTATGACTATTTTATATCCCCGAGGAATTTCTAAGACGAGACCAGGGTCCACTTGCAAATTTCTACGTCCCTGCCGCTGGAACATTCATTCTAGAATAGTACAGGTATACTGGTACTCCTACAGGATGAGGCCAGGTGTGCCATCGTTTCGAGGATGCTGAGGTCGGTATTCCTTTTTCTTGGAGGTTATTGTTGTTTAGTTTATGTAGGCCTGACCCCGTCTCTCGCTAAACTATTTGTTTACTAATGACGGATTGTCCTGCTGGTGCGGTCCTTCCACATCAGCCTCCTTTCCCTCAGAACCTTTTTTCCCCCCGAATCCTCCCCCCTTCACCTCCGTCCCTTAGGCTTCCACGAAATCCACGCTGTCTCCCTGTATTCCTACGTGAAGGCGTGGGTGCAGGACAATGGGAGATTCCTTCTTTATTGCAAGGATTCTCATGAAGGATAACCTATACGTTCCCACCTACGGGAAAAGGAAGAGGAATGAAGATCGCGAATAAAATTGACGCGATACGTGAACCACTTTGCATCCCTTATCTATCCTACGGGATACCCGTGCACCATCCCCTATTCCCTTTCTCGTTATACTCTTCGAGGGATCAATGTCCACGATTACTTCATTCGGGAGGAAAAAAAATCTTTGCAATTTAGAGCGACCCGACTCTCGGGACTTTCGCAGAGGTTTACCTGCTTCCGAGGGAGAACTTCAAAGTATGGCAGAAGTAGGAAAAGATAGAGAGACAAAATAGGTAAAAGAAAAGAGATATGGAAGAAAGATAAAAAAGGAGGAAAAAAAGAGAGAATCCCGAGGCTAGCCGCGGATCGTCCGGCCAATCCAAGCTAATTGGCCTCCATAGGTAATTACGCGCAATTAGGAGTAGCCTGGCCGTGCAGTGAGTAAACGTATACCTCGACGCTACAAATTGGAGAGAGTAGAGAGAGAGAGAGAGAGAGAGAGAGAGAGAAAGAGAGGACCGAAAGATAATGGAGAGAATGAGTGAAGAGGAATGAGAGGGGAGTATAATAGAAGGGGGCGGGAGGGTGAAAACGAAGAGTCCGCCGCGCCGCCAGGTACACAAATTATCTGGCGACGAAAAAACAACGGAACAGCAATTAAATAATGCTACGTCGCCACATAGTAGTCTTCGAGAGGCGCCATTCTTCGATCTACGGGGTGGCCAGTACTTAAGGAATACCTTTCCCTGGAAGCGCGCCCTTTCTCAGAAATTACGCGAAAATCTCGCATGTCTTCCGCGAGCAGCGTGCGTCGCTGCGATCTAAGGAAATTCGAAGATTCTATTAAAACGTGAAGCCATTCACGGGGAAATTGGCAAAAAGTGACAAAAAGTTGGCAGGTTTCCGATTGCCGAAATGGGTGACCTCCAGGGTCGAGGGGGCAGGGAGCGTAGGTGGGATTCCAAATATTCGCGTGGGTGTAATTGTGTTTGCTAATCGCGAGCAAAACTTTTCTTCCATTGAGACATTAAACGTGTTTTTCAGGTACAATGAAACCTTTTTTTTTCCAGCCCGCGAAACGCGTCCACTGTCGCACTCGGCGACGTATTTTTTTTTTTTTTTTTTTCCATTTATTTTTTGCCTTCCCTTCGCTGCCGGCAACCAATGGCGCTTTCCGGTGAGAGAATAAAAAAGGAATCGATGAAGCATCGGGAAAATGAATGACGGACAGGGGACACCCAGTATATGGAGAAAGAAAAGAAAGAAACCCACCAGGGTTTAAGACTATGTGTGGTGGTGTGATGCATTAGAGCAACCTGACTCATTACTGCTGCCACAATTAAGGCCCAATTTCGGGCATAATGACCGCCAATCTGGGCACAAAAAGCCTGCAGAGCTCTTGGGAGTTGGAACCGCGCCGCCATCTAATAATCTACCAAATTCGTAGGTTGTAGTTAACCTCTGTCTAGTTTCGTGGGTCTTTTACGTCTCTCTGCGTCTCCCTCTATACCGATTTCTTCCCTTAGCATTCCTCGTCCTCGTTCCTTGCCCTGAAAAATCATCCCTTGAAAATTTTTACGAAATATTAAAATTAAAAAAAAAAAAAGGGTCAGGCCACCCCCCAATCGTATAATCCTGCCAGGATATAGATTCTCCTCGCCGCCTCCTGCTGCCGATTTCTCCACGCATTACATAGCTGCCACCCACACCGGGTCACAATGGCGACAATAGATTGCATCCGATTTTTGCATGCCAATTTCGGGACGCATTGTGCGAGTAGACAATGCGCCAATAATTACGCTAAACGGTGACCATTCATCCGCCCATTCTGTCGAATTCAGCCACCTCCGTCCATTATCGTAGCTGCACGCTAAAACGATCAGCTCGTGAGTGCGAATTCGCCGCGAAGCGCCCGTCAATTTTTGCAATACGTCAAAAGTCATACAGATATATGCAATCTATATGCGAAAATATATAGATGTTTCCACACACTGCATAGAATCGGCATACTATACTCACTCACACGCGCACACGTGCGCGCGCAGTCTTATTGCTTTTAATTTGTACCTCGAAAAATTCCATCGACACAGCATCCCAAATGCATAAAAATAATTTAGTGTACAATGCATCTGCAGTTGATCACTCGGAAGAAATATAGATAAAAGGAGGCAGACTATGAAAATTCGCGATCACCTCTTGCCGAGTCGACCGCAACGAATCACTTGGCAGCAGCGACCGACCGCGGTCGGAAGATCCACGAGGGATCTTGGATTTACGCTCGCGACCTTCGTCACTTCCGGCCGCAAGCCTTTCGGCCAGGCCAGGTTAGACGCGAGGAACCAGGTTCGCCTCCGAAGACGAACCCCGTTAACCGTCGATCAGCGCGCAAAGTGTTCCCGTCAGAAAGTGATTAGAAGCTACCGGGTGACTGGAAAGTGACACCCATACGCCAAGTGGAGTTGCACGAGCGAACGCAGATCGACGCGACTGCTCTCCTCTGGAGAGCGCAGTAAGGGCTGGCGACGCCAACCCGTGACTTCCCACCGCTCAAACCGTCTTGGCGTATTTACTGCGGAGTTTACTGCGATATCAGAGTGATATCGCGAAGAAGGTATAGCCCAGCGGAAGAGAGAAGGAAAATAGGTGACACAAAGAAAGAGAGATAGAGGGAGAGAGACGTCGCGCTGGAGCAAGAGAGAAAAAGTAGATGATCAAATAAATATACCTCAGCCGACCGATGTGTAACAATCCTTTTTACTCCGGAGCATCGTTGACGCTCCCTGTACCACTTCAAAGTCTTCCTTGGTCGATTCTCGTCTTTCATTCGTCTGACAATAGAAATATATTACCGGGCGATACGTATTACGTCATTTGCATATCTTTCGATATGTCAAAGCATAATTATAAACTACCCCTATGTTATATTTTGGGAAATGGATTTTGAAAGTGTGCCCGTAGTATGGGCTGGTCTCATCGACTATACTTATATCTATAGTTCTTCCGAGTGATCAACCGCAGCTCCGCTGCACACTAAATAACTTTAACTGAGATGCATCCAGAACTATTCCCATAGAGTGTTTTACCCACCCACGTTATATTTCCTGTTACAACAGTGCAAGTAAATGAAAGAAAAAAGCGCAAGTTGAAGTAGAAGTAGATGAAGCAGCGTAGACACGAGAGGAGGGAGGCCTTATATGAGGTGTGAGCCAGAGTGTGGCTAACCGGTCGTTTATTATGCATCGAAATGCCAAGAAAGATGCCCCGTGAGTGGACAGGACGTTGCGAAGGGCTAAAAATAAAGTGACGGCAGGAGTTCTGAGTGATTTTGCGTCGCCTCGGGCCGGCAAAACAGTTCTAAAGCTACGATTCTTCCTTCCTTTGCTTTGCCTTTTCCTTCCTTCCTCTCTTCCTTCCTCCCTTTCTTCCTCTCTGCCTCTCTCCTTTGGTCCTGTCTACTCGCCAGTGATCCTTGCACCTACTTGCACGTCTTTGAACACGACTTGTTCCAGCCTCATAAATACCTCGAGTATCACAGTTAATTTTTAATGCTTATAGGTAATTGTGTCAATTAAAAATAATGTTAATAGAGATGGTTTTTCCGGATGGTCGTCCGACTCACCAAAGTCTTCTGCGTTCAGACCCACGTGGCCATGTGTCATCCTTGTGCGCAGCCACCATCATTATCACTCGTGCAACCGAAGAAACTCACATCCTTCCTGCGAATCTGAAACACGGCAGAAGAATCCTTTAAAGTTTGAGGATCGATTGGCCCATGAAAGTGGCGCGAAGTTTGAAAAAAAGGCCGAAAGTCAATTAAATTGACTCGAATTCGTTTCGTCTGCATCCCTCTCGCCCGGTTCTGGATACGCTTTTAGGTTTTGTCCAGCGGAAATATAATTAATTAAATCGAAGCCTTTCCTTCAGTCTCTTTGAGTCCTTCCTAAGGACGATTATAATTCCAGGATATTGGACGAATCCAAAGGTTTCTGGGTCAGCCATTGTATAAATACGATTAAAGAGATCCTTTTCAAGCAATAGTATATCGACGGCTCAAGTGGGCGAACCGACTATCGAATAGCTTGTAATATTTTTTTGTATCTCAAACTTTTTTTTTTTTATTTACGTAATAAATAATAAACAAGGACACGCATTGCTGCCGATAGAAAGAGGCCACCTTCCACCTGATACCTACACACCGGTAAATCCTTCTACCGGAACAATGCCTACCGGTTTCCGACGTTATAATCTCGAGTATAATCCGTGAAAGAGAGCTCTGGACATTTTCAGAATGTAATTACGAGCCAGGTTCGCCGTCAATAAAAACAATATTAATTTCTCTTCATTTTCGCCGAGCGCAGCACGTAGCACGTACAGCAACGGTGCGCGCCGTCCGGGACAATATAAGGCGGGTGGACTTTTTGTCCCCGAGACGTAATTAACAGGAATATCGCTAGTTTCACGCGTTACAAAAATAATAGACGGTCACGATCGAGTCTTGCCTGTTGGCTCCGTTAAACACGAGTCCAAGACAATGCGATACAACCCGATACAACCCGATACAACCCGATACAACCCGATACAACCCGATACAACCCGATACAACCCGATACAAGCCGATACAAGGCGGTAACGGCCAATCCTAGTCTGGCATGCATTACACATGGACACTGTATACACTATATACACTGTGTACATACATACACTAGATTCGTAGTATATGTCGCAGTCGCCACAAACTATGCACAACCTGTACGTATACGTATATATACACAAGCTATGGGTAATACGCGGTTAGTTGCGCCACGAACGCATTCTATAATTAGTCTTGGGCTGAGATTTTTATTTTTGTTTAAACTTGAACGTCCTTGCTGATGCTGGTGGCTCCGGTTGTTGCTGCTAGCACCGCGCGTCCAGGCCACTGTCACCAACACCAGCACAATGGCAGCGCAATAGCAGCACATTGCCAGCGTCATTACTACTACGAGTATCAGTTTTATATATTAGCAGGAGCGCATGATAGGGGCCATACAACCCGGGCACGTACTTACCAGGCTCGGCTGCTAATAATTATTATTGTCGACTTATTTTTTCACCTACTCGCCCTTGCAGCCGCGACCGTTCCACTGGCTCTAATTCATCGGACCAGGCACCACTTAAAAAACAAGATTATAAATAAATTTCACTCAGCGCCGCTTGGCTACGCTCTCACGTTGCACTAACTTTTACGCTCGATATCTCTACTCAATACACATCGACTCGTTATAGATTTCGATAGCAATATACATATACGTATACGGTCTCTGCACGTGTACCCTTCGTTTCTTTTAATTCTTTTCTACTTTTCTTTTTCTATCTCTCTCTCTCTCTCCCTCTCTCTTTCTCTCATTCTTTCTCTCTCTCCCTTTTTCTATTGCATTCTAATCTTCTCCTCGCTAACTACCTATCGTCCCGTATCCTATGTTAGTATCTTGCTAACAGTCTTTCTGTTTTTATCTACTGACAATGAGTGAGCCAAGTCGCTGCTAAGCGTTTCGAGAAACCCGGGGAAACCCGGACCCCACGCAAAAACCCGTGACCGTTTCTCGCGCTCCTTTGAACAACCTGCTGCTCCTTGGAGGAAGGAGAGAGCAAGAGAGAGAGAGAGAGAGAGAGAGAGAGAGAGTACGAAGAATAAAAGGGGAAATAAAAAATGTCTTTAACGCACTGGATAAAAAATGCAAATATCGCACGTGCCTGGTTAACGTTAACCAGTTGAGAAGGTGTTTCGGATTGTCGTGGTACAGAGGAAAGAGGAAAAAGCAGGAGAAGCTGCGAGAAGAGGCAAGAAGACTAGGCAATGTAGCGATATAGCAATACAGCAATGTAGCAATGTTGGGGAGGAAGTAGGAGTAGGTTAAAAGAAAGGTAAGAGAGAACAATATCTTCGGGAGTGTTACTAAGCCCGGTCCGGTTAATTAGAAGGTGAATAGGTGTGCGTCGGTGTGCGTCGGTGTCTTCTCCCGTGTAATCGTGTAACTGTGTCCAAAGAAGAATTACAGAACGCCCTCTTAGTATTGTTCTTTCTATTTCTTCTTCGTTCCACAGCATCACGAGCCCTCTAACACCTCCCTGCCCTCTATTCCCGCTCACTTATTTGTGTTTCCTTGTGTTTGTTTAATCAGACGTGGAGCTCAGTCTTCATTACCCGTACTAATTTATCTACCCTGTCGTAGAGCTCTCTCCTCTCTCTCTCTCTCTCACACACACACGCACACACACACGCGCACACTCTCTCACTCTCTCTCCGTTTCTCCTTTTCCATCGAATGTAAACGCCTGCACTATTGTCCAAAAATGGAAATATCGTATCCCTCAAGAGTTCCTCATTTAAATAAGCAATTCAGGCATAAAATCTGCATTCTCTAACTCACTAGTCAATGCACAATATCGGATAAATCTTAGGAACGGAGCAGTGCAATATTTTGGTAGGAGGCATAATAGGTGAAAAAAACTGTAAGGGTGGTTAAGATGGCCACAGGGGGAGAGAGAGAGAGAGAGAGAGAGAGAGAGAGAGAGAGAGAGAGAGAGAGAGAGAGAGAGAGAGAGAG
>JARQSW010000408.1:580096-635096 GCA_030142375.1 Calameuta pallipes
AGAGAGAGAGAGAGAGAGAGAGAGAGAGAGAGAGAGAGAGAGAGAGAGAGAGAGAGAGAGAGAGAGAGAGAGAGTAAGGGTAATTCCTGGCTATCGAGAGCAATATTCGTTAAGTCCTACTAAGACCCAGTATGCGGTGTAGTTCGCTCATTGGGATGACCTCGGTTCCTCTCTTGTTAGTAAGACTCTCTCCTTATTCTACTGCTGTCCTAGTCTCATCGACCTCCCTGGACCAGCCTGAACCTCATCTCGCCCCCATGAAGGACTCATCAGGGTTGGGACCGCCCTCAGTGAGGATCACCCTCGGTGAGGTTCACCCTCGCAAAGTCCCTATAGCATCGGGACCGGTAGAGGATCAGCGCGTCAATAAGGTGTTTGTTTAATTTGCGGATTCGTCCGACGTGTCGTCCGGCTGTCCGTTAGCAGGGGTGCTCAGAGAATATCAAACAATTACAAAGATCTTTCGGCGATCTTCCTCGTCCGCGCGAGACTCCGTGAGAATTAATCTGCGGACAATAGAGCCTCCGGCTGCAAGTGCAATTGTGCCCGGAATAGCGAGGCCGCACCTGATCAAAGGATAAATAGCGACCGCGTTAAAGACTGAGGAGCGATTACACAGCTTCCTATTTTTAGATAGGATATCCAATAGGTCTGCTGAGAACCACAGTGGCTGCTATAGGCTATGTGGGGTCGAATGGAGAGGAAAAAGAAAGTGGAGGAGATACACACGGAGTGAGTTTATATCGGGTGGACGAAAAAAGACCTAAAATCCTTTGCGTATCGATCCGATGAATCCTGTTTATTCGTTTCTAGTAATGAAATCGTCTGGCGTCCCACTATTGCAAGGACTCCGCAAGCACACAGCCTTTCTCCTGGTTCTCCATCTCATTCCTCTTTCTCCTTCCTCTTCCTCCGTTTCTCGACTCGTTGCTGCTTTCCAACCCTCTTAATCTGCAGCGCCTGGTGCTTCGTTTCTTCTCGATCCGCCGTTTCTCCCTTCGGACGTCGTCGCGTCGATCAATTACGCATGGGGCCGCGCCTCACTCTCGCCTCACTCTCGCCTCACTCTCGCCTCACTCTCGCCTCACTCTCGGCTTACCCGCTTGTTACCAGCAAATCCTCGATTCCTTGTATTATCAACCCGAATCGCCGGCCCAGTAAAACTATATTCAGGGGACGCATGAAAAATCGAAATAAAACCTGAACCTTTTTTTAGCTGCGGACCAAAACTCACGAGTCCCCATGATTATTTAAACAGAACCGAGCACCTGTTCGATTGTTAAAGGGATGTAATAAAAAGGGACCCCAATGTATAAGGGATGCTTTAGTCATATAACGGTTCGGCGTACTCATTATTCAACCGCTTTAGTGGCTCTTCTAAGGGATGGACAGCGAGATCCGGTCATGAGAACCGATAGAAACAAAAGCTCGAAAACCTGTTGGAAACAATCGTGGATCCCAGGGCGGTTGGTGCTGGACTCGGGCGAGGACGAGGAGGGGTTCAGATATTTCCACGGGTTTCTGGGGCAGAAGGGGTGTCCGAATTCTACGATGGCTTCTCTTTCCTTTTTCCGCGAACGACCCTTTGTGCGTCGATCGGTCTCGACTCTCACTGCTCTAAGGATTTTTCTATTCTTTTTCGCGATGTCTTTGGAAGGATTTGAGATCTCTTAGAAATTTAACAAAAAAAAACGTCTTTCCTCCAACATGCACTTTTTGTCCCGTTTTGCCCAATTGCCCTATTATAACAGATTAACAGCGGTGTGAAACGATATCGGCAACTTGCGTAAAAATTGTCAAGAATCCTTCGTCTTTAAGAAACGCAATACATTTAAAAATTTCCTTTATTTGTAAAAATGACCAAAAACTATCACTGGATCGTTTCGATACATAAAACAATTTAGAAGTTACACTCATTCAAAATTGCATCCGTAGCGCAAGAAATTCGAGAAAGAATATCGCCCAGAATTCGGACCGCCTCTATATCCGTCTTTCTCTTACCCACGTAAACCCCCATAAGTCCGTCTTTCTCTTACTCGTACCAAGCATAGGAAACTTGAGAATCCAAGACACAGTACTTCTCTCTGACCGCTCGATCAAATAGACAACTTGCTGACGGGCATGAAAAACGTTTGCCGGCTCTTCCCTGCGTCTTTAAAAAGTCCCTTCGAAGATCTCCCGCTAGGACGTTCGCTAACTTATCGCAGACTAGATTTGGTTGTTACGCTTCCAGCTCCAATATAACGTATTAGCGTGTCTGGCGCTTGGATCTTAGCTAATTTTCTCCGAAGTCTCTGGACTAGGATTCCTCGTAGTGCCCAATGCGTGGCGTCTACGTTTTTCTCCTAGAACTGGAATAGGAAAGAGAGACCGCGTGTGCGTGTGCGCCTGTGTCTGTCCGACTGAAAGATTGTGTTGGCCAGCAAGGGTAGTAAGGCGGCTAGCGAGGGTAGCAAGGGTGGAGTATATATATGGGGTGGTTGCGGCCTCCGTGGCGGCTGTGGCGGCTGTGGCGGCTGTGGCAGCTCTGGCGGCTCTGGCGTCGGCCACAGAGAGACAGAGAGAGAGAGAGAGAGAGAGAGAGAGCTACATGGGAGTTGGATAGGAGGGGGGAGGGTGGCTGGTCAGTGCTCCTTACGGGGGTGGCGAGTCTCTTCTTAATTAACGCTCGCCTCTTTTGCTGCAACCCCCTGACCACCAGTGTGCCGTAATGAGGGTGTTCCCGTGTGTGAGTCCACGTTCCAGCGTAGGTGTGTCACTGTATTAGTGACCTAGATGAGACGCGCCCCGTCTAGCTAATTCTTTTCTTCCGCGCTGACCACTAAAGTAAGTAGATGGCTATATACGTTTGCTATATAAAACTCGCTCTGTGTCTCCATGTAAGACTCTGCTCTATGTACCTTGCTATATGTATCTATATCTATACTGCGAGTACTATGAATGTGTATAGATATGTGTGTGTAGATATAGACTATATGTATATGCCACTGGCTTATACTCGATGAAGATGCCAAGCTGGAGGTTTGTCGAAAATGGCAATACCAAGTGTCCTATCCGAGAGTCGGTGTCTTTATTTCAGTACTTGAACCCAGCTTCGAGCGAGCAAGTATTTGGAAAATCTGAGAAAACTTGATAAAATCAAAGGAGACCACACAGTCAAACTGGCTTCACGTTGATATCGTAGTATCGAGTTGGCATTCCGAAATCATGCCTCGAGGAAATATTGATCGCCGGAAGTCGACGATTACGCGACTATCTGGGATAGAGTCAAATGGACAGTGGCTACCGTGTCTTCCGGAATTCTCATACCTTTTCTTTCTTTTTCCCCGGGTCTACGTGTACCTCTCTCTCTCTCTCTCTCTCTCTCTCTCTGTCCTTCATTCTTTCCCTGGATATACGTAGGAGATGTTTCGCACGTAGAGCGAGGGTTTCCTCTCTCCCAAGACGCATCCGGTACGTCCTCTCCCTCTCTTGATTCTCCTTCCTTCCATCCATCTACATTTCCTCCTGAAGACCGATTCTCACCGAAGCGTCCCTTTTACCACCGATGCTTCGTATCTTCCGCAAAGCTTCTGGTATATGGCTACCATTGACGGGGTAGACTGCAGGAGGATAACAACAATTAACCCCCGTTAATAAAGACGATTGTGATTAATTATCGTATTTAATGACCGGCTACACTTGTAAATATAGTCGAGCGTTAGTACACCGTAAAAATTAGAGACCATGATTCCTCGTAAGGACTGTCCCTATAAAATGAACGCGACACGGAGACGCTGAGCGTCTACCATGGCTGTCACACTCGGCTGATCTTTCAACCAGCAATCACTCGGCATGGCCTGTCGACTGCGCCGTGCGCGCTGCGTGTGCGGCCTCCTGCCTCTTATCTGGCTTATGGCTTATGGCTCCACAGGCTCTACAGGCTCTACAGGCTCTACAGGCTCTACAGGCTGGACTGTGGGACCGGGCCAGTGCACGTTATGCGCGAACCTATCGCGGCCATCGGCTTCTTTTCGAACTGCAAGAATATCATTTGGACAAACGTACTTTTCCTTGGTAAAATCGGTCAGGCAATTCAGAAATTATCTACTTTAGAGATTTGAAGTTCTCCAGCACGTGTAACCGCACTGCGTTGTCACTTGTCCAAGAGACGTTCTTTCGACGCTGCGTATGTGTTTGACGTGCGTAATTATCCACGTGTGCACTCTCTCTCTCTCTCTCTCTCTCTTGGAAATCAGAGATAATTATCGTAGAGTGGCTACCTACATACGTTTGGGTAGATACATAGAAACGTGCGTCGAGATATTCGCAAGCATTAGGATGCTCGTGGGGCGTAGGAGAAATGAGCTCACGTACCGAAATTAACCGTGGTTCCTGGCATTTAAAAATAATTCATAATTATCGGTATTATTAATAGTTTACTCGGTTACTCTATATCGTTATACGCTCGTGCCACGTACGGCACCATATGCCGCGAACACTGCTGAATCGATAAGGTATTTTCGGTATACGTATTTTTCCATGCAATTCTATACAGTCCCAGCCTCTTCGTACATTTATCCTCCTTCTCTCTCTTCGCATGATTCACTACGAAGTTGGCCCACTAACAATGGCATAAGTCACTGTCGGAATAACGCAGCGGCAGTTCACCCAAGTGACGAATATACTTTTGCCTGATTCAGCAAAATCAGAGCGTCAATTAGAACTAAGAATAAATAATGCTAGAATCACGGATTGCATAGTGGGACGCGCGAAGCACTGGGACTGCCAGGCTTCACTGGAAGGGTGTAACATCTGATATGGTTACACTCGACTCTAGAAGAGTTCCACGTGTTTTTTTCATCGGGTCGCTCATCGAAGTATCGATTGGTTCGTATAATAATTACCTCTCCTGCATTAGGGGTTGCTACCCCCCCTCGATGACTCCCCTTTACCCCCACCAAGCCCCCCCCCGCACTCTGCCTTCGCCATCCTCTATTAGACTAGACTCAGACTGTCAGGGGGTCGCGGAGAACTTCCAACAGCTGCCTCGCACTACCTTCCTATATTTGGTGGATAGTGCCGCTCGTCGGTTCCTTCGTTAATTAATTATTTAGCCATGCGGTAAATAAATATTTGCCCGAGTCCCCACCAACTTTTCTCTCTCTCTCTCTCTCTCTCTCTCCCTCTCTCTCTCTCTCTCAGTTGGCTTTTCTCTTCGGTTTCTCTCTGTCACGTTGCTCCCAGCACTAAAGTGTCCTTCCTATATGGTTTATCTATACATAAATATCGATAGGTACTGCGCAATATTCCATAATTCCAGAGAATCGATGTGCCCGCGTCGTGACAAATTGACAAATCTTGATATTCGCCTGAACAAGCATTAGGTACATAAATCCCTGACACGAGGATCCTTCGTATAGAAGAATTATTATTTTCTCTAATAGAAATGGAAATTATTTAAGTGTCGTATTCGAATTTATCCGTAGGTAGCGTTAAATTTCCATGGATTCCGCGAGCGAGACGCAAAGCGACGTTTCGGGATGTTGGATTAAAATTAGCTCGCGATGGTGGAGACTGCTCGGACCAGGAGAAGGGATAGAGACTTGGAGAGCTTGGAGAATAAGAGGAGACTCCGGGATACGTGAGAATCGAGATCAGACGAAGAATATAGAGAAATAATGTTAAATCCGACAGAACCTCTTCCCGTATGTATAATCAGGCATCGATTTCCAAAATTACACACGTTCGAGGAAAGCGGATCTTCAAGGAGAAATGGCAATTTTCGGGAGAGCCAGGCCAGCGCGTTGGAGCAGCATTAGCATAGGTAGGTAGGAGTCGCGCGTTCCCGGTATAGTGGGTGGCGATGGCGAGTATTTCTGTATCTAATTATAATCCTTGGGTGAGGGAGCGAGGCAATCGCCTAAAATTAGAGCATATAGTCTATAGTCTAAGAGCAAGAGCAACGCGTAGTCATTTTATATATTCTCTGTACTTTATATCTTGGAATTACTTGACATTACCTATAACGTACACTTGACTGACAGTCACGGAACTTTGATATTTCTCATAAAAATCAGCCCTTACGTTGGATCGAGCTGTTGGCTGGTTCCTACGAGTTCCAGGCCTGTTTCTCCTTCATTGTCGCAGGCGCCGTGTCAATTGCAGGTTTTTAATGAAGTTTCCACGGGCAGCCGCACGAGTCGCGCTGTACAAATCGAAGTAACTGCGGCCAAGTCAAAAGGGCCAAACGGGCCAAAAGGGATTAAACGGGGTTCGCGTTCTGGCGCAGCGAAAGGAAAATATAATTCGTAGGAAACAATGAAACGAGCGACAGCTTGTGATTAGGCCGTGCTGGAATAATAATCAGGATAATGACAGGTTTACACCCCCGATGGGCAACGGGGCTGCGAAGCAGGGACGTCCATGGGGTTGACTGTAGGTTTGTTGGGTTAATTGTTCTGTGGCGTGTCGAACCGAACGCGAGTCGCTTGCTCGCACGCAAATGTCACAGCGAGGCACGAAAAATTATTGATATTCCGACAGTATTTTTCTATTTCATTCTTCATATTTTCATTTATTTCATTCGTCATTTCCAATTAAAGGAAATCTCGTGGAGAAAAATATGATTCATCGAAGAAGCCTCGGCGATCGTCCTAACCCTGTTAGTAGATCCACGTATGTCCTATACCTACTGATATATACATATAGATCATGTGCGTGGATTGCCAAGAACGCGGATAATTAGCGATATCGAAAGTTGTTCGGCGAGTTTTCACAGCAATCGCTTCGCGACGTCGTTGACACGTGACGATCGCTCGATAATCAATATTTCTCGTCGACTACCAGAGCTCCACATATGTATCTGGGCACTGGGCACATGTGCGTAGGCATACGTGTATATATGTATATTGGTAGTCGTACAACTCCTACGGATTCACTGTGATTATTCGCGCACATGTAAACCGGGTAGAAGACTCTCTTAAACGTTCGATCGTGCGTCCGGCGACACTATACGCATGGGACGCGACAAATCACTGCTGCGTTCAGCCAATCCGAACGCAAAGTAACGAACACGAGCAAAAAGACAATAGCGAAACGATCTCTAGGTAAATTGATATTTTAATTCGAGATGCTGGGAATTTTGAGCGAAAGAAAAAAGTGTCAGTGGTTATCGAATGTAAAGTCAATTTGAAAATTTGATTACCGTGCGCGCAGGTTATTAGGCGGAAACTTGAAAATTGTTATTGGCAAAATTAAGAAAAATGATAAGCCATAAATTGCACATTTTTGGAATTGTTATCGTGAATCTTTAGATTCGAACGAGCCGAAAGATTTTGGTCCAGCCGGGAGATCCGTTTAACGTGTCTATCCAGTTCCGCGCTATTTCTCCTAGTCCGACTTTACTCTAGGCCATAAGGACATCGTTAAGATTATATTTAGGTATCGTAAAAGAAAATATGCGCTCGTACGAGCCAAGTTGCTCATTACATGAGACAGCATTAACGACACTGTGAATCCATCGCGAAAGACAATTTTGAGTAACATAATAATTTTTTGGCAAGCAAATCTCCAAGCGAGAGAGAGAGAGAGAGAGAGAGAGAGAGAGAGAGAGAGAGAGAGAGAGAGAGAGAGAGAGAGAGAAGAAGAAAGCTTGAAGTAAACGAAAAATTCCACTGGCACATTATTTCCAATATTGTTTCCTCTTCTCTTTACTTCTTTTCTGTCATTTCAGCCTCTTTTTTTTTCTGTCGCGTTAAATAATTTCATGACGTTTGATCTAATTCCGGATCTGATTTCACATGGCGAACTATAATTCTTCGAATTTATTTTGCGCTGCCAGTTGAAATTACCGTTCGAGCAGAACGCGTCTGCCATTCGACTTTATATTTTCTCGAATTCCCCGTATTTTTAGCCAACGATCCGGGACCCACACTCGTGCACGTAGATAGGAAGATACACGCATGAGATGCTGCCAGAGATTTCTAGGTCAATGCTGCAAATGTTGTTCGAGCCTAAAGTGACCCCGACAACCCTTAAAGTGCGAACGGACGATTTTGGAAATTTGAACGCCGCCAAAAGTCAGGCTACACGATATAGGTATATCGTCCCAAAAGAGGGAAATGGACCTCGTGGCGCGTTGCAGGACGCACGAGCGGGGCGCCGTCCTCGCAGGAAGGGCAATATAAACAAATCGAAAATTGCCAGTTGTAAAACGAGAGAAAACCGATAGGCGTTTAAAGTTCTGCGCTGGCGTCGCGCGTCGAAATTTGGGGGTTGGACATAGAGGGTGGTAGCAAAGTGGTATGCAAAGCAGGCGGTGAATTTAAACGGTCCTGCGCAGAATGCGACCTCACCTCGTGCTCGTGGTCCTGGCGTTTCTCTCTCCTATCCTCTTTTTCCCTCTCCCTATCCCTCTCTCTCTCTCTCTCTCTCTCTCTCTCTTTCTCTTTCAGAAGAGCTTTCACCCTCAGCCTTTCTCCAGGAGTAGCTAACAGGAGCACGTAAGCTTTTCGAACCACGATACTTCTCGGAAGTGAAAGAGAGAGACGTGTTTCTCCCACCTCTCTCTCTCTCTCTCTCTCTCTCTCTCTCTCCCTCTCTCTATTCAGCACACTCACCCTCTCTTAAATGTCAGTAGATACACACCTAGAACACGCGGCACTCCATACAAATAGTGTATTCTCTTTACCGTGCTTATTGTATTTCTATTATTATATCCTTAAGATTGTTTTACACATTGAGATTAGATTGATTTAATAAGGAGCTGCGACTCGGGCGAACAGAGCCAATTCCTTGGGTAGGTCCGTGCTTTATTTGAGGTTGTTTAAGCAGTCCTGCGGTCAATCCGTTCTGTCGTTCTGACGTTCCTCGACGTCAGACCGACGCGAGACGCCGTCGTCGGCGCGACGTAGGACACTGCGTTTTCACGGGAATCGAGTAAAATGGCTGCTAGCCGCTCCGGCGCGCCTGAGCTACTGACTTGCCTCCCTCGTTTGGGGCCCCGACACATACCACTAATTTCACCCACACACGCCCTCGCGCGCACGTGTTTGCGCGCAGAACAGCTGAGCGCACCGACGTCTACGACGACGTCGACGTCGACGTCTTATCGTGCATGGGGTGAATTTCGGCGAGCACTCTGGCGCGGGCTGACGTTACGTTGGGATCAACGGAAATGCATCGTCATTGTGAATCTCATTATAAGAAGGGAAGATAATTAAAATATGAAATTTGAATAATTTTACACAGCGTTAAGATGCGAAGTAACGTGAGAGACGCGGCGCAGCGGGCGAGAGAAAATCGCGAGATTCGCACTGCGAGGCCGGGATGCCTAACGACTGCGACATTAATGCCGCATCAAAGCGGCAACGCGCGATGTAGAACGTACAGCTGCATCTTTGATGTTCAACTCGGCGCACTTCGTATCTCCTTGGTCCATGCTCTTCTTCCTGCTAATTGTCAGTCTCCCTGTATGAGACTCGGTAGTGCAGTAAATTCACCGAGATAATCTTGCAGATGCGTCTCCATTCTGTTTGTTGCAAATGTTGCAAAGATTCTTGCAGCTCTCGTTTCCTCTACTCGACCTAATAGTTTTCTTAGCGATTTATGCAGAGTAGCTGGCACAACCATTAGGTCCTTTTGGCAGCATCGCGGGATGCTGAGCCTCTGGAAGCCAGAAGAGGATGCTGTTATCGAAGTTTCCAAGGGAATCCTAGTGGATCATCGGAGACGCCTTTAAGAGGATTCACGTGAGGTTAGATAGGGGCGTCTTCCATTCGACGCGTCTCCTCGGAAATATTGTGCTGGAAGTCGTTGCAGCGCTGTTATAGTGTGCCTGATTTCCGCGTCGCGACGCTCGCGTCCTTCTTCGCGGCGAAGCGTGCCCACGGGCACGCGCGGCGGCCAAATCAATATTCTCTACATATTTTACAAGTTTTTCCTTAATTACAGTAGGTGGAGGAAGATTCCGAGGGCGCCGCGTGGACGCGTACAATTCGGTTCAATATGGCGGGACGTTCAGATTTGCAAAAAGCTCTTTGCAGAAGGCTAAGCCAATACGGTTGCTGGTGAAAGGAAGGAAACTTTCTGCTAAAGTCTCGCGAGTAGAATCCAGCCTTATCGCTCGAAATAAGGAAGAATAAAAAAATCTTTGGAGGAGTAAAAAAATGATCAGCTATAAAGCCAAAGTGATAGTGTATTTTTTTTCCAAGTGTCGAGAATGTAGGGGGGGGGGTGGAGAGAAGGAAGAGGATGAAGGAAGGAACGAAGGACCAAAAGGAGAGCGTGCCAATAAAGGCGCAGGGCTTTTCGCGGAACTGCGGCGAGCGCGGCGTGCGACCCGCTGCAGGTATTATGAAATAAATTTCGTTATTGCTCGGGCGAAGAAGAAAAGCGGGCGGTCAGTTTTAATTAAAGAACTCGAGAGGCGTCAGCTGCCCGTTGCCAGCGGCTGCCTCTCTCCTCTTCCTCTCCTTCCTCTCATTTTGCTTCCTTCTGCTTCCTCTTGCTTCTCTTGGTTCTCTCAGTTCTCTCAGTTCATCATCCTGCTCATACCGAGTCCTCGTATCCGCTGATGGGGTAAAGTACCGTATAACATTGCCATGCGAGCAATATGGCTCAGCCGAATGCACTCTCGAAGCGTTGAAATATCTCAGTTCTCGCACAACTCATGGATGGGCAATCTGCAGAGTTCTATTGGAATTTAAGAAATCTTTAGGGCTGCGGATAGTCTGGCTGGTAGAATATCTATAGGTTACATGGAAGGAGAGAATAAAAGAAAAGAGTAAAAGGGTGAAGAAAAGTCTCCGATGGAGGCGCAAGTTTCGTGGTCGCGTTCGGACCCTCCCCATTGTCCAGCCCTATTCTTTACTTCCAAGGCGCCCGGTACTTTATTGTGTTTGAGCTCGCGCCATTCTTTTGTTTTCCTTCGCGCACCATTAGAGGGGCTAATTGCCGCTCATACGCGATCGCCTTTTCTTTCCTCCTTTTGTCACCTTTTCTTGCCTCTTGCTCTCTTGCTCTTTTGCTCTCTTCCTCACAGTCACACTTGGATCGAGTGCCAACCCACAGTTTCGCTTCTTCTCTTTGTCATTTCATTTCTTCCCCCTTTCCCCCCATCTCTCTCTCTCTCTCTCTCTCTCTCTCTCTCTCCTTCTACTCCCCCACACGTTTCTAAGCGATCAGGGTGAAGAGCCAGCGGACCTGTCACTTGGTCTCCAATCCACCGCGAAGCGATCACTTTTTCCTTTATAGTTTGCTCCTCTCGTTTTTCTCCTCTCTCGTTCTGTGTATCCGCCAGAGAGTATTGTCTACCTCACAGCATCCGTGTACCAGTGACACTCACATGGACACCTCCGTATCTACCCCCCACTCCTCATGAAATTCTCCCAACCCACGCTAGTAGCTGGCAACCAGTGGAACATGGACGAACTATACCGAGAGGTGTACCAGCACGTCTCTCGGTACGAGCAGAAGAAAAAGGACCAAGAGGAAGAAGAGGAAGAATAAAAAGAAGAGGAACCCAGAGATAAGAGAAGTGCGAACCGATGGAGGCGAGGACGCCGGAGGAGTCGAGGGAAGGACGTTTTAACGCGTCAACGCCTCGACGCCTCGACGCCTCGACGCCTCGATGACCTCTTCCTTTTCTTAGGCGAGTATGACATTCCACTTTTTTTCTTTCCTTCTCTTCCTTCTTTTCACCTACCGAACCAGCTATTTCTACCTTCGTCCGTTTCGTTGCGATCGGCGCCTCATTCACTTTGGAGACTCACCGACGGTCCGCCTATTTTTACAAAGGTCTTCGAAGCCGATCGCGACTTACGAAATTCAATAAGCTGCGCCGCTGCTATCAGCGACGATGGATCAGAAGCCGTGACCGATAACGCACCCAATGGATCCTGAACGGATTGATCTCCGGCCCGCTGAAGGATCGTTCGATGTACCGTTCTAATTTAGCTAATGCTGCCTCTCTTACCGGTCCAGACATCTCAACATTTATTCCTTCGAGAAAAAGGACTTAAATATTCGTCAGGACGATTATCCTGCGTGTTCTTCTCGGCCGGGTAGATCTGCGTGGGTTCTCGGATGATGAGAAGCTTCCCTCTGGAGCTGCGCGGATGCGGGAGTGTGGGCGCGAGATTTTTGAATCTGCTTATATAAAGGACGATATCGTCCGCATCCTTCGCGATCAATATGGATCACGCTGGTATCTCATTGAAATAAAGTATATCTCCAGGCTTTTAAAGCGACTCTCGAGCACAGGGACAACTTGTGTACCAGCTGCAAGAAAGTAATGGCGTATTCCTAACTGGAGTCAAGCAGGAGCGCATCTATGTAATTGTACGAAGGTACATAGGACAATGCACATGGATATAATGCGAAGGAGAGAGGAGATCTGGAAGTTGGCAGAGGACGACAATAGTCTGGCTGTGGAATAAAAAGGATCTTCGGGAAGCTGGAGAAGAAGGCGGGGGAGAAGTGGAAGAGAAGCGCTAAGACGACAAGAATGAAAGGACAATGTAGTGTAAGGAGGTTAGGATAGGATAGGAGCGTAAGGAGGATGAAGTGGAGGAGGATAGGAGAACAAGGAGCGCGTACGAAGGACTCGGAGGACAGAAGTTTTAATTCGGTGGAAAGCTAATAATTCCGGCATTGTGCGATTCCGCGGTGGGTTATTGTTTCCCTCGAAGCACGTCCCGCTCAGGAGGGTGCCTCGGTTCTTTCTTATACTCGAACCGCTGGACAATGAGAGCCACTCGTATACCCACCGCCACCCTGTATCTGACCTTATCCTTATCATCGCGGAAACCTCCTACTCTTTCTCGGCCACTGTATTGTAGCTTAATTATTGGCTTTATTATGATTTTGTCCTGCCAGCCAAGAGTGGTCCTTGCTTCCTACTCGAGAGGCGCTTTGTATTGCCATGCTTCTCTCTCTCTCTCTCTCTCTCTCTTCTCTTTTCTCTCATTCGCATTCTCATTCTATTTCGTACTCTATATACGTGCAGAGTCTCTCTCTCTCTCTCTTGGAGTCTCTTATTAAATCCGCAACAAGAGAGTTCGGTCGTGCCTCGCGCCGCAATGGCCACTTCGCGTTTCATTATTAATTTCAAGAGCAGCGATCGTTGACACAAGAGAAAAAGGGTGCCAAGTCAAGGACCTCGAAGAGCCATTAAAAGCAGTGTTACCCTTAGTTCAGAGGAATGCCCTATAGTGCAGTCTCTTGATTTGATGTTTTTCTATAGAACGGCTGCCTCGTTCGATTGGATGATGTGGAGAACGTAATGGAGTCGCAGGAGTCACTCGAGAATGAGGATCGAAAGGACAAGTTAAACGTTGAGCTGGTGTTCGCCGTTCGCCGTTCGCCATTCGGAAATGAAGTTGGAGGAGCCGGAGTATGGAGAGAAGTAAAGGAAGGAGAGAGGAGGACATGGCATGTCCCCCGTAATTATAGCAACAATAAAACAATTTTGATAATTATCTCAACTAGTGTATGGGAACACACGACATTACGGCAGGCACGACGAAGACGCAGTAACAGAGAGCACACAACAATCGGGTAGAATAATGACAATAATTACCATTTATATGCAAGTGGCGTCATTACCTGCACACAAGCAGACACGCATTCAATTTCGTATCTAATTTGAATAATTTAAACAAATCTCTCCTTCCTGCCCTCCATCCTCTGCACGCTTTATAATCCTAATAAATGTGATGAGTTCGATGGTGACGCCGCACTACGACGAACCGCAGTTCGCTTCCTTCCAGGCGCGTCGTTCATTCAGGCATAGGGTACCCTCGCGGGGATTCCCCGAACCTATCCCAATTCCTTATCGAAGGGTGGGAAGGAGGGCTACTGGACTGGCCAGAGCGACTGGGGGTGCCTCGTCCTTGGGATTCTCATAGCAACGAAACCCACGAGAGCCGAGAGAAAAGAAAAGAAGCTAACGCGACGCTTAGCAAAGTGGGCCCTATCAATATTAATTGTAATATTTGCCCGGTTAGCAGAGCGGTCTATTACCAATTAATTCGATCGTGCGAAGTATGCAGAGCGCAGTTAGCGAGCTCGGCGACGAGTCGGGTTAGATATTGTGTCAGTCAAGTCGTCCAGCATTAAAAGTAATTACGACGTGATTGACCGAAGCCGGCTGCCAGTAGGATAGCACATAAGTATTAGTATGAGAATCATGAAGGCTATCAGTGTAATAGAGAAAGAGACAGAGGCATGCTAGGTAGAACGTCGGCGGAGGGAGTTGGAGAGAGACGGAGCAAGGAGTCTCTCTCTCTCTCTCTCTCTCTCTCTCTGTCTCTCCCTGATTGCGGGAGAGAGAGAGAGAGAGAGAGAGAGAGGCGAGGTAAATCATCGGAGTGACGCACGTAGCTCGTTGCTGACTCCCAATTATACAATCAGTGAGACAAGAGACGAGATAGAGAGGACGGATTTCGTCGCGTTCCCTCGGTGCTGCCCTCGGCCGATCCTCGGCCGATCCTCCGATCCAACGGTGCGGCGCGGCGAGGGGGAGGGGGACCGATCGCGATCATTATTGTCTATTATAAAAGGCTGAGTCGAGTGAGTGGATTGACGCAGCTGTCTGTGCTCGACGTCCAGCAATGTGGCTATAAGTCGTGATCTAGAAACAAATGAGCCATTGCGGAGGACAATCGTAATGATGGCCCTGGTCGCACTGGTCCCGCACTGGTCCCGCACTGGTCCCGCACTGGTCCCGCACCGGTCCCACTGAATCCATCAGTGGCCGCACTTGGGACCAGCGAGCCGCAACTGCCGCGAGATGCCAAGATGGTAACGGTAATGCTAATAGCGTAATGCTAACTCAGTGAGGCTCGCTAAGGGGATAAATATCCTCGGTTCCGAAGGAGAGAAGGAGGGAGACAACGAATAAGAGCAGAAGTCAAAGAAGATGAGCGAATTCAGCGAGTAAATGGACGCGAGAAATCGAACGCGCGCGACATCACATTCGGAGTGGCCGGACGATGATGATTCGCGACCCTGGACGCTGATTAGTCGTCCGATCGATCGATCAGATGTAGATCGATGCGAAACCCCTGACCGATCTTAGTTACTTACTTAATGCATATGGATCTTGTGTCCTATTGATGTTATAGCTCGGCTCATATACCTATATGTATAGAATAGGTATGCAGACATTGTCGAATGTCCTCGAAGTAAGCCTTTCGATATTGGGTCCTATCGTTAGGTAGAATGGGACCGTTTAATGGCTATCACAAGGGCATAGCGTGTCGCGTGCTATTCGTGCCAAGTGGCGGCTGTCCCCGCGACTCAATGAGTAGCCGGGGAGTGCCATTCGCGAAACAATTCTCTTTGATTGTTAGTGGTTTACAATGATTTTCCACTTGATTTCTTCAATGGGTCTTGTGCGTATACTCCCTTGCGCTCCTCCATAACGAACGCCGAACTTGTCTCTCTCTCTCTCACACACACACACACTCACACTCTCTCTCTCTCTCTCTGCCTTCTTCAGCTCGTAAACGGAACAACGGATGCTTTAACTTCAGTCGGTATGAGAATTCGCGGGTGTTAAAATGTATTGGGAATGAGAGAGCTGCTACGAAGGACGTATTTATGGTCCGGAGTATGGGCCCAGGCTGCCATGGAAGGAGACACAAGAAGGCGATCGGTATGGACGCGAGAGTGGATCCGGGCTAGGTCGTTCAACCAACCAACCGACCAACCGACCGACCAACAGACCAACCAGCCAACCAGCCAACCAACGATCGAACCAACAGACAGACCGACTGGTCGAGCAATGCGCGAACCACCTTATTCTTTAAGAGTCCAAAGTCAGGGACGATGCCTCGACGTTTCTCTTTCTACGACATATAATATCTTTCTGCATGTGAGCGGGTGTTGCCAGTCATATATTTAAAGAAGACAGTCTACAAGATTGTACGATTGTGAGGGATTTTGGAATTTATCAATTTATGCAGATGTATTAAAATCAATAGAGCGAACGGAGTGAGGGACGGTGCAGGAGGAATGTGGAAATGAATAAGAGAGGCAGGAGCGAATCGCAAAAGGAAGTAAGAGGATCCATGGCGACCGCAGCGATTATTATAAAACAAAAGACGATCCTTGATCTCGATAATAAAGAAGAGGTACGCGCCATGGGGTCTACGGGGTTTGCCATGGCCAGCGGAGGGGGCGGAGGGGGAGGGAGGGGAGGGACGAAAGGGGAAATGGAGGAGTGAAAGGGAGGTTATGGCGCGAAGGATGTGGTTCCACGCACAGCGATCGACTTAATTCGCGCACTCTTCACTCTTTTTCCTACCAGTCCTCACTCTCTCTCTCTCTCTCTCTCTCTCTCTCTCTCTCTCACTCTCTCTCTCTCTCTCTCTCTTTTCTCTCTCATTCTTATCCTCATCCATCCATCTGTATCCAGCATCCACTCGATACGAGCGACCTCCTTGCTTTCTTATTTATCCCTCTGCCTACCTCCGCGTGCCCGCTTACCGCCAATCATCATTTTCAATTCTCCGTGGTGGTATGCCTGGCTTCGATATCCCACCTCCTGTAAAAACTTGGAAATATTATTTCTGGATCGACCGCGAGCCACCGAGACTCGAGAGAATCGTGATACTCAACGAGACTCAAAGGGAATCGAATCAGGGGAATAAGAGACAATGAGAGAGAGAGAGAGAGAGAGAGAGAGAGAGAGAGAGAGAGTGAGAGAGAATGTGGGAGACCGAGACCATCATCCTTAATGACGAATTCTCGCAGCATCCATCCACGTATCACGGATTCGCCTAGGACTCTCGATAACTCCAAGGATACAATTTTTACGAATTTTAGATTGATTAGTGGGCACAATTTTTTGAAGTAAATCTGGAAACTGGTAAAAGCTCCGGTGATTTGCTGTAGGCAGTAGTCGAGAATGTTTCTGGAAGATGAAGCGGCAGATAGGACCGGTACGAAGTAGAAATAAACTTAATCCGGTAATAAAAAGCCCGACTCACGTATATTATTTTATTTAGTTTCCCAAACTGCTGCGGCTTAAACGCATCCATAATTACCTGACGGTACGTGAACTGCTTAACTTATCTCGGCTATGGCTGTGGACTTACCTTTAGGCCGTGTCACCGCGCATGTACGGCTCTACGCCTCTTCTACGGCTACGTGTGTAATTTATTCCGTGCTTTTTAACTCCCACGCCGTCTAAGCATACCAAAGGCCCCAATCGGGAGTCCCGTCTACTCCCTCTCTCTCTCTCCCTCTTCTTCTCATTATTTAACGGCCATACCGGTATCCCGGAAAATTTGATAGTGTCGGAAGTTCCTGGACCGACATTAGCTTCTTGTAGGTAAACGATCGCCATAGCACGATGAACGTAATAATTCCTGCCAAACTGGTAATTTGCTCTACGGAGCGCGATTATCCTTGCGAGGCAACAATGATGAACCTGAGGAATGGAAACTCGAATTCGGGAACTCGTTAAACTGGTAAACGCGGATAAGAAGTGGATAAGAAGCAAAACAGTGGAAGCGTAGAGAAATGATATTTTATTCAAAGTTTGCACAGCTTGTGCGCCATATACGTATATGTCACTTATACATATATACACATATACATGGCGCATATAAAAATACCTAAGAAGTCTGGTAATTTGTCGAATGGTCAGGAATTAACGCAGAAATGAATATGCGAGTTGCAGGCAGCTCTGGCGCACGTACAGATACAGCAACACAAAGATTCACCTTCTCTCCTTTGTTAGAGCTTTCTGGATTTGCTAGACAATGGCAGTTGCACCGACGGTTGCGGCTATTCCGCGGGGATTTTTCCGGGCGCCGAATAAAGGAGCGGGCAGTGCTCAGAAGGATAATTCCCTGTAAGTGGATAATGCCTTCACGGGGCTCCTAGCCTACGCACTGCTCTTCCTCTCTCTCTCTCTCTCTCTTCTTATTCTCTAGACTCTCTCCAGCTATCCGCTCCTCGTTCCGTAGTTCTTCTGGTTCCATGGTTAGCATGATCAGCACTGCTCCGTCGTTCCGTCGTTCCGTCGTTCCGTGGTTGCATGGTACTCCGATGCCTTTGTAGTTTGTAAGCCAGCACCCTGTACCAACTATTTTATTGTGCTTACTGCCTACTACCCACTTGCCTACCCGGACGCTCCTGGTGCCGTGGAATTTCATTTTTTTCCTCTCTTTTCTCCAAGAATTTTATCTCGAGGAAGATGCTCGATCCCTTTCTGTGCCGTTTGCGGCTTCACCTCCAATTATCCCTAATACAGCGCTCTGCAATATCTACGCGAACGGCAGTAGCAAACTGAACTATCAAGCCAGACGCCGGTCAGGAACTATCTATCACTATCTCGAGTTCGGTAGTGCGAACGAGCTGATAAATTCCTGTAGATTTGTCACACGATTAATATTTCATTATGATTATTCATACCGATCGTCATTTACTGTACGGTATTTATGAAGGGAATAATTTTTAGAAAAATATTACTCAAAGAATACCGCTCTCGATCTTGACTATGATTACATAAATTTCATAGCAAATCCTACGTAATGGCTTTAGTGCAAGTTACACTCTTGAGGATCATTCCTGCGAAGTCTAACGATCACTCGTAACGATCCCTTTTTCCCGATCGATTACCGATTGTTTTACGACAGTTGGTCCAGAGGATAGTTAGCCTCGTAAAGCCACGATTTTCAGTTGCTCGCGGAACAAGAAGGAATCTTCCCGCAAAGCCTAAAACGGAGGAACGTTAGGACGCGATGGAAAAGAACAAAACTCGAAAAATCCCACGGGTTACCGTTACGAGATACAATTTTTATCAAGAAAAAAGTAGGAACCCCGTACTAAGAGCAATGGAGTATCAATAAATTCGTAAGAGCGATCATTTTCTCGCCCTGTGGGAATAAATCCTGGCGAAAGGCTCCACGGAAATTCCCATGGATAGGCCAAGTAAACTGGGAGGAATTGTGATGTAGGAAGAAAGGAAAGTAAAAGAGAAAAAATAGTTAAGGAGTAAAGGAAGGAGCAACGTAGGAGACGCGATATAAAAAAGACATAACGCGAGCCACTAGTAAGCAAAGCACAATCCAAGCTGGATTGGCTCTCGTCCTGTTTCAGAAGCGAGAAGCTACGAGCGGCGTGTTTATAGCCAAGTTTTCGAGCCATATCGTACTATCGTACAAGTACAGCTAATACGAATACGAACTGGTACAGCAGTGCGGCTCGGTGTACTTTTGTTACGAGGATCATACGATATTCCAGTCAGTCCTGTGACTGAACAACGGGCACCGCTACACGCCGTACGAATCTTAATCGCGGCCGATCCGAACGTCGCTGGGTAATTGCCAGCTTAGCGATCATTACAGACCAGTGACGTCAGACGACCTGGAATCATCATTTACGAAAGCGACACTCTTCGCGATCCGAAGACTATCGCTTCGATATACATATAATAAATCCCTAGGAGTTTTCAGCCTTGCGATTGGTACCACACCATACGTTCCAGCTGCGTTAAATGATTCAATCATTATAATAGTCTAAATGATGTTTGGTACAGCGTAACGGTGTTTCCGGTTAGAATTGTCAGATTGTTCGGTATTCCTTACGGTATTTGACATCATTCTAGAGCAAGGATCAACGAACGTCGTGTCCTCGCGTGCATCAAGGAAGACAATCATTTGCATGACTTCGCTCATTGGCTCGGCTGGAAAGATACTGCTGGAGGACATCTGATCCTTGGTGTATGTATACTCTTTGATCGCTGATTAGCCTAATAACAGATATATGTGTAGATAGACGACGCTCCGTCGCACCTGGATCATCCGGACTCCTTCCCGATTAGGAGATCGTCTGCTGAATTTCGAATGACTAAGAGCTAACGACCTCGTCTAATGATTCTTAACCGATGATCAAAAGAATACATCTTAACAAATGGTTGTAATAACGGTCCGCGTTCCCATGGCGACGGAGCCGAAGCCTCCTTAGTCGAAGATTTCAAGGAGTAGTCTTGAGCATCGGGGAAGCTGCTCTTCGTGCTCAGCGTTAGAGATCTCATGACGCTAATGACGAAGTCATGTGTCCGCCTATTGACGCTAACTGGATCGTCCAGGAAAGGTGCTGAAGGTGCTGAGGTTGCTGAAGGTGCTGAAGGTGGCGAAGGTGCTCAAGATGTCCAGCAGGGTAGCGAGCGAGCGAGTACAAAGTGAAGTGGAGGTGGTGGAAGTCAAGGTACAAGGATACGATGGCTACGTGGAGGTTGCGTTCCTCGAAGGTAAGAAAGATCTCGAGTACGAGAAGAGTGAGCGGGGAGGTGGGGAGGAGGAGGGGTAAGGGGTTCCCGATGCCGGAGGTGGTCAAGGGCTGCTTTCGAGCTGTGGAGATGATTTACCTCACAACTAACAATATCCCTTCTTAGGTGCTGGCGGATTTATTAGTTCTCTCCTTGGGCTGCGGGGAGGCAGCACCTCCAATACGAAAGCGGCGACGGCTAAGGCCCCGGGCTCTAACCCGGCACCTCATTACCCGATAATTTACTACGCGAGTAATTAACTGGGCACACAAACGCCATACGCATAAAACCGGCATAGCCACGTACCCACGTACCCACGTACCCACGTAGCTCGTATATTACCCTACGATCGCATTTAACTATTTATCCATTTATTTTCTCGCGAGCGGCCCTACCGACTGCTCAATATGGCTCAGCCGCTTGCAGCGAGTATACTGTCCCCGTATGTGATATGCTCGATAACAAACTCTCCTTTCTCCCACACCATGTCACATTCCCTGAAATCCAATCGACCGATCGGACTCTATTTATAAAGAAGCAAACCGCTATCTCTTATTATTCGTACGAGACCCGGCACGTATCGCTATTTTTATTTGATACGCATTTTACGATTTTTCGCGTGACTTCGCTTCAACTTAGTCATCTGATCGAGGCTCGCTGCATTCTAATCGAGTGGTCGGCCATTCCACTTGGGACCTAGGAATGCCCCTTGCGACTTATCAATTTATAATGAAAATTCATTTGGTTATTCCCTTCGTATCTATGACGATCTACAGGTATTTTTACTCGAGAATCAAAAGGCATCCTATCATTGTCATTCGGTAAGAATAGCTTTTCCATAAGGATCTCCTTGAGTGGCTATCGCTGACTGAGTACCACTGTCCAAGTGTTGACCACCATCGGTCAGTAAGAAGGACGCATATCCTGTAAGAGCGCGAGGAGCTTACAGGCATGTCGGACGAGTGGAGTTCGCTCACGAAGAGGGCACTAAAATAATAATGCCGAGGAGGGCCGATGGGTCGATGGGCCGATGGGCCGGTGGGCCGGTGGGCCTCTGGGCCTCTGGGACTCCAGGGCTGCGAGGTCCCAGCTCTAGCCTCGTTGAGTCCCGGACTCTTCTCCCGTATAAGAGGGCACAAGCACATATAGGCACGGGCGCGGACGATCCGCGTTAGGTCCCGAAGAAAAGGTGCTGGAGCTGATTAGAATGAGAATAGACGTGGGTGTGGATGAGCATGCGCGCGCGCGCGCGAGAGAGAGAGAGAGAGAGAGAGAGAGAGAGAGAGAGCTCACACGGGAGTATGAGAGTCGAGAGGAGAGGAGGGAGCGAAGAAGATGAGAGATAGAAGCGGCCAAACTAAATAATAACCCCCCTCAGCAGCCCCAACCTCAACCCTAACCCCGAAAACGGACCACCCGGTGTAACGCATGGAATAAGGAGTATAGTGACTCGGTGGGGCCCAGCTGAGGTGAGCATTTGAAATGGTAATTGCGGGCCCAAACGCTCGATCGCCGATAACCGATTTCGAACCACCGACAGGACGTTTAATACTCTGATAAATATACCCTTATTCCGCGTCCACTCTTTACTCGGATTATCCTTCCATTGTGCTCTACTTCTCCTGGATCCATTTTTATTAGCCACTATTGGGCGACTCTGTCGGGCCCAAATAAATGTCCTTTTGCAAGGGCACTGGGTGTCAGCGCAGGCAGATATATGGAGAAGGGTGCAGCGCAGCAAGTCCCAGGGGTTAATTACTCTCGCGGCGGCCCTTCCTCGGCATCTGAAACACTTGAACCAGGCATTCAGGCAGTCAGGCAGTCAGGCAGTCAGGCAGGCCGCATTATGCATACGAGACCAAGGTGCGCGCTTATGAAGGGATCTGATTGAGTTCTGAGTATATGGCGTCTGGTTCTCGAGCTGCTAATTAAACACCCGCGAAGAGACTGAACAACATGGGCTTGCAGGACTCTCTTCGATATTTCTTCCTCGACCTTATTTCTTTTTTTTTTTATATCTCCCGCACTCTTCTATCCTCTTTTCATGCTCTCCCTCTCTCTTCTTTCACTGATTGATATTTAAGCCTGAGTTTAACCCAGCTATACCCGGTTATCCTGTGCAGGCATGTGGGGTCGTTAGCAAAGCTGCTGCCACTGCTGCTGTGGCTACTCTTTTATTTGTTTTTCTGCATTACTTTATAAGCCTGCGTTTTGTATTTAATGAGAAAAAAGCAAGATTTTTCAAAATCTAATAAATATATTGTATAATATAAATGTTTAGAAGTTTCTGATCTCATAGACAGTTTTAACGTAAGCGAATACGATTGATACGTTTATCCAATTCCATAAATATTTAAAAATGGTCCAGGAGGATGTAAAACCATCCGAGTCGCAAGAACCAAGACTCGATCTCATTCCGAAGGCAAAGAGGGCGGAGAACTTTCGTCACACCCGTTAGATTTATGTCAACGAATAGGCATGCATGTAATTTAGTGTCGCTATGCGCTCACGGCGGACCACACCGGGCAGCATCTGGATCAGGGTTCGACTCCAGGGAGAGGACCAGGAATTTATCCTCACTCTTCGTTCCACCCTCCCACTGCCTTAGCAAACTATACATTAGCATTACAAAGACTACATCTGCAGCTTCGCTCACTTGGTCCAGGTACTCAGATACGTACTTCTACATCGGAGCCTATAGTGCGTGCTACGGAGAGTACTTGCGCGAGTGGTTAATGTACCATCCATAAAGCGTGCTGTACCCCGTATAAATTAAAATGAGCTAAACAACAATAATCGTCAATGGCACAGAGACTATGGAGGTTAAAAAAATTGCCAAGAATAATACATTCGATTCTAAAATAATTGTTTCCCATTTAATTCCTACCTCGAAACGGTAATCCGATCCTGCGATATTGTAAATCTCATGACAGTGCTGGTTAAACAGTTGGGCCTAATGGTACCCAGCAGCTACCGGGTGTCCCTCGAGCGCGTATAATTAGCGTAATAAGTAGTTTTTTTTTTCTCTACGGACCGCGGTTGCAGAGGAAAACAAAGTGATAGCTGAAGGCAGCTAATTTCGGTCTGTCGGTACAAAAGGGTGGCGCGTGGTAATGGAAGGGATCGGAAGAGAACCTGGTAGAGGATAGGCGCACAGGCGGTTTGGGCCCTACGTTGCTCCTATACTCGTACTCATAGTTATAGGTAGCTGAAAGAAAGCGCTCCTCGCACATCCTCCCTCGTTCGGGCCCTTTCATTCATTCAAGGGAGTTGCGCGCTCAAATCAAAAGCAGGGGGCACCCTTTGGCTCGAGAATTTTTTGCTGCCCTTTATAGCAGCCGCTTCGCCGACAAAGCTGGCGCACCCTGTGCCAACCCTCGTCCCACATCCTCCAGAGGATTTCTGACAATGCGCGAGCTCGCGCTCACCCGCTGCTTTTCGATACGCATTAATTACGGTCTTTAGCGAATAATTAGTACTCGTAGGATTTTTCTGAGCAGCCTAGTCTACGTGTACCTGGGTATCGGAGGTCCGTACGACGTATCCTGCTACACAGTGGGTATACCTGTATACAGGCTTATCCAGTTCAAATGGATCTTTGACAGCTGTCATCGGATTAACTTTGTTGATCACAGTTCACGAGTATTTTATTATCCGAGAAAGATTACAGCTTTGTATAGGCATATCTCTTATAGAAGCAAAATTTTCTCAAGTAGGTAATTTAAAGTGGTAGAGATCTGAAGTTGGCTATGAGATAAGAGCATGATGGCAAATGGCTTACTTTTCAGGGACAGGACGTTCACGAGATGATCTTGCTGGTACCGGAGGCTGATATCAGCGTTCTCTGTTACAGATAACTGATAATGATAAGTACAAAATCGATGATTCGGAGGCACGTTAATTCTAGGTGAAACTGACTCTACGTCGGACTATCGATGCGCCATGGTATTAATATAACAAGATTGTCTGTGCATGCAGCTGATGGCTCGTCCGCATTATGACAGTCTCTATATCCAACCTGATACCAATAATCTGAATACACATTTTCTTCTAACATGCGATATGCCACGTTGCGTTATGCAATTTGCTTCTTCGCGCACAAACCACTATGCTGTCCCATGCGATAATATCATACCTGAAAAATCTTTGGTTTTACTAAAATCTACCTTCAGGAGATTATTACTAAATTCTTATGAATCCTTGAGTCCGCGTCTCAAGGCAGATCCGCAAGTTCACGATAAACTACGTGATTCACGATCCTGTCTAAAGGAACGTCGCGTTGTAGCTAATGGCGAGCAGGGACCATCTTTCACACGTGGACCATACACGTGTAGCTAGAGGCACGGAATATAGGTGCTGGGATAGAACAGTATGTGGCTGACAGTCAGCCAGTCAGCCAGTCAGCCAGTCAGCCAGTCAGCCTGCGAGGCTGCGGGGCTGTGAGGCACATAGTCACTACTAGGCAGTACTAACGAGCAGGAATGGACAGTGACTCGATGATAGTATAAGCCCTATAATGGGAGGGCCGTTCAAATTCAAATCAGCGAGAAGCGAAGCCTCGAGGTGCAATAAAGATATGGAGGAAAAATGAAAGAGAAAGAGAAGGAAGAAAAAGTCAAAGCAGAAGAACAGTGGAACGGTGGAGTAGCGGAGGGGAGGATGATCCCTTATATGCCTTCTGGAGCCTCCAGCATCTTCCCATCCATTCGTTTATTCATTAGCAATTAGGATTCCGAGTTAACTGGAAACTGTATCATGACCTCTTGACCCTTTGGCAGAACGGACGAGTTAGGTGGGGCACTCGGTAGTAATGGCGGAGACGCGAGAAATAAGATGTAATTAAGGGTGAATACCGCGGTCTGAGGAACTTTACTAATAATCAGGGAAAGACGGAAATATTGTAGGGATGTTCGAGGCGTGGTCCATTCCCCAGAAGTTTCTTAACTCATAAGCGTTTCCAGTTGTAAGGGATGCTGCGGAAGGAGGTTATCGAAGGGCGAAGAGATGACTTTTCTCCTCGATTAGAAATAGCCCAAGAATGTAATTCGGCATGTATCTTCGTTAGTCTGGGATTTCAATTTCAAAAGTAGATACAGATACTAAATAATGAGTTACCATCCTCTAAACGGATGGCTCGAATAGAATATGATATTAAATTTTTATTCACAGGCTGGTAAATTTCATTCGATCAAAATGATTTCGAAGGGAAGTCGATCCTTTTCTACCGAGGCCCAGGGACTCATTGTAAGTCATCGAGTAATATCGGAAGGCAGGCCGATCGATAATAATAGGAAATGATTGCGACCGCAATGGCACGTGATCCAATGATCGAATGACTAGGCCCGGCTGGCGATGCCTCATTATTTCGATTTCGAAGCACTAGCCAATGACCTTACTTACGGATCTCGAATATACCCTGATATTTCTTTGTCCGAGACAATCAGCATCTTTCTACTTTGGCTGTCCAATATAACCCGTGGATATTAATACTCATTTGAGCATTGTCCTTTCGCAATAATTACGTGAATTTAAGAAACTGTAAATGCGTGACTCGACTCCGAACTCTGATCGAAAGATACGAGGTTTCGCAATGAGAAATCCTATTGGCACGATTTTCAATAGGGAGACCAGCGACTATATCCTGTCCCGGGTAATCGAAGTTAACGCGAACGATCCATACAGAAATTCTCGAAGGCGAAATAACTGTGTGCCTCTTTGTTCCAATATAGATAGAGCGCGAGGTTCGAAGGTTACCAGGTAATTATTCGGGATAACGACCGTCGATCGTACAGTCCCTACACGGAGGAGAAGATCTAACCGGATCAAGGTATAGCAGACGTCTACAGGGATCATCTTCAGAGATTTCAAAGAGTATCGTGAAAAGTTCGTAATTTACGTGTAACATAGCCGATGGCGATGATGCTTCCAGTTCATTGTGATTTGTGCGAATAAAGTGGTCCGAGAGTTAGATAAAGTGCGGATAAGATATCCCGTATTTAAATGTCAGACATTAATATGGTACAAAGCAGGAATAGACTATATCTGAGGGCAAAGCTATCCCTTTTTGATAAAGTGCTCATAATGTTTTAACGAGTACCGCGTAATTTCATAATTCGTCCGGGCATAGAACCGAAGGTATTCGAGATAATGATTCGATGATTATGCGGCCATATCTCACCCACTGGCTGGACCCGAGAGATACAGGCCCATCCGAGATGAACTGGCCTTACGAGCTACACGAAACAATGTCCGTAAGGCCTCCCACGCTACGTTACTAGACTGTACCACGGCGAGCCAGAGTAATTCCCCCAATTATAAAATTATTATCCTGCGGTTGGCACCCCCGGGCAACACGCGGGACCGACCAGCTCTTCTCCTTGACTTTCGCTTCCCTTCTACTCCTTTTCTCTCATCCTTCTCGCATCCTTCTTTCTCTCTCTCTCTTCGGAGAGAGAGAGAGAGAGGAGCTCAAACCTCGGCTATGAGATGACGTATTAGCTGCCTTTATGCGATGGAGTAGACCTCTGTGCCTTCTTTCGCGAGTCCGTGCTTCTCAGTAGACTCAATTATTCCTGATTGAACGGTATCGTCGGTCACTTCCGTTTCACCAGGAAGAACCTGCTTTGCGCAAAATTATTGTCTAGGGTAATTCGCGAGTTCCATTTGCAAAGAGGGAGTAGAGTGGGACGAGTCGATTTAGCCGAGTTCATTAATCGTTGTCGAAGGGTGAGCAAAGGTTAGAAAAAGCGCGTCTAGTACCGTCGCGAAGGGGTCGTTTATAGAAAAATTTATATCGGTCGTTAAGGGTGGCACTGAGGACTGAGGACAAGAGCTTAGGGACTGGGAGCTTAGAATGAGATGAGGGATGGGGAAGATGCTAGAGAAAAATAAATAAATATAGCAGCAGCAACCCTTGCAGCCTGGCAATTCTTCCCTCTAACAGTCTAACGCGAGCTCGTCCATAATCCTGCCGGTGGCTGCCAGTGACTTTAACCGTTTACGCTCCTGTGTAGGTTTCTGCCTACACGGACCTATTCCGGGTGGGAGGGTGCGCCGTTGCACTAGGTGGAGACGTGCGTGAAGTTAAGGGGGACTGACAGCGGTAAAGGCCTGTCCCACCTACCCTCTGGACTCCCGTACATTCTCCTGGCATGAAAACTGTCGAAGAAAGACAAGAAAAAGGGTAAACAATTCCCGGCTGGGGTGAGTTCGTGACCGCCGAGAAGGACCAGGGGCGACTCAACGAGTGCGACGGGGCGCCTGGAAAATCATCCGTTAAACTGGAGAAATTTCATCCAAGATACCGGAAGCTCCGAGATGGGTCCAAGGGATCTGGCGGAGAAGAGCAACGGACCAGTTTTGAAGGAGATGCGAATTGCGAAGGGTTGACCTCTGATGAGTTCAGCGAGTCGGGGGCATCGAAAATTAGCAATCCAGCCCTTAAGGAGGGCGTCCGACACGTTCGTGGACCATTAGTCTTAGCGGGCACCTCTCGGATGTATCGAGAGGACCGTGTGGGTGGGGTGCCCTCGCGAGTTAAAAGGACAAGAATGTTTGACAGCCATTTTTCAGTGATCACGCCGAGTTAGTTATCGACGGCTGGGATCTGCCTCACTCTCTCCTCATTCCCTCAGCATCGAGTAAGAGCTATTCTTCGTTTTCTATTTCTCCACTCCCAATGAAGAGAGGTTATCTTTCATCTTGTATCTTACACACACTCTCTGTCCCTCTCTCTCTCTCTCTCTCTCTCTCTCTCTCTCACAGACTCTGCCCTCCTCACCTCCCTCGGATGCTCCTGCTACGAGATCGACTCTCCTTGGCACTGGCATCAGCTCGCTCTTGCTTCTTACTCTGACTCTTGCGCTTTCTTTCTCTGTTCCATACGGGTTCGGGGCCCGGGGACCCCTTATGGGCCCACCTTACGAGGCCCCGAACTGACGAACCTTACCTCGAAAATCTCTAATGCCCAGCATTGTGCCCCTAGTTAGCGGTGGCCCGACCGCCCACAACAGCGGAACGCGGTGATTTATTTTATTTTTCAAAATTTGATTGATCGGAAATTAGGGACTAAATACCCCCCGAGGCCACGACACGTCCCAATAAAGATCGTAATCGACGCGAGATTCCTATACGGCCCTGGATTCTTCCCTGAGCTCTCCTGGGCCTCACCGATCGTTAGGGCCTCGATCCTTGCCAGCCACGCTTTGTGCTTTCCTTGCTTTTAGGTCTCAATTACCCATAAATCAATCGTTAAGGCTGCCCGGTTAAATGTCGGTTACAATTTTTTCCCGGGCATCTTGCATCAATTCTCGTTCCCCTTGTCCTTCTCTCCTTCTCTTTCTCCGACAATCAGACTTTCTTAGCTCGCAAAAAAGATGAGTAACCTTTGACTTTTCAACGTTCCTCCGCCTCTTACCCCCTTACCGATCATCCAGCTACTCTATGGCAGCTTAGTGCAGTACACACATGGTGAACAAGGGTGATCCTCATCGCAGCTAAATGTTCCCCATAGTAAATACGTGTAACGTGTACCAGCAAGGTTAACCCCCAAGAACTATCCTGCCGATTAAACTGCAATAACGGGCACAGTAGAGTTTACACGAGTTCCTCGTATCAGAGTCCCCCTGTCTCCGTCCCCAATACGAAATGCCCACCCTAGAAAACTCTGCGATCGCACGCAAACTCTCGCAATTAACGAATCAGATATGCTGCAACATCAAAAAGACAAATGACCCCCGTGTGATGTGAGTGGATAAATGTTTTTTTGCGCACGACCAGTTGACGAGTATGAATCGGGGATCTGATAACCGAAGAAACGCTCGAGCCAAGTCCGTTAAGAGGGAGAGGAGGATAGAGAGAGAGAGAGAGAGAGAGAGAGAGAGAGAGAGAGAGAGAGAGAGAGAAAGAGAGGTGGAAGAGTTGGATGAGTATGAAAATTATTCTGTGGATGCGCGTACGGGCACACTTGTCAAGATGGCGCATGGAATTAATTAAATTAAGCCTGCGCCTCCTTTGGTGAGGGAACCTGCCCGAATGAGGTAGAGCACGATCTCTCCCTTTCTCTCGCGCTGGAAGAGAGGAACGAGAGATGGAGAGGGATCTCCACGGTTCGACATCGAGTGCAAGTCATTCCAGTCATTGGTTGCTCCATAGGAATCCGTCGACGTGTCCATGTGCGTGCGTCCATCCATCCGTCCTCCCTTTTCCTCCTTCTTCCTCCTTCTTCCTCCTTCTTCCTCCTCGAGCAGCTCTGTTATATGGATGAAGTGTGTTTTGACGTTTGCCCTCACGCAGCTACGCTCTGCCCATCTTCCATTCTCCCCTATCCGATCTATTCTCTGTTCTAGCAAGAGTAAGAGATCGTGGATTCTGAATATCCAATGCTGGTCCAGAGGCATAAGCGAGGCTGGAGGAAGCTGGCGAAATATTTGGAGTGTAAAAGAAGCAACGCGCTCGCCGCGGGAAGCGATAAAAGGATGATGAAGTGTAGGAAAGGGTTGAAGGTTGTGGGTGGTGGGTTGTGGGGCTGTAAAATCTGTAAAATGGTTGTGCTCGGGCAATAGCTAGAAATAATACAGGTACTTTCGTTATGTATTTGCTATAGACGTCGGAGTATGTAGATACTTGGCGTTGCCGGCTTGTTGACACTTGCCCTCTACGCAGCTAAATCGCTTTCGAGTTAAGCGTCCGGGGCCTAAACGTCTCTTCCCCGTGGAGAGGAAAAACAAAAATTCAGAATGAAAGGTCAATAGGATATCTGCGAGAGTGGCGAGGCAAGGCGAGACGCGAAGGTAGGGAAGGTAGGGAAGGTAGGGAAGGTAGGGAAGGTAGGGAAGGTAGGGAAGGTAGGGAAGGTAGGGAAGTTCTCGCGCCGCAAATAAAGGATGCAAATGCTCGCGCCGGCCATCAAAATCTAATTAACCAAGCGAACCGAGCGGGCAAAAGCCAAAAAATGCAAAGAAAAAGACACATGGGTGGTTTAACAGTTTGGAGGTGTCGGACTCCGGTACGGTTCTCTTATAGGCGCGCATATGGCTGAGCATTGCTTGTTCTCTTTTCTCTCTTTATTCTTTCCTGGTCTCCATTCGCATGGGCGAAGGGCGAGCCGAGAAAGTGGAAAGAGCGAGTATAGTGGAGGAAACAAAAAAAGTAAGAATGAAACATGACGAAAGGAGCAGTGCACAGAAATCCCTATAGCAAACGTCGTTACGAGCCAAGTTTATGTTGTTCTCCATATATAACACCCCACAGCACGAAATTCACCACCGATATACTGGGCGTGCTAAAAGTAATGGAAACGAGTAGCAAACGAAGCTGAGAGACGGTGGAAGACGAACCCTCCTACTAAGCCCGTGTCAGGATCATGAATATTTAACCGGCGAAAATAACCCTTCGGTAATGTTTTAATTAGAGTAACAAGTGGTATAAGGGTTTAACCGCGGAAGGGTGGAAAACTGAAAGGGTGCAGAACGGAGAAAACCAGAAGCTACAAGCTTACAAGGGTAAGAAGAATCGGTGTATAGCCTGAGAAGGTCGGAAGGGTAGAGACAGAGAGGACTATAGAGAGAGAGAGAGAGAGAGAGAGAGAGAGAGAGGGAGGGACACGGAGAAAGGCCACTTCGAAACGAGGGATGAAATTGAGAGAAAGATTCCGAAAGGCGAATAGCGCAGCATCCCTCGCGGGATGAAGTTATCCGAATGTTTAAGGGCTGTGGGTATAACGGCCCAGGAAGAAGATCAAGAAGAGATAGCTATTGCGAAAATCCTTCAAGCACCGATAGAAATAGATTAAACGGTTTGAATTAAGAGGATACGAAATAAAAGAAAGGTTAAGGTCGCGGGTTAAATAGCATCTCAAATGGTTATGGTACGAGGGCCCCGAGGGCGATGGAGCCAGGAGGAAGGGGGCAAGGAGGGCGGGGTGAAGGGGGGGGCCTCATAAGAACCCATTGGAGTCCATAGGACCCCGAAAGGGCCCCGATATCGTGCCCGCGTGTGTTACCCGAGCATGAGTGGTTGTTGGTTTATTAAGGTTATTGATGCGAGATCAGATCTACAGCCGGATTAGTCCGTGGCTCTGATTCTTACATGTTTCTTCTTTTTTCTCCTCTTTGTCCTTTTTCTTCTCCTTTCTTCCTCTTCTTCCTCCTTCGCCTCCTGCTTCCCCTCTGCTGCTCCTCCTTGCGTTATTATTACGATTGGTCCTCGTTTCATTTAAACCGTAGTCCTCCTACGTGGCGATACCACAAGAAGAAACGCTGCCACGAGATTCTAACGCGCTACCAAACCAAAAAAATATAGTGTATACCCCTATATACAGTGTGGACCCGAATAAAAGATTGAATCTTCCGAAAGCTCGAATACCACGAGTAATAAACTTCCCGACCGATTGGAATATTCGGATCCTTGGAGAATCCTGAAAAAAAAAACAGATAGAAGAATAGTACAGTATTATTTATGGGACACCCTCTGGTCTGTTATCATGTGAAGTAAGATGGGTGGATCTGGTATATTCAGTACATTCCATGTTTTATCAATAATAATAAGCAAATACGTCCAATTTGCGTGTGTCTCTTATGTAAACTTTAAGGGACACCCCGTACACGTTATCCATAATGCCACATAGCTCGGGGCGAGCACGAGCCAGCAGTGCTCGGTGTTTCCTGTGGTGTTGCCTTGTTCAATGATCGACGGATCTATCGACAGATCTAGTACTTTCTCTCGAGGTTCTTTAAACCAGATCCCAAAGGTACCGGAGCACCAAGTAACATTAAGTAGGCCTAATTGGATCGCAATTAGATCGTTCGAGCATCGGTGTTAATTAAATTCTAGAAAAGGCACCATAACTGAATTTCCGTAGCGTATATGTATATAGAGATGTAGCCTCTTGGCTATATACCATATGTACGCGTATATAACTGGCACAGGAACCGCAAGGCAAAGCATGTAAGATGGTAAAAGGAAGAGAAGGATACAGATAGGATGTAACGTAAGAGGAAATAAATATATACGTATAAACGAAGCGGCATCCCGCCGTTATGGTTTAACAGGGTATTCGCAAGGTATAGGACTAAAGGCGTATTTCTATGCGATGGTATTTCGAATGGTGGAATCGAGTTCGATCACCTGAGAATCGCGATCGCGATCGAGAAGTACTTTCCGATGTCACCACATCGAGCACTCACCCGTTTAACCAGGATTCCCCTATGGGACCAGCGTGGTACCACGCAGGGCCTCAGGGCCCCGATATTCCCTCCATCTTTGCCAAGATGCCCTCCTCGCTCCTTTGGTAATTCGCGATTCGTGTCGGCCGTAACTCTTTCGACTCTTTCCACCTAGCAACTCCCTCTTTTCGCTGTCCTCGTACCTTCCCCATTGGCTAGGGATACGTCCCGGAATTACTTTTCGATTTACACTGCGGGACGAAACAAGCCGACTAAGAGTGGCCTTTCCTGTTGTCCGTGAGGCCCCGAACGAGGCCCCATCGGCCCGTCCTGAGCCCTCATCGAGAATGCCGCCAGACAGAGAGTCCCGATGGAAGTCTTCTTCGGGTACTTAACCGAGGCACCGATATTCCCTGCATTCGAAATAATTATTCGATTCGAGCCTCAAGTTTGTGTGCCTAGATCGTTCCGAGTGATCTAGGACTCGAAGATCCTTAAAATCGAGACACACCCGCCGAGCCAAGAGGGTTGACAAATGAACTTTTGAAATTGACGTTGGAGTGCGAGCGATGCTCCTCGTTCCTCCGGGACACCCCGTATAGTCGCGAGCGTCCTAAAACAACAATGGAGGCATTAAGATGATCTACGGCTGAGTCGCTTGACCCTCTGATTCAAAAAAGGTGTTCGAATCCACTCTAGTGTGCTCGCGCGCGCGCGCGCGCACACACGGTCTCCCACGAGCGTGTGGGTGTCGGCTTAATGTTACGAGACGAATGTGTTGGTTCACTTGGGACTTATACGGGGTGGGTGTGCGTTCGAGTATGGGCCTGATTAAATATATATTAGGAGAGGGGGGCCCGTTCTCGGCAGGGGGTGTGGTATTTTTTCAAGGGGGCAAGGTGGGCCCCCTTTGCCCAAAGGGTGCGGTCCTCGCATCCATCGGGGAATCTTACCGGGAGAAAGAGAGAGAGAGGAAAATTCAAGAGAAGGAATAAAGATGAACTCGAGAGGAGTCTGGATTCTCTTCCAAATGGATCCTCGCTCTCTTATTGTTACTATCGCAGCGATTGTTATTCCCATTGATGTTAGGTACTACCTGGAGCGAGAGAAACATTAGATTAAAGAACTACGTAGGATGTCCAAGCATGTCGCTAACAGCGGGAAGGTGTGATTGGCCTCTTGTCCAAGGATCAGTCTATTTATTCAATCATAATAATAAAATCAAGAGATCAATCCCGGTATTTCGTTGCAATTATTAATGAACCCATCAACGTGTTCTAGGTCGTTCACAAAATTATAATACGTCGCTCCAGCAGGAAGGGTGGAATCGAACGTGGAGAAAAAAAGTTCGCGTACTCGTTTAAATGGGGGAATTAAAAGAGAAAAATGAAAAATAAAAGCAGAATCTTCTAGCAACTGGCCTCCCATACCGTAGTGTCAGAGTAGCGGACCCGTGTTACGTCCCCGAATTTATCTGCGGCTCATTAATAAGAGGCGACAGCCGCCGATAAGATCCAAGAAGGATGAGGTTGAAAGAGCAAGTAGTAGGGAAGGACTACGAAGGAGAGAAAAAAAAGAAAGAAAATAAAATAAAGAAAATACCTCCTCCAGGTAGCTCGAAATAAAATATTAAGAAAAAAAGAAAAAGGAAAGAGTGAAAAATGAAAAAGAAGAAAGTGCTCCGGTCCGTAGATCCGTCACGTTTTGGGAGCGCGCGTTCGCCGGTCATCAGTCATTAACACGCTACCGGGTGTCCGGGAAAATGTTTCTGTCTAATGAGCCGCTCATAATGGGCTCGAGTCTCCTGACTGCTCCTGAGTCTTACCAATCCAGAACCGATCCAGCGCTCTACCTATTGAATCGGAGCGAATCGAACGCAGAAGCAAGTCAAAATCTGTCCTTTGGGACATCAGCCACAGGATTCGTGCTAGTTGACCGATTAGCTTCGTGAAACTCGAAGAATATTCTTGATTCCAGTTGTTACCAAGAATAGTAGCCAGTTGTTGCGATCGAAGAAGGCCGTACGGACTTTCTCCTGGTGTCCAGCAGTCGTACACACGGAATCCAAGTAAGAGAGGCAGAGAGAGAGAGAGAGAGAGAGAGAGAGAGAAAGAGAGATGTAAAACGGAGGACAGAAGAGCCTGTATTGTTTAATGATGTCGCATTAAGGTTGCGCGCTTATAAGGTTAGGGAGAGGGCAGTATTGTAGCAAGAGTCTGGTCAGATAAGTCATAATAGTGGCTGCGCCCGAGCGTTGTTAATAGTCAACACGGGATCACAGTAAGATAGCGCGCTAATGCACGCATTTATTTGAAATATTAAACCGCGCGCGGCTCTCTCCTCTCCTCTCCTCTCCTCTCCCGTCCTGTGTTTAAGGGACTCTTGGCTGCGCCTCGTTCCTTCTCTCGCTGCCTATCTTCTTCCTTTTATTCTTTAACTTCTATTATTCACTTTTTTATCCCTTCTCGTAATACACCTTTGCCTTCTCTTACATTTCCAACATTACACTCCCTCTTCTTCTTCTTCTTCTTCATCTTCGTCTTTGTCTTCTTAGCCTCGCAGTAGGTACGTGATTCCTTCTTACTATTCGAGTATCTGGTTGGCAGGTGGGGAGTTCCTCAGGTTCAAGTGGGAGAGACGGAGGTGGAGAGACGTTGGGCCGCTAACCAATGTTCGGGGTGGAAGGTGGGGGCAATTATAAATGATGATAATTAGCGAAGATTTTACTGGTCACTCCGTGACTTTACAGTTGTACAGGTTCGGACTTTGGAGTTCGGACTAGCGAGACTCCCCTTCTTTAAACTTTCTTGTCTCTACACTGGAATCGTGCCGTCCTCTCTACGGGGTGGCACCGAACTTACCGAGCTGCAACATGGTATTAAAGTTAGATTAGCATCGGCTATAGGAAGGAAACGTTCAAGAATCAGGATGGAAAAGAGTTACGCTCGAAGCTCCTTTCTATTTCATTAAGAATGACAATTGTTTCCTTCTTTCGAATCGGCTCAGAAATCTTAAGATAGAATTTCAACGACTCCGAACGACTTACGGACTCTGTATCTCGGTCCAGGCACATCGGAGATCCTTAGAATCCTGTGCCCACCTCTTAATTATCAATACCACCTCGCCGAAGAAATAAACCTGAGAATCATCGCTGAAGCATTACCTTCTCTCGTCGTTATTGAATATAAATGATTAATTAAGAACACCTCCCGCCCGTCCGCCGGCTCCTTCGAGATCTTCCTATAAGAACAGAAGAGATCAGCCTCCTCCTTCTCCTCCCCCATCCGATCCTCTGCCTACGAGAGAAGCTGCACCTCCGCTCCACCTCCGCTCCACCTCCGCTGCACCTCCTGGCGATCATCGCTTCAAATGATTCCCATCGCACGAAAGAGCGTCCGTCCTTGGTGACCCTGGAGCAAAGCTTCGAACAATCTGGCGTCGAGTATCCCTGGAATCGAAACGGCCTATCGCCTATCGCGCCGATAGGATTCATTTGTTATTGGTCGCGTCCGCGCTCCATAATGTCAAGAAGAGTGGCAGCCGGATGAAGGAATGTCTGAAGACGAAGAAGACGAAGAAGAAGAAGAAGAAGAAGAGGAGAGGGAGAAGGAGGGCGGTTGGTAGCTCGGGAGGAGGGACTCGTGGATGAGGACCAGGATGACACTTCTCTTAGGTGATTTATACCCGTTCCTCGAGTGATCATCATCTCGTCCGTAGATCTACAGGATCTCTCCGGTGGGCGCGCAGGATAGTTAGCAGTGCGTCTGGCTTAAGGGAATAGAAACTATAAATGGAACTAGGAATAGAAATGGTAGTGGTATTGAAGTCCCTGGATGCTGGATGGAATGGTAAAGAAGTTGGTCCAGCAAAGATACACCTAGTGAGAAAGAGATGGGTATGGATGGACCCTTAACCCGAATACACACCTAGCTCTCATCCTACTCCACTACTCACCAGGTCTCGAGTCTCCAGGACGTTCACGATGTTCGGATATACCTGAAGGAGGTCTCCTTCCTTCTTCTTCTTCTTCTTCTTCGTCTTCTCCTTCTTAGCTCTGGGACCTGCGTGATTAATCATTTTGGTTATTCAATATCTCACAGCTAATATGCCAGTCGTGATTCCTTTTTTCCTACCTCAAACTTCTCCTCTCCGCTCCACCCCCCCCTCTCTCTCTCTCTCTCTCTCTCTCTCTCTCTCCCGTACATATCCAGCTCTCGTACCACTCGACCGATCACTTATCGCTAGTTAAGATTCACTGTCTTCCGTGCATAAATTTACATTCGCTACGAGACACTCGCATGCTTAATCGTTATCCCATCGGACACCCTCCTATGTATCTAAAGAGAATTCTAGGACAGGTGTCCGGTTCCAGTGACGCTTTGACTATTCCGCAATTGAAAATCCCTCTCTCGGCCACTACCGTAAGTCCCAAATTACAACAACAACAAAAAAGTAGATACTCGTTATTGCACGGTAGCTGAAAGTTATCGTTATTTCGAGTTCGGGAATAATAACAGCGCCTCCTAGCCACACGTATTGCGTTCAAAGGCGAACGTCAGCCAGAATGGCTTTTACCGTTTTGATAGGCACATTATAGCCGTGTAAATAGATACTTGGCTCGCGAGTGCTACTACATGCATTAATGTTTTACCTAGTAACCTCATGAACCGAGTATCGTAATGGCGCTCCTGTAATAATCCTCGTAAATTCCCATACGCCCAGTCCTACTGTTTCCGACCGGCTCGGCTGACGTAATCGGTCTAATCAATAGTATGTAAATACCAGTACATCGTACAGTACGGTACGTGTGGCCGATCCTCTTTCGATTTTGGTCGGTTCCGTAACCCGAGGACGATTCTTAATTTACGTTAATCTATTCAGCGTTTGAGATACAGGTATCAGAATTTTGTAGCTGTCTAATTTATCCGTATGATTAATGGCATAGAATGGAGAGTCAGAGATAGTATGAATTATAACAGTGGACTTACGAGTACCGGTAATACCGCTGAGTGCTTCCAAGATTCTCCCTCCACGATCTCCACACCCTCCCTGTTGTGTGTTTTTGCTTTTTATTCCTTTCTTTTTATTTTCTCCGCTATTCCATCCTCCTTTTTTTATCCTGCCTCCTTCTCTATCCTCGAGATACTCCTCGCTGGCCACGTCTTAGCGAAATTCTTTATCTACGGGAATATTCGAAATGCCTTCATCCTCACAGATATCCCATCGAACATTAATCACATTTCCATCTCGAAACTCCTGGAATGCTTCATCCAGTCAGGCACGAGTCTACTCACAAAATTCTACGAGTTTATTTTATCCTCCTGCTGCTACTACTACTACTACCAGAGGTATTTATCTGTGTATGGTATATATACATGTATACACTCTCATACGTCCCGCTACCGTACTTCCGGTAGTTTAGAATTTTCACAGCCGGCTACAATAGTCAGGCGAAAAGTGAACACGTGCATTGATATATGCCAAAGTCAAGATACACGTGTGTAGACGTATGTGTATAGGAGGGATGGTAAGAATACAGTCGCTGTGGGGATGTGGAAGAAGCAGAATTCTTAGGACTACTATGTATGTAGTATACGTGGTATGAAGATGTGCCCTTGTGGAACCGAGACGCCTGATCGGCTCGGCAGAGTATAGTTGCGCCAACGCGGGGGTAAACAGACGAAATTATATCGAAGAAAAATTACCCCGAGATAATAGTGATTAATGATCGGCGAGATGTTGGAGCGGTGTGCGTGTGATGTTGATGCGCGAAGGTGTGCGAGCGGGGCTAGTTATAGGTACGTGTGTGTACGTGTGTGTACGTGTGTGTACGCTAGTATCCGCCGGTAAAATATGATACTCGGTGAACTCCTGTCCATGGCCGAGACTGACCCGCCATCTCCCGGCCATTTCGACACGGACACTGATGGCGAAGTTAAGGAGAGGCCAGACAGCAATCTTCCCTAATTAACACATTAAGACTAATCAGAACCAGTTAGTTATTCCTGTTCGAGGGTCCCCACTTGCCTAGATTTAACGTACCTCCTAAATTAATTCTAATTATTTCCAGAGCCGCTTCTATCTCGCTCCTACGTGATCGATATGCTCGGCATATCTGCCAGCCGCCATTTATACATATTTCTTACTTGATACTATATTCAAAGGTATTTATTTATTCTGGCAGGAGATTCTTGCTGGTTGATACTTCCGAGGTTCCCCTTCGAGAAGTAGGTGGAATAAGCGAGGGTGTAAAGTGGGTGCAAGGGAGACACTGGATCCCGAGTGTAGAATGAGTAGAGCGAGAGTATAGCGCGAGAGTAGAGCGAGTAGAGCGAGTAGAGCGAGTAGAGCGAGTAGAGCGAGTAGACAATGCCGAAGGTACGAAAGAAAGAAGAAACGAGAACTGAAGAAGATCACCGGCGAGATGTGACCCGAGATAGAGTCGAGGACTTATATTCGTCCGGGCCGTAGGAGTGGGTATATATCTGCCTATGTAAAACACGTGCCCAGAAAATATTTAAACCAGTTTCCTCGCAGCCTTCCCCGTGAATGAGGGGGGCCAGAGGGATGCGCTGCCCTGTTGCGGGCTGCGCACGGGGATCGCCAGGGAGAACAGGGAGAATGGGTGTGTAAGAGGAGCGGAGAGAGAGAGAGAGAATGAGAATAAGAGAAGCAACGCGAGGAAGGTCCGTTATTGTCATTGACGATGCACTCCAGCACGTACCGATACGTGCCAGATAGTCCTGCCTGGTATTCGGATATTCCTAGGCCATAAATGGCTGTACTTAGTCTACCATACTTATTTCTAAGCGATCTTGGCGACTCGATCGCGCACGTTAACCTTTACGATCACTGCGTACATCTACTTGCTACGACTGTCTACAGTTAAGGCATCCGAACGAGGAAACGAGCCAATCTTCGAGCCTCTTATAAAGCTACGTGTCTTCTTCTATATGAAAGAGAATTACGTGTCTATCGATGCCGCACGAATAATCGGCTCTCACGCGAGTAATTATATTCTCGCCGAATGATTGTTGTAGTAATTTAAGTTTTTTTTTCTTCCATTATATTTGCCTCGTCGTTATTACATTAATTCATTATTTCTGTATAAGCAAATCGAGTTTGTTATTACTGCCGCGCACATACTGTTTCCCGCGTAATTTGCTTCTATACAAAAAAAGTCGTTGTTGCCCGAGCAAAGTGGCGGGATCTTGTTAAACGCTGAAAAGAATTTTTAGGATTTCGAAAAATGTAGTAAGCGAAACAGGGGGGTTAAAGAAAATATTTGTCTCGTAGATCGATTTAAATCAGCTTCGGGTGGCTGGGAGTGGAGTTCGTTTGATTCTCGTTGTCAGTGGAGGTGGCGCCATCTCTGAGGAACGCCGCGTACCACGCGTGCCAGCATAGGCCGGTGTAAACTCGACGTGTCTCATGCCAATACGACATTATCGCGTCGCGTTTAGCGAGGAATAAATCATCGGATCAATGACACGCAGTGAGGAGTATCGTTGGCTTGTTCGCTTGTGAAAATGAAATACTGTCCTATCGCGATATCACGAGCATTAAAATGTTATAGACATTCAAAGTGTCCATCTCCGATCGAACGAAGGATACGATGCAGTTTTCAATGACGTCCTTATCTCTAGCTGCGGAGCATCATGCGAGGAAGAACAACGAAGCAGAGTTTTCGTGCTGGTACGAATTTTCATGTCACGCATGTTAAATCGCGTGTTACTGCTAAATATTTTGACACGGTGAAAGGCGTCGCGAATTTATCTTCTACTCAACGTAACGCCAAACACAATAATATATTTAACCGACACGACATGCTGACAGGGTTCAAATAATTTTACGCAATTAAACCGTGTCGTATTACGTGCCCGCTCACGGATACACTCTCTTTTTCTTATTCGTTCTAGTGTGCCTAATCCCTACGATATATTGGAGCATTTTACGAAGATGATGTCTCATCTGAAAAGCGAACAGGCCTCGTTAATGGCGACGTCGCGACCAAATAAATATTTGACGCCACTCTGACAGTCTTGAGAGGTTCATTACGCCGGATTACCCGTCTCATATCGACGCCTTAGAATTCACTTGGCGCGATATGAATCACGCTCTTCGGTCCACCACTCCCTTCTATAACTCCCGCAAAGATGAATTAGTTTCGCCATTCCTCTTAAGGGAGTCCTTGGTTTCTTATTAAATTTTTTGTTTTAGAAATCTCGAAGAACGTCAAAGGCGAAGTGCACGTAGGACGCAGGAGCAGGATGAGTCCTCAAGATTGGAACGAGGTCTGGAAATATTAAGGATCCATAAAGATGCATGGGGTATGAAGTTAAATCATAATTTTCCAATCTTATAAATATTTCTTGTCTCTACAGGGTGGAACCGTGAACAAACAATAGGTGCGAACGTACAGGGCGGTTTCGTTGACTCAGGATTTATTTACCTGAAATAATGTTAATTAATTGTCAGACCAAAAGTCAGAGCAACGATCGATGGTGACAGTTTCTTTTGTTCTGATCTAGTTTTCTTTTCTCAGCCTTTATTGTCGCATAAATATAATGTGGAAAAAGTATACAGGGGGTAATTGTACGTGTGTATATATAGCGAGAGAGAACAAGAGACTTTCGAATTTTATCCTGGCTAAAATTAGCATCATCGCGACTCTCTATAGTATGAGAACGCTGTCGAGGTAATAGGCATTTAAGGCTTAATGTATGCATTGAAAACTATTAGGTATTCAAATACACAGATTGCATTACGTTACACTATAATACCCTGCTTCCTCCGGTAGGTAACTTCGACGAAATTGCCACTATTATTCTTATTATATTTTATTTATTAGCCACGCCGGCCTTAATCCACCTTAATAGGTTTTGATATTGCAAGCGTAGGTAGAATCGCACAATCGTTGAATGGTAGAACCGTGGAACCGTGGAACCGTGGAACCGTGGAACCAGGGAACCAGGGAACCGCAGGAACGATTGGCCAAAGGTTCTTCCTTCCGGAGAGTCACGACAATTTTGAAGCTTCCGATCGATTTCAAAGATTCAACGATGCTTCCCATTATCGATTCTAGTTCTTATCGCCTGGGATGTCCGACATGAAGTAGCACCGAGCCGACGATGCTATTACAGAAGACAGCTGTGTTAATACTTTGATAGAAAGGAAATAGTCTCGCCTCATTAACACCACTTTTTCTCCATACTTTATTCTCTTTCCGCGTGGCTACCAATTATTTTTTTATATTATTATTCTCCGCTCCTTCTTTTTGACTGGTCACGTCACTCGACGTCAAGCCCAGATAACTAAGAACCCGGCGAACGGAACCGTGTCTATTGTTTCCAGAAAGCCCTATACTTTCTTCAGGATTCCCCTTTTGAATAGTAAGTAAAAATTTCTCAAAAAGTTCATTTAACCTGCACGTATAGTCATCCTGACATCTATTCATCATGCGAGCCACGCATGCTCCATACTTATACCTTATTCCCAAAAGTTCCCAGCTCCCTCGCTCAAGCTTTCTTTCTCTCCATTTGATTCAGGACCCGATCAGTTAACTCGCCGACTTACAAATTGGCCTTGGGCGGTTCTCGTTGCAGCGGCAATTAATTTCGCGAAGTTTCGCCAGGCTAATCCGCAACGGCGGCCACGTAGGCAGCCAGTGAGGTAGGCAGGCAGGCAGCCAGGCAGCCAGGCAGCCAAGTAGAGGCCGCCTCGAATTCCTGAAAGCGAAAACCGATCGGATCTGGCCTTTCTGGTCCATTCCGCTCTTTCCTGCTGGACGGCAATCTAATTAATAACGGATCGGCGCCTGATCCCCTTTTCTCCCTCTTGGTTCTCTCACTATCTCTCTCTCCCTTTCTCTCTCTCTCTCTCTCTCTCTCTCTCTCTGTCACTCTCTTTCCCGTTTTTATCCTCCTCGATGCAGCATCCATACCACTCGAGCCACGCTGGACCACGATCGAGCCCTGGGTACCAGATTTAAATTGAAACGTTCGAAACAAAGGAAGTACCCGCACGAAATTAAACAACGCAATATCTCGGGGCTACAAAGGAGCCTTCACACCCGATTAGGCACCCGGTCCACATCGTGGCATAGAACAGAAGGGACTCGAATGCCCAGCATCCAGAACCCAGACGATCTCCCATCCTCCGTCCGATCGGTAACGCAGGAATGTCTAATAACGAAGGTCCCACTTCTGCTCCTCGATATCCTTTGCAAACACCGAACGGAACCCTCGAGGTATTTTGTTAATCGATACCGAGCAATCATTTGGATCTACTGATTTTCTTATCCTCCATCTCAGGTTGGCCCAGGCTCATCTGCCTACGGGATTAAATCTTATCTTCTAGGGATATTCCTTCAATTTTTCATACTCTTTTCCAGGCTAATTTTTATTTTGCAGTTTTTTTGTCTATACTGTCTGATACGTATTATTTAGTAGCAAAGTGATATTCTCACACTGTGGGAGCGGGGGGAGGGGGGGGGGGGCAGGACGAATCCTACGAATGGGTAGAAAGGATAACGGGAGGGCAGCCAGGATGTAGGCAATTATACTGTTTAATGATCGGATAGACGAACGGACGCACTGTTATGGTAGACACGTTATTCCGGCTGTTCCCAGTCAATAGTTATACCGTTTCTTGATACGGATCGGAGCTCCTACCTCTGATTATACGTAAAATTTCACAAGAATTCATTGTGTTTGGAATTGTATATTCTTTCTTTTTCTTCTTTTTCTTCTTTTTCTTCCTCCTCGGTGTCTTTACCTCGTTCCACCGTAACCATGCCTCTCGTACAGCGAAGGGTCGCTGTTTCGTGCTACCCGGTATATGGATTGAGAAACGCTGACTCTGGTCTCGCTCTTGAATCTTCGTGAAGGGTAGCTCCTCTTCCCTCCCTCGGGCAGAACACGAGAGAGGGTGAGTTTTTAATCCGGAAAACCACCCCGTGGAATCGCTCCGTTTTTAAATTAAAGAAATAAAGGAAGAGATCTCAGCCCCCGTCTCGCTGCTGTCGAAGAAACGCCGTCGCCGCCGCCACCTTCCTACCTATCCCACCCTTATAATACCGGATAGCAGGTCCCGCGAAGAAGTCCTAGTGGGAACTCATTTGCACTTAAAAAAATGACGAGCGATAAAACTAACGGGCGAGCTGAGGGAATTAATGACAGGCGAAAAGTATATATAGGTTTTCTACCAAAGAAGTTCTTCGGTATTCTTGCCACTCGAGAGATTCTCTCACTCTCTCTCTCTCTCTCTCTCTCTCTCTCCCTCTCTCATTCTGTATACAAGGAACTTCAAGGGAGTCCAATGTAATCGGTACACTTTTAGCAGGCATTTTTCCTCAACTGGGGCGAGAACAGTTAACAAATGAACGCCGGCTTTATCGGGCGGAAGTGATTTTGATTTGATGAGTTCTTATTTAAATCTTAACGCCCGCTCGTAACAACCCCGCCACCAGTTTCTTTAATTGGATTTTTAATTGGTACGATTCGCGCTACATTTATCCCTCAACCTCCATCCGTTTTTCATCGCCCCAGTATTAACGGCCGAGCTCTATGCTATTATTCCTCAACAGTAACCACCCTAAGATCCCTACAGATTGTTACACCCGTAAATTCTCATTAAGAAAACCTTTTACGGATTTATTCTTAAGACTCGTAGTATACGTATTTGTATCCAAGACTTTTAAAAATGTTTATAAAACTACCTAAAGCCTCGTCCACGTACTGCCGTACTGTAAAAATAATTTTAAAAAATTCTTCGATCTCTCCTCCAGCCTCTAGGGACTGTTTCGAAAATCCGCAACCCTCTCGACGCAGAGGGTCGTGTAGACGCAATTGCAGAAACACGACAACCCCCCGAAACTATAATAATCGCAATGATAATCCTGCTGGAGCCAATTTGAATATGAATCCGAGTATGAACAATGTCATCGGGCGGGTGGGCACGGGGTGGTTTATACGTGCCGTATCTCCCCCGGATCGCGAATCCCGACTGCTAACTGCCACAGCCCACTGTCCCGACTGTTAGTTAGTTAACTAGCCCGCCAGGGTGGCAGTCACGTACGGAGCATTCGAATCCGGAACTCTCATCAGAATCAGCGCTCGCTACGTTTAACCCGATAATTAAACTCATCCTCCTTTCCAGCCCTCTTTCACTCGACACTGTCGACGACCCCCGTTTTCACGGGCGACACCCCCTATTCTCCTCCGACCCCGCGTCCATTCACGAGGGAAATCGTGCAGCTCCAAATTTGCATTCGCTTCGTTTTCTCCATTCTAGGCTTAACGAACGACCCAACTATCACCAGGAACAGGATGAGCCTGGACTTCCTGGTGAAACAGTGCAGCCAACTTCTTCGTCTTGCTCTTCTACCAGATCGGACGAAGTCCGATCCTACCCCCACGTGTCCTCGACAGGTAGTCCTGCATGAGGGAGGGTGCCAATAGGTTGTGTCTCCAGAAGGAGGTGGACGAGCAGGGGTTGGTAAGGGGTAGTCACAGGAGGATTCTTATAAAGGGTCGCGTGGTTGAGAAACATTCACCAAGTGGATGTTAGGTTGGCAGCAGTGGCGATAGTGGTGACTGGCCCCAACAATTACAGCCGAATAAAAGCAAATAAAATCAGAAAAGAATAGCGCGCGCCAAGAGACGGGTTCGTGGGCAAGGGGATGGGCGAGGTGGAGTAAAAAAAAAAAAGAAAAAGAAAAGGTAGGAGCTGTAAGATGGCGGGTCAGGAAGGATTCCGCCGGCTCGTACCGTGGAAGAGGGAGAAAAACAAGGCTAGACCAAAATAATGGTAGATCTATCGTAGAAGATAGTTGCCAGGGGTAATGGGGAACTGTTTAAAAATAGACGCAGCTCTGATTCCGTGACTGCCACCGTTTGAGCTTACATGCTTTATGTGTTCTTATGTATGTCCTCACCCATGCACCACCCACTTCCTCCACCTTCCCGACCCACTCAACCTCCTCAGCCTCCTCCCTATACCTTATCGCAAGTAATTGCCCTCGGCTAAACATGTGTATAGCGAAAGTTCCTACGAGTCGCGACTACATCCCGCGTCTCGATACGAGCCACACACTCTTTCACATGTGCTTCGAATCAAACTCCGATGACAGCCTTCAGTTTCTCTGATGTCACGGAGGACATTCCCCAAGATCCACCTGGTACCGTTGGGGTGACTTTTCCAAGAGCTAACGTTCACTGCCCCCGCGTTATTTCAAAAATCTCCATATTTTTTGCTGCGTGTCACACGTATCGCTCCTTGACTTCCCTTCTGCCCCTGAATTTGCCTGTAGAAGTTGACGTCCCTAATGACCTCGGTATTTCATAAGCATTCTCGTAGCATAATATTTCTAAATCTCCTGGGGATACCAAAATGGTGTCTGGAGAACGTTCTATTCCAACGGTCCATGTTAAAGGGTGCGAGTTACCGGTAGCTGCATCTATTGGCCAAAGGCTGAACTATCCAGCCACTACCAACCCCTCCGGGGTTGGCCTGTGTCCAGAGCTTATAGGGGCATCCCTCCCGATTGGGTTGGCTATCGTGGTTTATGATTTCGAGACCTTTTTCTTCCTATTTTTTCTCTCCTCCCTTGGAAGGGCAGTTCCTCCCTTCGCAGTTCACCCTTAGTCCTTAGCTCCTTCCACCTAGACAGAGAGAGAGAGAGAGAGAGAGAGAGAGAGAGGAGCGTGCGCGCGTCTACTACGTTGAGTAACGGAGCGAGTCCTAGTTAGTATGCATAGTGCGGGAGTTCTCCCGGAATGAAATGTCAACCCGAGACTCGTCATGCTTTCCTCCTTTCCCACTGACTCCGTTCTACCCTCTAGAACTCCCCCTCCCTTCACGTACCCCCTCCGCGCCTCCCCCCGTTACACGCGAAGACACACATCGAGGACGCGTGCACATACGACCGACCCCAGTACCGACCGTGTAACCTTCCTAGACATGCACGCCGCCGTAGAGCCTCGTGCCGATCAAAAACCAGCCCACTCTTGCCCTTTGACCCGCACGACGCTTGTCCTCTTCTTCTCCATCCTTAAAGTAGTCACCTTCGTTTAGGGACTTTCGATGCTTTTTAGCAATCCCCGTCCGACAGACAAACGGGATACGTAAGCGGATCCTCGTGGTCTCCGTATGGGCCAGATAAATATTTAGTAGGGCCCAAAACGATATGGTATCAGCATTGTGTTATTAGTGGGCCAATTAAGGTTGAACGGGGGGTCGAAGCGCGAATGGCCTCCGGCCCGGAAGGGGTGAGACCTCGACTGCGAGTGCTCACGCATCAGAGGGTTAACACTAGCGGAGAGTGAGCAGAGCGAGGTCGAGGGGTGGTCGAGGGGTGGTCGAGGGGTGGAAAAGTGAATCGGTTGGTTAACAATGCTAATACATCCAAGGAGATAACCCCTTTTGCGCGAGTCTCGTTCCCGGCCGAATCACTTTGTCTTCGAGTCAAAGGGGCGCGCGGCGGCCCCGAAGGTTTCGCCTCGAGATATCTCCGTCTCGTGATCCTACGGGGGTTGAGCCACCACGAGTCAAGCCAATTAAAGCTCATTCATACCCTTGCTAATTATCCGAGCTCTCCCTACGCTTCTGGCTACGTCGACGCGCTTTATCAAAATTCCCAGGGAACGCGAACCCTTAAATTTCCAGAAGGGCTATCGGACTTTGCCGATTTCTCCCGAGGGCGTACGAGGATCGCGCCTAATTCGTCCAATCAGCACCCAGCGGCGGCTCGTTAGCCGTTTGTTTCGAAATAATGCTGCGTCCACATCGTCAAGCAGCCCGTGATTGAGCTGGAGCCCGTCTGTCACCGATCGAATCGCTATTTGAAAATTATCCTCAAACCGGCGACAATCTTGACCCTTCGTCTCTCCAGTGTCAGGCTAATATTTTTTTCCTATGGATGCCAAATTGTTGAACTCCGCCGAAAGGTGAGGACGAACGAGGACACGAGGATTCTGGCAGGAAGGATAGACCGGGGTTAGAGGCCGATGATTCTCTAGGGTGATAGAAGGTCTTTGCATAGGAACCATAATCCCGAAGGCTCCTTTATGAATCTCCCTTACGCGTGTTAGACGTTCGTGCCAAATGCATGGAGATCTTGAAGAGGGCGTAAAATCGAGGCTGTGTGTGCGTCTTGACGAGATCTCCAAATATATATCTGGCCATTCCCTATGGCTGGGCTTTGCCCGCTTTGCCCGGTTTGCCCGCCGCCCTACCTCGAGGGGACGTCGCCGCAGCCATGGCGCTGCTGCTCCCGGTGCCGAAGGAGAGGACAAGATAAATTCAAATCCGGGACTCCGAGTCCTGAACCGCAAATCACGTTCTATTCCTATATATATAAAGGATCATCCCTCTTCGATGCTGACCAACCACCCTCGACTCCCTCCCTCCCTCCCTCCCACCTTCACCCGCCGCTTCCTTCATTTTACCCTTAGACTCCTTCTCGTTTACTATTCGAATACATCCAGCATCCTTAGAGACCCGTAGCTGTCACCCCGTTACTTATCCGATGTCCATTCAAATGCTGTGCCGTCCCCCTAGGACGACGTCGCGACGCACTGCAGGCGGACCAATTACTCTTCTCACTGTACGCAGGCTTATCGTTATCGTTTCGTATCAATTGATTTTCCAGACGCTACCCTCCCCTCCTCCCCCTCCAGCCCTATTATATTTATTTGGTCTCTCGACCCCTCCCAGTCTCCTTCCCGCACGGTCCAGAGTAGCGCCTGCCAACCGTTAAGATTTCTCTGGATTCATGGACGTCTTGATACTCACGATATTCATAGGTGGTGGCGGCCGTAAGTGGGCTTTGTGGTGCGCGGCAAACGCGAACGGGAAACATTCCGACAAGAATTATGTGCATATCACGTATGTAACGTACGAATACGTCAGACAGATTCGGAATAAATAATTCCGGCGTCCACGTCAGAATGGAAAATCACCCCGTGGTAAAACTCGGCGTCGCATCGGTAAACATGTAAACATGTATGTAAATGGATACCTGCAGTACATGAAACCGGGATTTACTTTTCTTAGATTTTCCACGAACGAAACCTCATCCGCGTTCTCGGAAAATCTAATTTCGACAAATTTTCACTCGACCGATACTCCTCCGCTTTATCCTTCCTGCATACACGTGTGTACATACGTACGATACACACGCGACACCTTCCAATACCACGTGGCACGAGACAAACATTTTTCACGAAATTTCGTCTTCCTCTTCCTCCATGAAAAATACCTGAAAATTGATGTTTAGCGACTCGATCGAGGAATACATATACGTGCCTTTAAATTTCGTCCTTTCGACGTTCTTCCGGGTGAATAAGAAAAAGACTATCGGAACGAGAGATCAGACTATCCCACGTTACTACGCGTAGCTACAACCGTAACACATCGTAGCGCATCGCGCAGAGATAACGGAGCTCGGACATTCGCGAGCATTTAGATATTTTCCCACTGGGTCTCCCACTATTGTAATACCTTCGGCCTAGGATGTCCGGACGACGTGGTACACCCTGTACATATAGGTAGAGCGAAGGTATCGGGGATCCTCTAGATATAGGAGGGTCGGCCCGGGGTGAAAGGGGTGAAAGGGGTGAAAGGGGTGAAAGGGGTGGCTTTGGGCTGGAATATTTAGAGAGCACGGGAATCGACCGCTCGCGCAGCTCTGCGCCATCAATATACATGATCTATACACCATTTTGGTGTACCGCGTGTGACCCTCGGAATCCTGGCAGTATATGGACCAGGAAAGAACCGATCCAACAGCATCCAACAGCATCCAACATCGTACAGCGAGCTACGTGCCCGAGACGGAAGCGAAAGCCCCCTGTCACGTGGGGTTAGATGGGGATGAATTTACATATATGTATATACATATAAATATGACGTCACACGCCTTAATATCTCAAATCACTGGATGGGAATTATGTAAGGATTATTCATGATTTCCTCACGATTTTTACCAAATTTAATAATGCGCCCCCTCGCACGTCCATAAGAACTAATATATTCACGAGAACACACACGGTGTGCATAAGGTGGGTCTACGTCTCCATACGAAACGTCTATTGCACCTACAATACGGATTCTTTGATAACCCGTTAGCCTGTAACATAAAGCGAGTGAGCTAAAATCTTTTATGCGCACAGACGATCGCCGTAGAATAAGCGCTTATGAATTTTCAATATTTATTAAGGACTATCGCGCATAAATTGACCGACAGGACTATTGCCGAGCAACGCCGCGAACTCCGAACTGGATTCACGTGGAGACATTAAGTAGCATCGGGATGGCAGAAACGCAGCAGGGTGTCCAGCTGGGTCGGCGGGACAGGGCGGGGGGAGGGAATGGAGCCTCATAGAAGAGGACAGATCGAATCTTCGATGCCGAGTAAATTTCTATTGGCTACCATCACTGGCCTCCATAATTCGTCTATGGTCGCCCGTCCGTCCACCAGAATCCACCTCCTTATATTCCTCGCGCTTTCGTTTGCTTATCTTCCCGGCAAGATCTCCGCCGTCTTCACGTGTCTGTGCTTTCTATCTTTCTCTGCTTCTTCTTCCTCTTCTTCCTGCTACGTAGTAGTACGCTACTACCACTCGTCTCCCTCTACGGGCATTTTAGCCCTTAGCTTTCCACGAACTCCCATCGTCCCCGCTATCGACGTATGCATATATATATATGGATATATATGTATACACGGCGTAGGACACACATAGGCGGATGGTTGAACCTGGTGAGCCGCCGGTGCCTGCACCCCTGGCCCGTTCTAATAGACGATTTGAATTTTTGAATATTTTATTTGGCTCCCGTCCAGCCTCCGATCGCGGCTTTTGTCGCTTCGCCGTCCTTCGCCTTCTTGTTTTTTTTTTTTTTTTTTTCGTTCTTTTTTTACGTCCACGTCCACAGGCAAAACCTCGCAACCCTTCCGTCCCTAAACGTACACCCACCTAAGCCGTATACTCTTGGCTGTAATATATATATGGCTGAGCGTATATATACGCTCCTACCAGTTATTATACTCGCGATCGGAGCTCCGACTCGTACGGCACAGCCTGGAGAATGATTTTGAAATATTTGTCGCCAGGCATAAATTTCGAGGCGGCGGACTCGCATACTTAAATATGGACCGGACCTTCCTACTCTTATTCTCTATATCCTTGGATTATCTTTATCTTTTTTCTCCCTTTCTGCTTCTTCCATTCCCCATCAATTTTTTTCACTTTTTACTTATTCTTACTTTTTTCCCCCCTTTCCTTCTTCCTCCTCTTCTTCTTCTTCTTCTTCTTCTTCCTCCCCCCCCGCCCCCTCGAAATCTTCTTTCTTCTGGCTGCCGCTACGCTGCTACTCTCGGCTGCCGATGCTCCTGGCACCGCGTCCTCGCTCCTCTCTTCCTCCTCCTCGTCCTCATTCTCGAGGCTCTTCTCTTCTTCTTCTTTTCGGGTCTCGACCTCCATTGTCTTCCGAGCGCTAATAAACTATCCCGGGCCACCCCGTGTATTTCCATTGTTATTGTTTTCTTTCGAATACGAAGAACGGGGCTTGAAGTTGGTACCCGACCACATGGACTGGGTCCGCGATGTACGTGCACGGTAACCAGTCGCCTATCGGTAATGGTGCTAGTGACGCCACGAATGCCTTGAATGCCGTGCGTTATGGAATTCCAATGCGCGTGGGTTCCCTGTGGTTTTTGAATTCGACCCCCTGGTGTCCTTGCAAAGGACAATCCACCGCGAAGGAAAAGATCCTGTCTACACTTACGAGCCGAACCTAAATCGTATCTGCGATTTCACCAGGATTCACATATCACGCATGGCCTTATCATCAATAACGCTATTGGCCATTAGGGCACGCTGTACGTCTCGAGCGGTCCAGGTACGTACCACGTGGCACAGTGCTGCAGCATCCGAAAACGTCACCGGGTACCTGGACCATATACAATCCCTCCGTGTTGTTCCTCAAAGGAATAAAAAAAAATACAGAGTGGATGGGATTTGCTTGAAGTAGCCGCGTTTGCAATCGAGTCACACTCGAGTCTCGAAAGAGCCAGGCCCACCGGTAACATTATATACCAAGGGTATCCGGAAAATTAAGATGCACGGATAAGGCCCACCGTAGAATCTTCGTATAATAACGTCAGAAACGGCTTCATTCCGAAACACAAGTCCCCGAGTCGCTTCGCGTAATTCTCTTATCAGCAGCCATTATTAATTCGAATATTAATCGCCGGAGGACCGATAGCCTGACAAGCTCGGATATGACGAAGAGTCGTGTGGATCCGCGAGAGGGAAGAGGCGACAGAGAGAAAGGCAAAGGGAGATAAAGGAAGAAAGTGAGAGACGCGCTCGAGTAAAACAGGAGCCGCCCCGAGTCCTGCACGCAAACTCCACACCCATCTTCCTTCGAAATAAAAAGCCAGGGTAATATGAGAATCTCGTATAGTAGTGGGTAAGATCTAATCTCCCGTGTCTGTCCACGGGAAGAAACACTAGACACAGGATGCGCGCGCACCACACGTGCTCCCGTATATACGTATATACACCTATGTGTACGTAAAAAAAAAAAAAAGTTGGCCCTAAACGCAATCTCCAACCCTTTATTCCGAGCCCGGTAATTCCGCTCGAATTTCCCGGCAGCCACGGCTGGCAGAATCGGCGAGTTGACTTTCGAAAAATTCTCTATCGATCTTCCCAGCGTTATCGCCTTGCTAAGAATTTTTCACCTGAATTCCTCTGCCGCACTCACTATTTCTGCGCATCCTGTCTTCGGCTCGACCGCCGGTCCCACCTTGACACCATCGGACAATGAGTCTCGCTATCCAAATGTCGCGCAACTTCCACGAGCATAAATCCAGCGGCAGCTCACTTCCGGGCTAAATTAATTATCACTGAACGAGAGGACCTGCCTGGAATTTACCAAAGTCTCACAGCCGGCCGAGGGCGAAACGTAACAGCCGGTTAGGCACCGGCGCACCGCGAATGAACACGAGGCAGCCGATTAAGCAAATGAGTATCCTTTGTAATTAGCATATCACGCATCGTGGTTATGCAATGACTCGGTCAGGGCTCTATTTTTATATGGGTTATAGTCGGCCAATGGGGGCATCGACAGGAAACGAATAGGCCGATTCTTATCTTGCCCACGAGCGTTACGCTGCTCGAATTATCGCTCAACGGAAAATTGTCAATGCTCGATAAATATTCTCCGTGCGGTACGACCTTCTTTTGTCAGTGAGAAAATCTTTTTGTTTTTTATCTACCGACCCAAAGCTGCATCCATTGGAACCTCTAGTGTCACGGCAGTGGACGGCAGTAGTACCGATACGGTAGACTCGGTGAATTTTCCGCGATCGATCCTTCCGTCTCACTCTTACTCGAGTAACTGCCAATGAGTCTGTCTCTCTCGCACTCGCAGCCACTATAGGAAATTACAAGTTTTAAGGCTCGACTTCGACAGACTTCTCTGTCTGCTCGACTGGGCTATTTTCGTCCTGTAAACTTTAAGTCTGTTGTCACAGACTCGTATGGTCAATTCTATGGCGTCCATGGCGTGTCTGTACTACGTTGTAGAACCTGCAACCCCTGGGCTAATCTATGCGACAGATCAGCATATTTCCTTGGGCACTTCCACCGTAACTACGCAAACCCTTATCAATTATCGGCGCGCGCGCTTCTACACACTCATTAAACGTTACAAACCTGCCACTTCCGCTCGGCACATGGTTTCCCCGGTGCGCATGCAGAATGCAGATGCACCGGGAGGCCTTCGACACGCTCCGCAAGAGTGGGAGTAGATTGGAATGCCGATGGAATTCCCGGGGCCCCTCCCTCGGCCGTTCGGTGTATTATAAACTTACGAACTTCATATAACGGGTGGTACCTATCGGCCTCTCTTCCTTCTCTTTCTTTTCTTTCCTCGCTCCTCTCCCTCCCCTCTTACTCCCACGCCATAAAAACTTCATTGGCTATTGCCTATCAGCTATACCGGGAGAGACTCGACATTCGTGAACTGGAAGACATGTCAAATGGTCCTCGGGCTCGGGATGGCACTTTAAAGTAATGATATTCCTAAGACGAACTCTAATGGCATGACAATGAATGTTAAATACTTGGGAGGTGGATCGCTTCCTTCGAATATATCCGAGCCCTGCGTCGAGCAGGGAGATTTATTAGAGTCTTATTTAAGCAGTGGGATAACTTGTAATGAGCCTCGAATCTCGAGACACCCGTTACACCTTGGCGAGAACAATCTAACCAGAGTAGAGTAGATATCTGACGGAGCATCATCGGGCCCGACCCGCTGCGAGCATTTAAAATTAATTTCACTGAAACAAAACACGATCGATCAATAAGTATTGTTAGCATAGCCAATAGGGTTACGGTCACGGTTTAGATGTTTAGAAGGATGAGATTCTACAGTTCGCTCCAAGGATCGAACTTTTAGGCATACGGAGTCTTAGCCGAAGGATGCTGGGAGGGAGATACGGAGAGGAATAAAGAAAGAGGTGTGGGGCGCCCCACCGGGTTCGATTTTTGAATTTTCGGGTCATTAATCTCGAACGCCACCGGTTACGTCGCAGCTTCCCTCCGTTCCTCGATTCGCTCCTCCGGCCTACTCAGCCTCGGTATACGAGTGAAGGTGCGCGTCACACGAACACTCCGGCACTCCGGGACTCTAGCCGACTGGCGCACTGGCGCAAGACCATTGTTCTAATTCAAATCGGACCGATCCGATCTATACTCATCTGTAGTTCCTACATTTCTAACCCAGAGCAGCAGCCTCCTCCTCTCCTCCTCTCTCGCTGGTCCATCGGCTGTCAAGATATATTAAAATGAATTCGTCGTCCAGTACCCACAGATCACGTTATTTGCATGTGGCCCATTAGGCAAGAAGGGGCCTTACACGCACAGTGCTATCCAATCGAAACGCCTTCGCCAGATTTGACAACTGCCGTACACGATCTCTTTGGTCCAGCAGGCTTTGGATACGTTGGATATAGCAGTCAGAGTCGTAATTGCGGACCTGAGATACGTGAGACAATTGAGATAGAACTGTGGTCCACGATACAAAAAAGTTAAGGGAGGATAGTCGGAGGATGAAGAATTCGCCGGTGGTTTTTGAATGGCAAAATGGGTTCAGGCTTCCCGGAGGACGTTACTCTGGCGCGTGTTAAACTCACGGGATGCCTATTACGTACTACGTAACCACATACCTCAGTAAATATATCCGTATGTGCTTTAGAGGCGGTAGACCGGCGTAACCGGGCTTCTCTTTTACGAGGATGGCCGCGTTTATCCATAATTTTATCTTAATTTCTACTAGCAGGGCACACGCGGGCGCTTGCCCAGTTTACATTCAGGTTTATGAAATCCTCCGGATGACGAATGGTTCCGCCGCGCTACGTGATTCTCTCCTTTATTCTCCTTTTATTCCACCTACTTCTTTTTTTCTTCCTTCCCTCCCCCGCCTGTCCTTCCTCTCTCTCTCTCTCTCTCTCTCTCTCTCTCTCTCTCCCTTGCTCTCTCTCGTTCCCTCTGCCCTCCCA